>JAUMJL010001259.1:600000-942934 GCA_033558185.1 Dromococcyx pavoninus | reverse complement strand
GGGGGAGACGCCGCGTTCGGAGCCGCCGCTGCGCCAGGTGACCGGGTCGGGGCCGCGCTGTACGGGAACGGCGGGGCGGGAGGGCGGTGGCGGCTGCCGCTCCGGGCGGGTGCAGGGGGGAGGTCAGTGCCGCCACAAAGCACCGGCACAAAGCACTACTTTACCCCTCCGCCTGACACCGAGCACCCGCCGTGGCCCCTCCCCTCCCTGCGGGCCGGTGGCGGACTGGGCGCGGAGCCGTGTTCCCCCCCGCCCCGTACGCGGTGGCGGCGGGGCGGGCGCTCAGCTGTTCGCTGTTTGGTGTCGATGGCTGCGCTGCCGGCAGTGCCCGGCGGAGGCGCCGGTTGGCGGCGCGGGCCGTGACGGCGCGCGGGAGGCGGGGCGGGGCTGGGGTGGCTCTGTGTACTGGGGTCAGAATCACAGACTGACGGAGTCTCTGGGGTGGAAAAGCACTTTGTAATCATCGAGTCCAGACGAGTCTGCTACTGAACCATCCCTGAGAACCTCATCTGCCCACCTTTTAAACCACTCCAGGGATAGGGGCTCTCCCACCCTCCTAGGCAGCCTCTGCTAGGGCCTTTCCGTGAGGGAAAGGTGGGTGCTGGTCTCTTCTCCCCAATAACAAGGGATGGGAGGAGAGAAAATGGCCTCAGGTTTCGCCAGAGGAGGGTTAGATTGGATATCGGGAAAAATTTCTTCACCAAAAGGGTTCCCCGGCACTAGCAGAGTCTGCCAGGGAGGTGGTGGAGTCCCCAACCCTGGAGGGGTTTAAAACCAGGGTAGATGAAGTCCGCAGGGAGGGTTCAGTAGTAGACAGGTATGGTTGGACTCATCTCAAAAGTCTTTTCCACCCAAGTGATTCTATGACTCTAATATCTAATCTCAGCCTCCCCTGGGACAACTTGAGGCCATTTCCTCTCATCCCATCCCTTGTTAATTGGGAGCAACTACCTCACCACAGCCTCCCTTCAGGAGCTGCAGAGAGCAACGAGGTCTCCCTTAAGCCTCCTCTTCTCCAGGCTAAATGGCCCTGGTTCCCTTAGCCGCTTCTCATCAGTCTTGTTCTCCAGACCCTTCATCAGCGTTCTTGTGAGGGGTACACAGGGGTTACGCATCTCACTGACACTGCCAGCCCCCCTGCACCCTGGTGCCACTTGGTCTGTCTCTTCTACCTTCCCAGCTGGAACAGGCCCCATGTTCTGGCCCGGCAGGCTGTCCCACACCAGTTATTTCCCATGGAGCAGCTCCCTCGGTGGCCAGCTGGCCCCACCTGCCTGTTCCTAGGAGTGTGGGATGGATTCTGAGGGAGCTGAGATGTTTAGCAAGTGGTTTTTGGCTCTGGTCGAAGTAGAGAGAGGCGCAAAGATTGTCGCCTGTCTGTCACTGTGTGACCCTCAGCTGGCAGTACCAGCACCAAGTGCCCTCAGTTAAGAATAAAGGCTGTATTTTGGACTAATACAGTGAAAGAAGTTAATAAATTAATTGTGCTTATTTCCTTTGAACAATAAATACAGCATTAGGGTTAGATTGAAGGAATGACAAAGCAAGCACCCAAGTCTTGCAAGAGAAGCTCAGGGCATGGCTCTACCCAGAGCAGTGGTGTCACAAAGTGGCACTGGATGCTGGCACCTCATGGCAGTAAATACACTGCAAGCATAACTCAGGCTTGTGTCTGGCGGCAGGGAGCAAGGGGACTTGCTCTGTGATTGTAAAGATTCCCTTGTGTGGAGAGTTCAGCTGTATGGCTCTGTGTGTGTGTATTATAGCTGTATATAATCCTTTTAAATATAGCTTCATTCAGGGCAGCTGGATTCAAGCAAAGTTTGTGACAAAGAGCTGTCCCTTTTTAATTATTACTTCCATTTTCTAATGTTAATTTTCAGAAGTATCATTTGGCGGCTTCTGTCAACTGTTACTTTCACTTCTGTAGCTGTGGAAGTGCTCAATGTATAGAATACAGGTCTAAGTGTTTATAGAGAGGTTTTAATAATAACAATGGGTGACTTTCAGTGAGGCTACCAAATGCATGAATATATGACAAATGACACCTCAGAGTCCGGTAGAGAAGGTGACAAAAAATGGTGAGATTTTTTCCTTGTTTGACAGATGGAGAGTTGAACCCATGTACACAAATGCATGTATGTATATATAGAGAGAGAGCATTCCCTCTGCTAATAGTCATCCCAGGCTCCAAGCAGGATTGTCCCGGTGCAGTCATTGGTGCATGTTTGTTTACTATCATTTGACTGATTTTGAAATCAAGTTGCTCAGCTCTTGCTGAAATACGTAATTCTCTTAAGCAAGATTTAACTTATAAATATCTCATTAAATGCGCAGAGGAAGTGCCTGTGCCCTGTGGATGTTTGGTAGCAAAGTTGTCTTTAATTTTGGAGCCTTTATCTGCATTATTAACTTGTTTCCTTGTTCGTATAAAATGTCTTGGTGAGGTGCACTCAGCACAGTAACACCTTTTCTGCCAGTTGGATGTAGTTTGTGTAGGAGTTTGAATGGTCATTCTTTACACCATTTATTTAAAATTTGTTTATTTTTTATGACTCTTACAACCAGTGGTGTCTTCAAGTGAAGATTTCAATTCAGCTCTAAAGTAAATGAAAACAGAAAATTAGAGTTTAACTTCCTGAAAGTTGCAGATAGGACAACTTTTGCCTATTAATCCAATCTGCTTCATTAGTCTAAGAATAAATTTATCAAAAGTCCAGGAAATAAGCTTTCTTAAAAACAGCTGAGGAATTGAGGGAAAGGGAAAAGAAACAAGGAGACAGGAATAGTTGCTGCTTTTGGATTCTTTATGTAGCATTGGGAAAGAAAATTAATCTGAGTCCATTACTGTTTGTAAATTAATACTTTTGTGTTCTCTAGCAGAGTATTTTGAGGGTGCAAGTTACTGTGGGGGATGCTGAGGTGTTAGGAGCCAGCACCGAGCTTTACGGCTCTGTTCTCTGCAGATTCCAGACTGCCCTGTGTCAGTGCTTGTGCACACCAGCGTGGTGTTTGGTTAACATCTTGAAATGCCAGCACGAAGCTTCCGCCTTGCCTAGAAGACAAGCCAGCTGGCATTGGAACACTGCCCTGGTGTCACTGGCATGGCTGTAGTTCTGTCCTGTGAGCACCTTGTTCACAGTGGGTGCCTGCTCTGTGTTGGGGCACAGCTGTTGTTCCTGTGCTGAAGCTTCCTCTGTCGTTCGGCTGTCCTGCCTGCCGTGTGTGGCTGTCAGAGCTGGATGGTCCCAGTGAACACATATTAGGCTGTGCATGGTGCTCTCTGATAACGAACTCTGCGTGCAGGCATAGCCTGGGCCCTGCTTGCTATAGCAGCTGCAGAAGACGATGGCAGGCGGCTGCATCTCAGATCTCCTGAGTGTGTTTTCAGACACACCCCACCTGTGAGCAGCAGGAACCTGGGAAGGTAAGGAGTAAGTTCTGTTTTTTTTTTGCTTACCTAGTGATTCTTTAATGCGCTCTTGTGTAGCTGTACTAAGTGTTATTTCTCCTCTTTTCTCCATCTCTGTGATGAGAAGAGGAAGCTTAAGCCTGGTACCTGAGAAGTGAGGGTGAAGTTTAAACCTGGTTCCAGGGTACGTACATCTTAAGAATATCTTACTGTGCTGAGGGGAATGCATGGTCCTTTTTCAAGTGCGAGAGGGTGCTTGTTGGCTACCCATACAAAGGAGAATGTTTTTAGCTGGGGAGATGGCAAAGAGAAGCTGTCAGTGTTTTATCATTTAACCAGCAGCTGTTTTCTGTTGTAGACCTGAGATGCAGTGGATGGTGCTGAAGCAGTGCTGAGGCTCCTGGAATATCCATGGTCCAGTGCGTATATAGCAAGTGCCTGCTGGCTCTCCTAGTCATTGATGGCCCTGTGTCTTCAAGAGATGCACTCTGGGACAAGAAAGCACTGACTGTTAGTTTTAAAGATGTTAATAAATAATTCTTTGTTACCTTTTTGTTCTTTGTTGCTTTTGAAGGGAGGGTGGTACAAATACCAACAAAGCAGTGCTTCAGATGGATTCAGCTCCAGAATGGTGATCAGGTTTGAGCTGTTGAAAGTCAGTGCATTGGCAGCTGCTGCTTATGAAAGAGAGGTGGAAGTTTGGGGCACGCTGCTCTGGCAGTACACAGTACAGCGCGTAGCAAACGGAGCTTGCCTTTCTTGTTTGTCCACTAGCCGGGGGAAGCACACAGGCAGGAAATGTTTAACAGTATGACTGAGAGGTTGTGTCAAGGTCTGTACTATCAAAATTCCATGCTCTTGGCAAGCTGTACTCACTAGGTAATATGAACTGATTGTTCTGCTGCAGGTCCTCTCGTGAAGGTAGATTGGTAGTGGTGGTGAAGGTGCTGACTGACATCACAGCAGTATTGTCTCTCAGTTCACACAAGTACCTGCCTCTCTGAACAAGTGATAAATATTCCATTAGTGAAGGTAAATAAGCCTGCCTTTTTTTTTTTAAATGAAGCCACTAATTTAGTATTACAACTTCTGTTTGGTAGTTTGCCTGAGGGCAGGGTCACTAGGGCTTCGTCACTGTCACATATCCAACAGAGAATGCGTAGCTGACTTTAAAAATGAAGTCATGGGCCGAAAAAAAAATCTGTTCTTTCCTCAGCATTTGGTTTTGTCAATAGTGAAAATTTCTGTCCACTGCTTCTGAAAATTGTGCTAGCAGCACGACGGAACCAGTGTGACAGGGTAATGAGCAGCAGCAGGGAGCGTGACTGGTGCTCAACCATGGGAAGTTATTTTCACTGTGTTGAAGTGTAGCGAGTGGATGAGTGGGTAAGTGCACTTGGGTTTTCCTCCCCTAATCTTAAACTTTGGAAGTGGTTTGATGTATCACAATCCTTTGGTTTCTCTTCATTTCGGAGAGCCCTCCCACTGTCTATGAAAGCTGCCTATAAGTGGCTTTTTTTAGATCATTTATATATAAACAGACACCCACGCATTTCACAAGGGAAGTGAAAACTATAGCAAAGAAAATAGGAGGGTTCTCTGTGGTGACTTTGTACGCACCACTTCTGTATGTGAGGAGTGTGAGCCGCAGAGCGATGGAAATTGCTTTCCGTTCTGTTGTGCTGCTGTTTTTTCCAGTGCACAATAAGTATTTTCTCCAAGATTGAGGGTCCTTACATAAGGAGAGCTCAGTCTTTATCTGCAGCAAGTACCTTCCTTGTTGGTCTGTGTAGCTTGAGGGGAGCTGATTCCAAGTTATTCCAGCAGTTTCTTAAAAAAACACATTCAGACCCTGGATAGTTCTGGCTGTTACAATGCAGTTTGTGGAATTCCATTTTCTAAATATTTAAATAAGTAGGTGTTTATTTCAAGAATACCTGTTGTGTGAATTCTCAGCCTTGTGCTGCCATCCGGTGAATCTCACTTTGTCTTACTGGAAGTTTCTTTTCAAGTAGATATTTAATGAGGTTACTTTCACCTTTTTGGGGTAATACAAGTAAGTGAAGATTTTAGGTCTTGTGTTACTAGGCAGATTTTTCAGCCTCAAGTCCTTGAACATATTTATTTATGCATTTATTTTAATGATAAGTATCTTCAGGACTGAGCACTTCAGTTCATGCATATTGCTGTATCCGGAAGTAACACATTTGTATGCTGCTTTGACTTCTAACTTGCTTGTAAGCACTCTCTTCTTTAGTGTGGACGTTCTGGTTATAGAGACTCTGGGTTGCAGCCGTTCTGGGCACAGTGACATTAATTATGTTATAGATAGGTGATGCATTTGCATTGGGAGGGTTCAGATGCATGTTTTTCAGGAGGGCATGCTTTGTGAGGTTGGTTTGTGTAATGGATCTGCTCTTGCCGCTGACCAAACTTCCTGTTTATGGCACTCTTGGTAAGAGGGAGGGATGGTTTGAATTTGGTTTGTGTTGGCTTCTAAAAATACTGAAAGGGTAGGCACCATGTTTACCCTGACAGAAATACCCCTTTGGATGTTGATTCCACATTTGCAAGGACTTATGACTGGTGAATTGTTTTTAATCTCCAGTGAATCAGTCAACACAAAAATAACACTATCCAAAATTAGTAAGGTTGGCACATGGAGCTCGGCAAAGTGCCTTGTGGACTTACCTGTCACAGTTGCTTCTGTTGCTTGTGCTTGTGGTTTCTGCTGGTTGGAGACTTTGACTGATACTTGTTTATTCACACTCATTGTCTACTGATTTTAATTCTTGCTGTCACTGTTTACATTTTAATTTTTCCTGTTGCCTTATTGCTGGGAAAGATGAAGGCGTGTTAGAAAGGTCTGATGCTTAGGGAAATGGGAGGAAAATGCTTACTGTGTGTTGAGGGAAGTCACAAGGAGTCACACCCCTGCGCTCAGCTAAGGCTTTGAAATGTGTTTTTCAAACTCAAGGCCTGTTTTATTTATCCTTTCAAGAATAGAAATGGGTGTTGTATCACCTTTACAGGAGAAGTCATTCCATTGCTTTAAATTTTTATGTATCCTTTGGATGGGATGTAGAAGACAAACAGTGATTTGAATGTAAGCAACTTGTGCTGAAATCACTCTGTTCAATATGAGGAACCATTTTTGTTGCCACATATTGTAAGAAAAAAGTGGTGAAATAAAGCAATTAAAAAAATTATGTCTGTGACTTATTTTTTACATGCAAGAATGGTGTTTTAAATTCTGTGTGTGCAGGTGCATGTTTTAGTCCGTTTGCCTTGTGCATGCCAGAGTAAGCTTTAAGAAATCGATCCTCTGAAACTTGAAATGGGTTTGATTTTGGTATTTGCACTTCTTAAATATCTTTAACATAGAACAGTCAGCTTGATGAGCCCAAAGTTTGATTAATTTTTCTGAACAGCACACTGTCTCCTGCTCTGAGGAATAAAACCCACACAACTTGCTGCGATGTGTCAGGTTGACTGTGCGTTGCTGTATATGACACAGGTGGAGACAATGCTGTCTCCTGATTCCATACCTGGACCATAATCAGATGTATATTTAACTTAGTCATAAAACCTCTGCAGCTGGGATGGAAATAACATCATCGTTTAATGCCTTTGTCATGTTACCTCATCCTTTGTGACATAAGTTTTCAGCTCTCTGGTATGTGCTGTGCCTACATGTTAGTTAACCAAGTAATTTGTGTTAGTTTGTAATAGTTTGGTGAGATGCTTTAATTTTCCAAGCAGCAAGAGGTGTGTTTATCAGGTGCTGCAGATCTGCTGCTATAAACTTCATAAGCTCTGTTCTTCTCCTCCTCATTGGAGTTGCTTAGGTATTTCAGTGGTGGTGCTTTGGAAATAGCTGGGGTCAATGGCACAGTGTTCTGTGTTTAGGTTAGATAGGTTCAAACATTTATGTGTAAAACTGTCTGGAGTAGAGAATGGTGGGTTGTTTATTATGTGAAACAGCATTTGAACCTTTCCTGTGTTGTTATGTGTGTGAAACCAGTAAGAGTCAAGTCAAATCCAGTAACCCAGTCTGCTGTAGAGAAGCCTGGAGCATCCCAGGTGGCAGTGATGTGCAGTTGCATGACAGAAATTGTGCAGAGCTGAGGGGAAGTGACAGAATGAATATGTATTTTTAAAAGGGGAGTGGCTAGGGAAAATTGAACTGTAATTGCCTTGGTGACTCAGTGTGCTTCTCAGTGCTTCGTTGTCCAGTGCTGACTAAGACAAGTACGTCGCTGGGATTAGAGAAGAATGGAATTTCAGTGTTAAAGAGGAAAAGAAAATGGGAAAGAAGTGGCATTTGAGTTTGAGAACAGTAGGATCCAGTAGCGGTTCTCAATCATCTGAGCTATATTTTAAAGGTTTCAGTTCATGTTTTGCTCAATTAATGCAATCAGTTTGTATATAGGTGTGTCATCTTATTGGTAAGGTGGTCACTTTGAGGAAGAACTTGGCTTAATGGGGAAGGAAGAATGCAGTCTGTAAGTTCCGTAATTCATCTGTGGAAGAACGAATCCCTGCAACCATTAGATGAACTGCTCTGCAGAACATTCTGTCATAAATATGGGGTGTTGAGGGTTTATTTCTTTTTTGCTGCAGTGCTTTTTTGACATTTACATGATCTTTCTTTTTGCTTTCAGGTCTAGAGTATAAACTTCCGTAGGTTCTCAACATGGGAAGGATTTTTCTAGATCATATTGGTGGCACTCGCCTTTTCTCCTGTGCAAACTGCGACACGATTCTGACCAACCGCTCTGAGCTCATCTCCACACGTTTCACAGGGGCAACAGGAAGGGCCTTTCTTTTTAACAAGGTTGGTAAGAAGCCGAGGGGAAACGTGTGTGCTTTTAAAAATGAGGTTGTGGGATATGAATCTGTCATCAGAACTAAAAAGCTTCGTGTCTAAAGTGTTGTGTAATTATCATTTTAATTTTTATTTTGTTCTATTCAAGAGTCTTTGAAGTCAACGTAGGCATTTACTATTGATGGGAGGTTGTGTAAATTGGTTTATCTGCAATACTAAAAGACTACAAAGAAGATTGTGTGTATAGAGGCATCATGCCAAAATGCATGGAGCTTTAATTCTGGAGACTTCTGTAATATGAACCTCAAATTCACTGTGAGAGTACCTTGCATCTATCAAAGAGTTTCAAAGGCATTTGCACTTCTACTTACTTAAAGAAGTCTATAAAATATCCTGTGTAATTTCTAAAATGCATTTATACTAATAGTAGTGTGGCGACTGTAGGTAACCACAATTTCTTTTACATGCAGTAATACTCCGGTTTAGTTAATATTTTTTTGTTCACCAAATTTGATTTAATTCAGCTGTTTGAAATATGAAAGTCATAACACGCAAGAAATTGTAGCGTTATTTTAACCTTCCCATATAGATGATCCATTAGAAAAATGAAGAACAGTGATGATCCTTTGCTTTATCACCAAGTTCCTAGTGGAATTATTGGAGTGTTTGGGGTTGGGATTTTTCTTGAAAGCAATTTGGCCATTGGCATAGATGGTGGAGGCATCAGCGATGTCTTCACTGAACTGTGCTTGACTTTGGGATTTCTGGTATCCTGAATCCTGTCCCTAGTATTTCAACATAAGGCTTGGGCTGCATAGCTATAAAAGAGCTGTGCCTTGGATTTTCTTCTTATCCAATCAGCACTGAATCCTGGTGTTAACATTTTTCTTGTGTTGCACAGTGGGGTTTAATCCCAGAAGTTTGATTTTTTACATCTCTGCAATCAGAAGCCTCACAGCGGGAGCAGAGTGAGCCAGCACAGTCTGATGGAAAGCTGGGAACACAGTGCAGCCCTGTCCTTTAGAATCCTGGTGCCTATTAGCAGTTTGGACATAGTTCTGGCATTGGCATTGAGTTACACATCCTGGTTCTGTGGTGTTGTGGCCTGAACAAGTTAAA
Source organism: Dromococcyx pavoninus (assembly GCA_033558185.1). Lineage (NCBI taxonomy): Eukaryota > Metazoa > Chordata > Aves > Cuculiformes > Neomorphidae > Dromococcyx > Dromococcyx pavoninus. The sequence continues at coordinate 933,575 of JAUMJL010001259.1, read as the reverse complement.
AGTATGTTTTAAACTGCTAAGATAGCACACACAAAAGGGGAATATTTAATGCCTGTGTGCTCAGCCACTGAGCATTCCTTTTTTCTTTGATGATTGTTTCAAAAGCACCACAAGGTTTTTAAAGCAATACCTCTTAATGTTTTGGTTCTCTGGGAATAAGGGATCACATCAGTTGCTAGAAATAGGTTACTGTATTACAAGTGGGTTAATATCAGTTAGTTCACAAGCTGTTCACCAGGGGTTTCTCACCCAATGTTGAACACAACCCTTTGCACTCCCGTACATCTTGAGATAGTGTTTCATGTCTCTCAGCTCAACAGTGAGGGTTCTGCATCCCTGTGGAGCACGTCTTTAAAGCAGGAGATTTTCAAGAGCTGTTGACTTACTGCACTGCAGTTTTTAGTTCATCTGCAGTGCCACGGGTTCTTTGCTTTTAAAATGTTGATGTCACGCACATCATCACCAAGCTTTGCTCTCGGCAGACTAAGTCCTCTCTGTTCCGTGTCCCCTGTGTGTGTACCAGGTGGTAAATCTGCAGTACAGTGAAGTTCAGGATCGGGTCATGCTCACCGGCCGCCACATGGTTCGAGACGTGAGCTGCAAGAACTGCAACAGCAAACTGGGTTGGATCTATGAATTTGCCACCGAAGACAGCCAGCGCTACAAGGAGGGCCGCGTTATCCTGGAAAGAGCATTGGTGCGAGAGAGCGAAGGATTTGAGGAGCATGTTCCATCCGACAATTCCTGAAGAGACCTCAGCCTCTTCTCAGGTTCTCTTCAACTGAAACTCAAAAATAGTAAAATCAACAAAAATATCTGCTTACATACACTGTCACCTTAGCATCAGAGTCGGATTTATGGACTACGGAGTGGGAAAGATTGTTGAGAGCATTTGAGATGGAACCTTCCTTTCTTTATTCCTTTTATATTTTACTTTCCCTCTAGCAGCTGTTTGTAGAAAGAATGTTGTGCAGATGCTGTAACTTTTTCTCTCTTGCAGTTACATCTGTTAGATTTGAGGTTGTACCTACAGATACAGTGGGCTAAAAGGAAAATATTTGGGGGATTTGTCTTTAGTTAGAGAGAAATTCAATGAGATTTTAGTTTGCACAAACTGATGCCAGTGTAAAGTTATTTTAAAACTACCGATGTTTTTTAAAAAGTGTATTCCAGGTTTTGGCTTAAGTTTTTAGTTAGGTTTGGTTTTTTTTACCCAGTCTTTTCACCCGATTTGCAAGCTAAAGTGAAGAGATCCAGATTTGTGCCGAGTGCTAAAGGTTCAGTGTTGGTATGGCTTGGGCTGGCCCTCGTGCCATATTCTTGTTGAGGTTGATTGGTAGTACAGAGCCCATTATTTCTTGTCATTCTTGACCCAGAGATGTCACCATTCCTCGTTTATTTGTGAGGTCCCATTCACCATGTAAACTGATGTTGATTGGAAACTCTTCTTGAAATAGGGCAAAACTGCTTGGCTTTTTTAAACTTTAACGGATGTAACTTATAAGCGTAGTAATAATATAAAATAATAGTTGTCTCTTTAGTCTTGCTGTGTTTGTAATGATAGGGATTTTCGGAGAAGCTACTGTTTCAGTAGTAATGTTTTTTTTCATTTCTCTATTCATTTCATGGGGAGTCGCAAATCTTAATTCTTCTTCAGGTAGCTTTCTTTAAACCCAGAACTTCCTGTGCTAAACACAGCTGCTGTGTAAAAGGAGAAGATTGCCAGCATGTGTGTTCATGCCTAGAGTTATGCAGTCTGCATCTCTTGAAAAGATTAACTCAAACAGCTTGTTTTCAAATGCTGCTTCTGGTGTTGAAACCTTTATCGTTCAACTTTGTTGAACCTTTTTCTTGTGACCTTACATTTATCTCTTTCCGGGCAGCAGTACCTGTCAGCCTAGTGATAACCAGTGACTTGGATTCCTGCTTTCTTGTAGAGGTCAGCTCTATTTAAACCAGCGAGCTTGCTTGCCTTGTTAGCAAAAATGCTCTTCATTAACTTAACTCAAGGGTGCCCAAACACTTTCATTGTGTCTTAAGCCATAAGTTAAGATCTCAAGGGCTGAAATTTATCTGAATGTTAGATATGTACATTGGAGATGTGAGTTTGTTTATTTTATTGGGTAAATTGTAGTCAGTGTTGAATTAAGTTACCCACAGATGTGGAAGAGGGGAAAAAATCTCTCACCCAACCAAACAGGTTCTGACCTTTCAGAATGACTTTTCTTCACTAGCCACAGCTCTATATCAGAAACTAAAATGTGGAGAGTGACTGTGCAGAGTATATTTCTTATTTTTTTGGTTGCCAGGTGGCAATTTGGACACCCCTGACTTGAATCCACTGCCTGTTTCATGTAAAAGTAGCTTTACTATAGAATTGTCACATAGAAAGAAAAAAATGTAGATCCCATACCAGAGCTGTGCTTGAATCAAGCTGCTTAAACAATAGTGTACGTGTGCCTCAGATGAACCGGTTTTGCACTGAGTACAGTAGTGGCCCGTTACCTTGTACTTCTGTCCCTCACAGTCCCAGACAGCCCCATCAGCATGGTTCTGCAGTACTTCTCTTGTACTTCTGACATTACAGTACAATAAAGTATGTTTTGTCCTGAATTGGTATTTGCTGTTCTTTTTGGGTTGTTTTCATGGAATGTCTCTGCTGGATGATGTGACCTGTCTTGTTTCCTGCACTGAGTAGATCAGTGCCTTTCTGCAGTGCAGTGACAAACTGCTGCTGAGCATCTTGCTCTGAATAGGCAATAAGAGAGTGCACTGTTGGTCTTGAAAGGGACTTAAGTGAAGCTTCATGCTTACCACTTGGATGCTCCAAACCCTTTGATTACTCCTGTTAAAGTGAAAAGGAAACCAGGACATTTAATAGGATTTGGGATGCCAGGTGACTTTCCCTGTCTTAGGAAAGACAGCAAGCAAAGGAAAACTCCAGCTTCTTTAAGTGTGAAGCTTTAGCTTCTGGCACGACTTTGGAATTGATGAACTGGGACTTTGTATATCTGGAATTCTGTAACCTTTTCTTCTTTGCATGCAAATGTTAGAAGAAAGCCTTCTGCTAGCAGCCAGTCAGCTTCATGAGCTGTAGCTGAAGAGCTTAGGTAAGCGGATCTTTATGGTGGTGTAACGGGCCTGAGGGGCTTATTTAAACTTACATAAAGACCTCCTCATTTTGGAAGAGTGCTGGACTGGGAGATGTTAAAGATTGTTTTCCACAAAGTCTATGATTTGAGAAACACTATTGAGGTGAAGTTGTTAAAAGCCTGTGAGACCTAAGCAAGTCCCCAGCAGCTCTGAGACAGCAGATTAGATTGCTTTTAGCCTCCATGCTCTTCCCTTCCACATCACCTTGATGCTCTGCAGGAGAGTTCAGGCTCGTACATGTTGATGGTTCCTCCTTGAGACACTTTATTTGCTACTTCTCTTGGGGCTTTGTTGACTCTGCCTGGCAGGGATGAAATGCTTTGGACTGTGTTTGATTGGGACACCAGTTAGGGTTGCTCTCTAGTCTGGGCCCTGGTTTTGAAGTACTTTAAGCAATTTTAAGACCTTTTCTTCAAAAGCTGGGGTTAAAAGTGCTCCAGTACCTTTAAAAAGATCCCTTTGAGTGGTAAGGAGGGGTGTGACCTGAATGTCAATGTTGCTTCGTAAGCCTTTTCCTTCTTCCAGGAAATCTGAAATAGTATGGCCAAAGAAAATGAGCTCCTGCCCATCTCCTGAACTGTTCCGAGGCAAAGATGTTCAGCAATGGCTGACCATTTTTGGCAGTGTGGAGCGGTTCCTGGTTTCATGGGTACTTCCCTCTGTCTGGTGCAAGGATTTCTGGCAGGTACAGGAAATTACAAGGGGAGAAATCTCATGTTTGCCTTCCAGCCTTCTGCTTGCTGACCAACGAGGTGTTTTTTACTGGAGTGGGTTTCTGTGATGCTGGTAAAACTGCTGGTGGGTGAGTGCCAGCCTTTCAGTAGCTAAAGGCCCTTCCACTAGGGTATTTGTGATATTCTCATCTCTCTCATCCCAAGTCTAGGCCGAGGTTGTTTGGGAGTGGTGCTTTACGGAATATTCTGCTTGGGGTAGAGGCGTTGTGAAGACTTCATTCACCCTGTTCACAGAGACCTCCATTCCACTGCTGTGCTGTCTTTCTTTCCATCTGATGTTATGGTGGGTGTCATCTGATAAAGTTTGCATCACAGCTCCTCCTTTGAAAAGGAGGTGGCTGTGAGACAGCAGCGTGTGCCTCTGAAATGTGGTATCTCTCTCTCTCAGGGACCTGAGATACCTGCAGCTCGAAACAGGCTGCTCCATCTCCTCTCAGATGCAAGGGATAGCTGTGCTCCTGTTTAATTCTTATCACAAAAATAAACCCTGACACTTGTCTAAGAGGTGGCCAGGATCTCCCTGTAATGGGAGGCAGTTGTGCAAGAGACATCTGGATAGAAGAGGAAGGAAAACGTTTGAGGAGGGATTCAAACCAGACAAACTCACTCTGAGGCAGCAAAAGTGGGGGTAAATCTAGAGGTCAGGTCATGCCTTTTCTTTGTGAGTTGTGTGGGTTCAGGGAAGGTGGAAATATCTCGTGTGTTGTGGAGGATCTCAGGTTCCCTAATAAACAAAGGCAGAGACAGAATGTAAGCACTACTGTCTCCTGAGAAAACTCATCGGATGTCCGTGCTGTCAGATGCTGATAACAGGGAGTGCAGAGCCAGAGCAAAGTTTCTGGCCGCTTTGTGTTTGGGTGAAGGCACTGGGAAGTGTTTGTCCTTGAAGTAAGCTTTGTTTTTTTTCCTGTTATCTGAAGCATTTAACAAAATCAGAAACTTGTGTGTTGAACAAAAAGCTGTAGTTTATGTGCTGGTTTTGGTTAGGTTGTGAGTGGGATTGTTTGGGTTGGGTTTTTCTGCTCCCTGATGTCTGGAGTTGGAGAGTTTTTTGCTACTTATAGGGCTTTGGAGGAAGAAATGGGAAGATAGAAACTACTCTTTATTTTCTGCTGAGAAACTGTCTCGCTTCCAGCCTCCTGAGCTGGGAAGGTTCCTGCTCCATGCATGTTACTGGTCAGGGAGAGAAGTGCCCTGTGATTCCTGTGCCACATTGCTGGGAAAGGGATGAGAAGCTGGAGGCAGGTTACCATATATCTCACCCACTTCCTTTGCGCTCCCAAGCTGCAGGTGAGCTCAGGGCTTCTGGAAACTTCGGCTGCCTGTCAAAACAAACCTGAGGCACATAAAACCAGCTTTGAACGCCGGGTCCAGTGCAGATTGAGGACAAAACATTCCAGTGTTTGTATGAAACCAAAAATAAACACGAAAGCTATTTCCCCCATAAAACTGACTGCAGCAGCATTGGCATTTATGTCAGAAGACTGAAGGAGAAGTTGGTGGAAAACTGCCACAGTGAGGGAGGAGAAGGCACAGGCAGAGGAGGATGAGAATGCTCTGCCAGAGGCTTTGCTGTTACTTGCAGGCAATTCCTGTGCTTAGATACTGGCTCCCTGTGCCTTGGGGAGGGTGATGCTTATCACCAGCTCCTTTACCTGTCTCCTGTCGGCAGCCCTATAGTGCTTTGTTCCTCCTTCTGCAGTCTGTGCTCTTACCTCTTGCCATCTCCCCAGGCTGCCATTCGTTCCTCTCCTTCCTGCCCTACTCCTAACTGGGTTTTCAACAGGTGACCTTGTTTTTCCCAGCGTGGTGTCAGAGCTGTAGTTCTCTGGTGCTGGTCTTGGCTCTCTGCTGCAGGGTCCTCCTAGCTCCTGTCTGTGACAGCAGTGTGATGTGGCTGCACGGTGAACCAGTGCAGGTGACAGAAAGGCTCTGCTGGTGTGATTCACCAGACTGTCACACAAGCAGCATGCACAGCTGTGTGGTCAGCTGCTGGGGGTGATGCAAAGAGCAGCCAAGGCATCCATGCACTGGCACTGCCTCCGAAATCGGGCTTTTACCCTGTCTGTTCTGTGTTCCCAGGGAGACATGAAGAACACTGACACAGGTGAAGGGATCTTGCTGTTCTCAGCTCTCCTCTGGGAGTACAGGGACATAGGAGAGACAGGAATGAAGGCTCTGTGCATCTCTTCGGTGTGGCACTGGTGTCTGGTGTGGAACACAGACACGTCACACACGCAGGCAGCAGCCACCTCTCCCAACAGGACAAATGACAGCACTGCTGTGACAGCCCCACCAAACGTCAGGACTCCACTCCCAAGTATTGTGGCAGGAAGACTTCTTAACAAAGGATGCTGTTCTGAATGGGCAAAATTACATACAACCCCACAGCCTTGCTTTCAGAAAAGCCTGGCTGCTTCTAGGTGAACTATTTTGGAATGTAACAACCTATCCTGACACAGACTGCCAGCATGGAAAGCTTCAGCTCAAGTGTTTAATGGTTGGTAAATAAAACTGCACAGCTGCAATCAGAGCTGTGTCATGGAAAGTGCCAGGCAGACTTAATTCAGGAGTCGCTTCTTGCAGAGACACTTCGCTTTGCCTGGAGAGAAAGGAGAGCCCAACTCCCAACAAGTGCATCTGTTTGGACAGAGGGATGGAAAACTGCTTTTTTGCCTTTCATTTATTGTGCTTTGATATCCTTTCAGGAGGCACCCATACATCTATTTTGTCTTGTCTGAAACAGGTGGCTCATGGCTTTGTCCTTTTAACATAGGAAAACTGTTTACAGCATTGTCTTAGAAATGGCTTGGTGCAGTGACCTTCTCCAGGTTTGACTTGCTACCAAATAATCGATGCTTGAAAGAGTTTGAACCTGATTCTTCTCTCCTCTACACTGTTTTGTTTTTCTCTTGTCATCAGCTGCCTTCACTGGAGCTACTCATTCCTGACAGGCTTGGTCTGAGTAGGAATATGTATTTCTGTATATATACAGAGTATGTATACATATATAGAGAGAAATTAGTGAATAGAAATGAAATCATAGTAACTGGTGGGTTTCGGTCTTACTTGACATGCTGATACTGCTGCCCTCCTGAACATTCTGGCAAGCACCGTTTCCCTACAGAATACCTCTGTAGGCATTCTATAGGCCTTGGTGTGACTCGCTGTGTATCTCCCCATCTGCACCAGTCAGATCAAAATCTTTGTTATAAAACAATAAACCATTTCTTTTGTTTTTGCAGACAGTACAAAATCTAATCGTGGTTTGCGGTCCCAGAACTGGCAGCTCTGGTGAAATGTGTTCTCTGACCACTCACAGCTTGGACTTGGTGCTCTAGCAGGAGTTCGAAGCCGTGTCCTTTCTTACTATCAAGCTCAGTAACAGGTGTGATGAGGTTTGGAATGACGGTAGTAAATCATTGTGGTTTTCCCTGCTGTCTGCCTTGTGCTGCACATGTTTATGTTTGACTGGTGTTGTGGGTTAACCGTCGGGCAGCCAAACACCACATGGTGTCCACTCCCCCCTGCAGCGGAATGAGGGGAAGGGAATAAAAAAAAAAAGCAAAACTCATGGATTGAGATAAAATCAGTTTAATAGGAAAGAAAAGGAAGGAAAACTATTAATAATAGTTGTAATAATACATACAAAACAAGTGATGCACAATGCCTTTTCTCACCATGCGCTGGCCGATGCCCAGCCGGTCCCCAAACAGCTGCTGCCCCCCAGCCAACTCCCCCAGTTTATATACTGGGCATGATACTGACTGATATGGAATATCCCTTGGGCCGGTTTGGGTAAGTTGTCCTGGCTATAGCCCTCCCAGCATCTTGTGCACTCTCGGCACGTGAAGCTGAAAAGTCCTTGACTTAGTGTGTTATCAGCATTATTCTTGTACTAAATCCAAAACATGGCACTGTACCAGCTACTAGGAAGAAAATTAACTCTGTCCTAGCTGTAACCAGGGTGCAGATGAGAATGACATCACCTAGGACTTGTATTTAAGCTTTTAACCCAGAGATTTCAAGGCCTTTTACAAAAAAGGCTGAGAATGCCTTTTGTGTGTGGATGCTCAGAGGCTTCAGATGGTTCACCCGGAGCCTACACCACAGCTCTGAGCTTTGACAGCTTGTGACTCTGGGAGTGCATTGACCCCGAGCAAAGATCTTTACCTGTCAACATTAGTTTGCTGGGCTGTGGTGGCAAGGGAGTGCTGCTTGGTGAAGGCATGCTAAGGATTGGTAAGGTTATGTTATCCCAAATATTAACTCATCTGTGCCTTATGGCAGGGCTTAGACTGGTGCTGAATTAAAGTGACAGCAAGAAATGAAATGGTGTCATTTGCCAGCCACCTCTCAGAGTGATTTGAGTCATCTTAGATAAACAAATTTGATAATCTGCCATCTTCATTGCTTTTCTGCCTTCTCTCCTGTCCTTTATCTCCATTTATCCATTCCAAGCTGTATACTTCTCATTGTGACACCCTCCAAAACACCATCCTCTTTCTTGAAGATCTTTTCCTCCCTGTTCTCCCACCTACTCACCTTCCCCAGGCTCTACCCTTCTCCCCATCATACACTGCTCTCTGCGTCCTCTTCCTACTTCACCACATCTGTGTGGTTCCTTACTAGGTCAAGTGGTGTTCAAAGCTCTTCCTGACTCCTTTTTTTTCCTAGAGAGTTGATGTGAAATGTGCCAGAGACTGGAACAAGGGTCCTCAACAGGCATCCTCCCTCTGTTCCAAGCTTACCTTTAATGAAATCCCAAGCTGACTTGACTGCAGCCGGTGGGGTGTGATGGAGGTGACAAAATTAATTTACAGGACGGGAAGCAAGCAGTGACAGGGGCCCCTTCATAGAGATACCTTTATTTTCCTCCCTGAGGCAGAGAAACCACAGCAAAAGAGGATGCTGCAGCAGGGTGCTGCAGTGTGTGTGCAGAGAGGGTGGATTGCCCTGCATACTCCCTTCCACGCTGTTTGTATAAAGGGGTATTTGGCTGCAGCCTGGAGATATGGTCCTGCCTGTACCAGGTCTCCCTGCCTAACTTATAGGTGAGAGGAGTGCCCACTCTGCCCTTACTGGAGAGCCTTTCCCTGAGAAATGTGCCAGGGCCACAGGACAAACATGTCCTTAAAAGCTTTTCCCATCAAAATTCTCATGTTATTCTCCTGATTGGTCAGAGCTGCTAACGAATATAGTTTGGTTTGTCCTCACAGAATAATAACATCACTCTTTCCCAGGGAGTGTGCAGGTATAATCTGTGATTACAGTGTTCCAGGCAGAACCAGAGGTCCATAGGTTTGCAGGGGGATGAGAGTTTGTGACTGACTTGAAGGACTTATAATACCTGACTGTAATCTTTAGAGGAAAACCCATCTGTCTCACTTCAAGTTCTCAGGCCAGATCCCAAGTCTGTATTTGTTTCCTTCTGAAATAAAGCTGGGCCCAGGTTCTTCCCAAAGCTGTGCTCAGCACTGTTTATTGCAACACCAGGCTTTTGGATAAACTCATGTGAGTTGAAGTATTTACAAGAAATCTAAAGCAACTTCATTTCCCCAGGGTTCTACACTGAGGGTGCCACATTTGGAGCTTCCCAACGCAGCTGCTGCATTAAAATAGACCTAGAAAATTTCTATTGTTCCAGTGACAGAATGAGGCTGAGATGCAAATGCAAAGGGAATCAGGAGCTGGTATGTTTTGACTGATCCTTTTTTTCCCTGATGTATTTTTTTTCCTAATAATATGCTTATGGGGGAGAATCAGGGAAGATCGGGGGCGGCTTCAGGCTGGAGAAGTTGGGATGCACAACCTGCACAGAGGGTGAAAGTGACTCAAAGCCTGCATCTGACAGGGGCCGATTCAGACATCTTCTCCCTCTCCGCAGAGGGCTGCACTGCGGTGCTAAGCATTGGTGCCTTGTTAGTTTCCCTTCCCGTTTCTCACAGGAGGAGAGGAGGAACAAGCAGGAGTTCATAGCTGGTGGCCAAGCATTCACTGTAGTTTTATAAGCCCTGAATTGAAGTCTGTGCTCCAAAATGTGTGGGTATGTTCTGACACAGAACTCAGTCCCCATTGTAGACCATAAGCTCTTTGGAGAGAGGAAGATGCTATGAGCGTTGCCCTGACCAGAAACTCTGTTGAAGATCTTGGTAGCACTTCTCAGCCCAGATTCACTGAATCCCTCATCACAGGCTGAGTGAATCAACTCAATTTTGCTGTTGAAAATCTGCATCAAGCAGAGTCAGCAGGAGGGCAGCTGGCACGGCCTCGGGGCCGTGCCCTGTCTTGCCACCAACCTCCTCCTACAGCCCCTGTCCCACAAGGTAATTTCACTCTTTGTTCTTCGAGTTACCCCATCCCATGTGAAAACGGAGGGCTCTGAAAGACCTGCAAGTTGTCTGCCATGGCAATGTAAAGCTACAGCACCTTCCCCATCACAAGAGAGCTCAATTAGTTACTTCCTTTGGAACATCTGTGGTGCCGGCTAAAAGCAGCCTTTTATACCAGAACTGAAGTGCATTAAAGGAGACTTAAAAATGTCCCAAAATAGGGGGAGGAAAGAGAGAATACTGGGGTGTGTGTGTGTGAGAAGTTCAACAATAGTTATGAAATGCCTGAACAGTTCTCTTTTGTTTTTGGTATTGTTTTTCCTGATTGATGAGTTCACTGGATTCATTCAATTGTGATACTATGAGAAGAACCACTGCCAAGATGCTTGTTAAGTTTCTTAATACTAACAATATTCCTGCAAAGAATTACCTGCAGCTGGGGTTTATGCCATTGCAGAGACCAGAAAGTTGAGGGTGTCTTATCTGAGAGCTTTGCCCAGATGTCTGCCAGTTCCTATTTGCATTTATCTTGTGTTATGCTAACTTCTGTCCTCCCCTCATTCCTCCCTGTTCAAGGAATGCATCTGTCCAGAGACTGGAAATGTGGGAATAGGATCACCAGGTGATATTTTACTGGGAAAATGCAAATGTTTTGGAGGGGGGTAAGTTGCTTCTTTATGAGCGATTGGAGATCTGTGAAATAGCTGAGATGTAACAGGGAGCATTTTGGGTGGGACTTTGCAACGTGCCCAGAAAAGTGGGCTGGATTGAGGCCTGCCTGTGGGAAGGCAGCCTGCCCTCGGACATATCCTGCTTGCTTGGATTTGTAAACTGCACTGTGTTTTAACACTGTTGTCTACATGAAACACCTGAGATGTGATGCTCTGGAGCAGGGTTGTTGGTGTTGGAGGTGAGGCTCATGCCCACTGGCTTCGAATCCCTGTGAACTTGCAAGTGGTGAGGCTGTGCTTTGGAAATCATTTTTTTTCCCAATTTATGTATGCTAAGAGAAGGCTCATTTAATCCATGCTGAGGGAGTGGCAGCACTGCAGGGAAAGGCCAAGAAGGCCTGAGCTGGATCCTGTAGCCTGGGAAGATAACAAAGGGTCGCACTCAACCAGACCCGTTTTTCTGGAGTTACTGGTGGATACTCATCTTTCTCTCCATTATTCCAGCTTAGAAAATAACTGTTTTCACAGAAGCCAGGGTTGTTCTACCCAATTTCTGCTATTTATATTGACTCAAGAAACACAACTAGTATGAGAAGACATACAATTTATTGTTGGTCTACTTAAAGGCTTTACCAGTGTGCTCAGAGAGTTCTCATTGATCCACTTACAGCAATGCTAATAATGATAAACAATATTATCTCCAATATTATAGAGAAAGGAGATAAAAGAAAAAACTTGTAACATGCCAGTGTCAGCACTCGCATGCAGAGCACTGGAGCTGCTGCAGCCCTCCCTGGGTTGTGCTGACCCTTCCGCAGCCCGAGAGGGCTCCAGGCGTCGTGACATCACCCCCCGCCCCGAGTCTTTTACCCCCAGCAGCACAATGCCAATGGTGGGGCCCCTCTGTCTGCTTCTTCAGGATGGCGCTGGTGGGGTTTCTGCCTCCTCCTCTGCTGTATCCACCTGGGACTGTGTCTACTCTGTCTCCCTGACTGCTCCTCTCTTCCAGAGCCGGTACCGCTGCACTGTCCCTCTGAGCAGAGCTGTGTATCTCCCCCAGACCTGCTTCTTGCCCTCCATGCTGGCCAGAGTGTGGCTGCTCAGCCCCAAGATCATGTTCCTCTGTGGATGCAACAGTTGTCCATGGGGAAGTAGTTCAAAGTGCTGGAGGCTCTGATATTGCCCCATGCTGGAGGTTTCAAGGCCAGTCCCAACCAAAGCAAGGTTCAGAAATGCTTAGACTAGGTTTTGCAGCACAAGTATGCAGCCTGTGGCTTGTTTCTACCAGTGGCGAGACCGTATTTCATCTGTATTCTGGGTTACAGACCCCTGTCTGCCAGCCCCTGGATGTGAGCTGTCATGCACGAGTCCAGCAAGGACATTGAAAACCCTCCTGTGGCTCAAGGCTCCTCACCAGGAGCGAGCAGGTAATCTTGGAGGCGTTTGCTCTTTCCGATCTGGTGTTGCCTCATGTGGCAATGAGGGCAGCCTGTAGCTCTTGGCTCTGGTGCAGAGCTGCTGCCTGATTTAATTCATAGTTGATTTTATAGCCAGCATAATTTGCACAATTAACCAACTTCCCCAGGCTTACACCTTCAGGCAGTACAACCTAGTTAGAAATTTCAGGAGCTGATGGGGTTCCCGCTGAGGAGGGATTTACACAGAGAATACTGCTCGGCACCTTTTATTGTGATTGTAGTAAAAGCAGCTTGCTCAGTCTTGTTACGCACTGCAAACCTTGCTCTGATGGCTTCTTTCACTGCCTGTGGGACTGCAAATGTTACAGCTGGATGCTTTGTTATCTGCAACAACGGCTCAAAACTAAAGGAAATGTTACTGGGCTTTGCTTAGTACACAGTTTAAAAGTTTCTAGTGATTTTATTGTCACTTCTAAAAGCATTGTATAATTAAAATCATGCTGTTAAATTAAAGTTACATTACGTGCACATGTACTGTCAGACTGCTTAGCTATGCAGAAGTGATTTCTGTGTGCTGGGTGTACACACAAATACAGCTGGGTGCCATGTTAGTGAGCATAGACCCACTGGAAGCCAAAGGATACATCTCATATTCACATCTGGGTAAACGCTCCTCTGAGCTGATTGAGAACTGATAGTTTCTCGTGTGCAACTTGCACATGGAAGTGCCTCCTGCTGGCTGGTGTCTTTCCAGAGAGGCATCTGGAAGCTGCCGTCAGCTCTCATCTCAGCAACCCTCCTGCTCTGAGTTTTCTAAATATAACGTGTCCTATCAGAAACTTCTACACATGATTTCTTCATCTTTCATTTTGTAGTACTCAAAATACTATGATGTTCTGCACTACAGCGACTGGTTTTCAGTGTTAGATACACAGGCATTGCACCATATGCTGATTATCCATTAATCATGATCACTATCGATATAGGAGGTATATCCACCCTCATGAAGGGAAACAGGGTTTCTCTTGTTTGGAAATGGTGATCCCTTTAAACTGGATCAATTTTTTTCTCGTCACCACAGTTTTCTTATATTTTTATCTTGTTTGAACTTCTGCAACAGTTACTGATCTAAAGAAAAGATCATATACCTTCATCTATGTATATATGTTAATACAGGAAAATAAAACCAGGATATAAACCACTAAGCAACATACAATTAATAATATCCATAATTGGAATGACTTATTCTTCTGTGCTACCTATAGAAGACAAAACCAGGGAAGATTGATATTAAAGTTACCTTAGTGAACTTAGGGAGATAATTTATACCCATAGGAGTTTTTGATGCTATTAAGGATCTAATAATAATACTTCTTTGTGTATTGTTATACAATTTATTAGCCAATGTTCTTAAACTGCTGCTCACGCATCCTCCATTGTCTGTTTTCCATTCATTTCATCTCATCTCTGTAATAGAAGAAATCTATGTTTTAATTACAAATCTGTTACGTTAGTGCCCACTCTTTACCATGATCTGTCTGGCTTAAGGTTGTTGTGGGTTTTTTGACTGTTTCTTCACTCTAAGATAAAATGCTGGTGTTCACACATCTACTGGAATCATGTGTTACGGGCTAAACTGTTTGCTTTCAAAGTGAACTTTGTCCTAAGTAAATTAGAATATTTTGTCATTATTTACCCTCCCCTCATACCATTATACATAAATGGTTAATCTGATGTTTTTCCACCTTCTAACGTTTTCTGTACTGGTACCACTCATTGGACATTGCTCTGTATTAATCCTTTTTTTCCAGTGCAGGGACAGGATGAGGAGAATAGTTTTCAGCTGAAAGAGGGGAGATTGAGATGAGATCTTAGGAAGAAATGTTTTCCTGAGAGGTTGAAGATGCCCTGGCACAGGTTGCCCAGAGAAGTGGTGACTGCCCAATCCCTGGACGTGTTCAAGGCCAGGTTGGATGGGTCTGAGCATCCTGATCCAATGGGAGGTATGGAACTCTATGGGCTTTGAGGTCCCTTCCGACACAAATCATTCCATGATTCTGTGAAATTTCTTTCCTGCACATACTTCCACAAGCTTAAGTGAGGCCACACTGAGAATTTAATAGTATTAGTGTAAGCTGCTTCATTTGTGTTGGGGCTTCACTTGTGGTGGTGTCTTTTGCATTTTCCCTGCTGTACCTCTGGATTTTGCTGCTTTACCTCTGATAACACACAGGTGTTATTTTTGAAAATTGTACTTTTTTAAAGTCCAGAGCTTTTTGAATCGCCTGTAGAAGAGCCAGAAAGAAGATCCTATTCTTTTCTCCTTGCTTCACCCCCAGGGCTTATACAGCTTGGGACTCCTCTTAACCCCTCCTTCACACCTGCAGCTTGTCTGTTGTCCCATGGCTGCACATTCCTGCTCCCACTCACTGCAGCCACTGAGTTCACAGCCTGGACTCACTCCAGTGCTTTTTCTGTCCTCACAGCCTCCTGCTTTGTTCCTGAACCCGCCCCTGCTAACCTGGCTGGGGCAGCACTGGGGTCCCTGCAAAGGCTTACTGCAATGAAACAGGCCCTGAGGTGGCTGTGGCCAAGCGAATCCAGCTCCACTCACTGCAGCCCTGGCCACTCCTGCTGGGAAAGTCAACTGCTCCCTCTTTGTTTCTCTTGTAAAAATAAGCAAACAATTAAAACACCCATAACACTTCACTCCTCCTGTGTTTTCCTCAGAGGAGCCTTCTCAATGCACCTTGGCTGCAGCCTGCACCCGATGCCACAGTTTTTCATGGGATACAATTGATGCCTCATAGGCTCTGCTCCCAATCCCCACTGCTCCCAGTGCGGGGGCCCTTCCCAGTGGTCCAATTCAGACCACGAGCCCGGGGAAAAAGGGACCAGTCACTCTAGACTATGATGGGGAGGGCAGGGGCCTTGGCCCACTTCCCTCTCTTCTCCCACTGATCTCCAGCAGATGATCCAGCAATACCCTAGTAGGAGAGTTGTCTCAGTGGGCCATATCCACCCCATGCTTCTGCAACTGCTTCCATATGTCCGTGCACATCATGCTTAGCTCCCTCCTGGCCACGGTGCTTTGTGCCAAGCCCAGGGGCCTGGGGCTGTGCTGCCACTGCCTCTTGCCCTGCCACCTTCCCTTCTGCCCTTTCCACGCAGAGGGGATCTGGGGGGTCGCACTGGCACAGGCAGTGGGCTGCAGCACCTCTGCATCCCTCTTCTCCCTGGGGTTTTCCCTTCCCCTAGAGCCCCTTCCTGCCACAGAGCCCACTCCATCCTCCCTTGCCCAGGTGCTCCCTGCGTTCTGCTTGCTCCTTCCCTGGGCACTCCTGGCTTTGAGCTGCTGTGGAGATGGCTCAGTGGCAGCTGTTTCCATCCTGATGCCCCAATCTGCCTGTGGCTGCATGTTTCCCTGGCTTCTCCCCTCTGCTCCTGCACCTTCCTGTTTCACAGCTCCCTGAGCACTACTTCGAACCTTCCCAGCATCCCCAAGGCCAATGTGGGCAGGCTGGCAGGCTCATGCTCCCCTGCCGAGGGTCTGCTGCCTGGATTGAACCACCCCTGCCCATCCTGCCACTCCTCAGTTCCTTGGCAGAGGGTGTTTGTCAGGGCCACAACTGCGCTGTGCTTCGTCCCTAACGCTGCCTTTAACCTTTCCACCTTAGCTTCGCAGGCTCAGTGGTCTGCACTCCTCTCTTTCAGGTTCTGTATTTTCTGCACTAACACCTGGATCATGCCACGCACCTCCTTCACAGCCCTGGTGCTGGCAGCCAGCTGTTGCTTCAGCACCTGGTTTTCACTCAAAATGGCCTTTTTTTTCTCACACACCTCTTGATACCGGAGAACACTTTGCACTTGCTCCGCAGCTGCAACTCCCTCTCGAATTTTACTCTTCTCTAGTTTAAGTCGCTGAGCCTTTATTTCTGCTTTCGGGTTGCCGTTTTCCTCCCTCAGGCTCTGGATTTCTACCTGGCTTGCCTGTTTTACTTCAACTAAGCTCTTGGCCACCAACCACATGGCCCACGCTCCTGCACACTTTAGGGACTTTGGGGAGAAAAGTTTAGACTTGGCCATCTCTTTCAATCTGGCAAACTCCAGGTCTGCCTGGTGGAGGCTTCTGCAGGAGTCCGGACCCCAGGGTACGGTCCCCACTGAATAACCAAGTTTGCCAGCTCTGACATCATTCTGGCTCCCTTCAAGGTGGTTCAGACTTTACAGAAAGGGCTGCTTTCAAACTACAGCTCACGCAGGCTGAGAGGAGGTCGCAGAGGCTCACCCAGGTCTGGGCTGCTCCTCTGATGTTCTTGTTTACTTCTTCACCCCTGAAGGTTTTCCCAGCCAAGAAATGCCCCAAACAGAGACTTCTAACTTAGCTTTTCTCATAGATGAAGCAGAGGTCTTTCATTCCCCTCCCCAGAGCTGCATAGAGGCACCCCTTGAACATTTCTCCTCCCAGGTAGAAGGCAGAGGGCTCTCTGTCCTGCTGGATTTTCCACTCCAAGATTTCAGCAAGCCTTTAAGGGGAGCTTCTGCTGCTCCCCAGAACTGAGGAGTCTGCTGTAAGCAAGTCACTCACTGGGCTATGGGAACACAGGGCAACCTGTGGTTGTCCCTTATTGCCCCTGGATGGTGCCTGGAAAAGCCTCTCCCTGAAGGGCAGCTCACAGAAATGCTGGGAAGGCTTCAGGGAGTGCTGCTGCCGTCTCCCCTGGTTCTGTGCACCACAGCTCTTGCCTTTCTGTGGGCTGGAGACACGCAGGGAGAACCTGCTGTTTGTCTGTTTAGAAGTTCCAACAGCCTGGTCAAAGAGTCCTCCACAATCCACTTACATGACAGATGATGTTTCTTTGAACATTAGAGAGAAAGGGGATAAAAAGAAAAAAAAAATCCCTTATAAGGACCAACCCCTGACCTCCCTCAGCTGCTGCAGCTCTCCCTGGGTTGTGCTCACACCTCTGCTGTCCAGGGATCCTGGTGTCCTGATCTACGAGTCCTTCACCCCCAGCAGCGTTATGGCGATGGTGGGGCCCCTCTGTCTGCTTCTTCAGGACAGTGCTGGTGGGGTTTCTGCTCTTCCTCTGCTGCATCCACCTGGGACTGTGTCCACTCTGTCTTCAGGACTCTTCCTGCCTGCTCCTTGCTCCCAGAGCTGGGTCTCTCTACACTATCCCTCTGGGCAGAGCTATGCACCCCTCACAGACCCACTCCTTGCCCTCCTTGCTCTCGAGAGCACGCTTCCCAGCCCCAAGGTCAGGTTCCTCTGTGGTTCCCCAGCCCTAAGGTCACGTTCCTTGTGGATGCAGTGATTGCCCACAGGGGAGTAGTTCACAGCACCAGAGCCGCCGTTATCGCCTCATGCTGGAGGATTCAAGGCCCCACTGCCCTCCCCTGCCTATGTTTTCCTCCCAGCTCAGGGACTGATTGTTGTGTCTGTGGCTGCTCCTGTGGTGTTGCCAGAGGCCTTTTGGTTCCTCTGGGACGAAGCAAAGCAAACCAAAGCGTGGGTGGGTCAGGGCTGTTGAGGTCATTAGACAGGTGCTCTCACAGCTCCAAAGCTCAAGACAAGCTCCCCACATGGCCAGTCCCAACAAAGCAAGGTTGGCGAACCACTATGGCCAACCTCTGCCAGTGGCAAGGCCACATTCTGTGGGCTATCGGAACGCATTGTACCACCATCGTCCTTCTCCCCAGGAGCTCTCTGCTTTGCTCAGAGCTACAACAGCTGCAGGAAAAGAGGAGAAAAGGCCTCATGCTTTGCTCTGACCATGAGGACCATAATGGATGCTCCTCAGCATCTTCACCAGGAGCTGCAAGGAGAGCAGTGGTCTTTGGTCAGTGGGATTATGGTGGTGGCCCAACCTATCCTATGGCCAAAGAAATCTATCAGGCAGTGGTGGCGGCAATCATGACAATCCTACATAGAAACAATGCCAGATTAAGTGAAACAAGGAGAAATATCTGAAGCTCTGCAATTATTAAAACACATAAATCCCTGCTCGTAAACCCCATCACCCCCACAGATCAATGCTTTGAGAGACATCTGGAGCTTTGTAAACTAGAAGATGTAACAGGATTAAAGCTGCAGTGTGACCAGGCAGCTAATTTTTAATTATTTCTAACTCCTTTCTAATTTCTACTTCATTCTGAATATTTAAAAGCCCTTACAAATGTATTTCACCAGTTTCAATAACAACCTAGTAACTGGCTGTGGCTTCATAGTGATTTATAATCACCTCCTAAAATAGGGATCTAAATTAATCTTTCTACATCTCATTAGTTCAGCTATCAGAGAACTTTTACAAGATAATTGGCTTTCAGTGGCTTTAATTTAATTGAATTTATTAATATCTTACATTTATGTTTCATGGATGCTGTTTTAATTATTGAACTGATACATCTCAGAAACTTAATTCTTTTATACAGCATCAAACTTTTGCTTTTAGGGCTCTAGAGCCTTTTTTAGATGTTTTAATTATAAATAATAATCCTTGTTTGTATTTGCCTTTTTAGTGGACATCAATTTCCTTTCACCTTAGGTTCTTGCAAAGGAAAATTATCTTATTTTGGAACATCTTGTTTTGCTGCCTTTATCCTGAAACTAAAACTTGCTGCAACTTGTGAGGCTACAGAACCACCAATGAGGGGAGATAGAAGCAGCAGAGCTGATGAGAGTTGATGTAAATGGTTTCAGTAGGTAGCAGTTAGAGAAGGTCGGACTCTGTTGGGCTGTTTCCCATGGCTGAACTCTTCAGTCCTGGTGGTGATATTACTCTGCTTGAAGTGTGCACACATTCCCACCCCTGCTCTTCCTGCAGTTACACCACTACCAGCCTTCGGGGGCTCCCCTACCACACTGCTTGCTGATTAACCTGCAGGAACTTCATAACTGGGAGATTTCCACCTGCCTGTGAACTTTGCCTGAGGTGAACTTTGGCTGAGATGAACTGCGTGACCGACCCCAAGAAATTCCTTCACAAAGCAGCCTAAAAATACGTTCCTCCTGGAGCAGAACAGCAATGTTGAAACACCTGACAGAGACTGTAATGATGATAATTGATGCTTAATGAATAATCCAGGCTAGTTCTAATATTTTAGCTCCAAAGAACACCATCTATCCCCAGGAGCTGAGGCAATATATAAAGGTGCACTGTTACCCACCTTGGACTCATTTTGCAACTAATTCAATCATTTCATTAAAGGAAAGCTGTGGAGGGGCTCCTCATCAGGGGTAGGATGAGAGGAATGGTTTGAAGCTGAAAGAGGGGAGATTGAGATGAGATTTTAGGGAGAAAGTATCCCTCTGAGGGTGGGGAGACCCTGGCACAGGTTGCCCAGACAAATGGTAGCTGCCCAGTCCCTGGAGATGTTCAAGGCCAGGCGGGATGGGGCTTTGAGCACCCTGATCCAGTGGGAGGTGTCCCTGCCCATGGCAGGGGTTTGCTGGATGGGCTCTGGGACGGGGAGGGGGCACAGGGCCCCTCAGCCCCGCGTGCGGGGAGCGCAGCCCCGCAGCGCCCTCTGCTGCCCGCGCGCCGCACGGCGGGGGCTCCGCGCCCCGGGTAAGCTGGGAGGCTCTCAGCTGAGACAGGGAGCGGCCTCTACCAGGGGTAGGAGGAGCATGGAATGTTTTGAGTTGGAAGGGACCTCAAAGCCCATCCAGTCCCACCCCCTGCCATGGGCAGGGACACCTCCCACTAGCTCAGGGGGCTCAAGGCCCCATCCAACCTGACCTTGAACACCTCCAGGGATGGGGCAGCCACCACTTCTATGGGCAACCTGGGCCAGGGCCTCCCCACCTTCACAGGAAATTCTTCCTAAGATCTCCTCTTAATGTCTTCTCTTTCAGCTTCAAACCATTCCCCCTCATCCTGTCCCTGTTGTCCTGCAACCACAGCTTCTGCCAAAGCCCTTTGCTCGTGCAAGTCGTGGTCACCTTGGACCTGAGGCCAATTCTCTGTCCCTGGGCTTTGCCTGATAGCACAAAAAAAGGGCAGATGAGTTCCTGTTCTATTATCATGCTGGTTTTGGCCAGTTCTACATAGTGGTCTTTTGTATTTTAGAAACATTTCAACATTTAAAAATAACTTTAATAGCAAACAAAACGCTGCGAGTCTTTCTTCTTTCCATCCTCACTCCAAATGCTCCGGGCTGGCTTTGCTCTTTCTTGCAAACCCTGCTACAACGAGGGCATTTTTGATAATGCGGATGCTCTTAGAGCCGCCCAGAGTCATAAGAGATGCCATCCAACTGCAGCAGTGCTGGGGCGTTGGTATGGGTGAGCACCTCGGTGAGCATCAGGGAGATTCGCTGAGCCTATGGTGCTGCAGCCTCTGCAGGTCAGGCTGGGACAACCTTTCCTTTCTCTGGGAGGCTCCCAGCACCGTCCACCCACAGACCAAGGCTTTTCATTAATGGCTTGTTATTAAAGCTGTGCAAATAATAAATTCTTCAGCCTATTAATCAAATCAGAAAGAAGGTCAACTGGGTTCATTTTAGATCAATCTGAAGAGAATGTTTCTGGTGGTTCAGTTTTCACAGCAAAATGAGAAATCTTCCCTAAAAAGCACTACCCGAAGCCTGCCAGGAGGGCTCCACTATTCTCGGTTTAACCCTGTAATTTGCCGTGCTGCTGTAACTGCTGACTTAAGGTGGCATTGGCAAACATTCTCATTTGGTCCAAACAAATCTTTTTTTCCCATTGTGACCCAGAGCCAGGGATGCCCAAGGGTCATCCAGGGTCAGCTCTTGACTTTGCCATCATGTGCTCTTGCCCCAGACAGGCAGAAAGACAAACAGATGATTTCTGGACAGCTAGGAGAGATCTCTTTCAGCAGTAGAGTAGGAAATCCTCAGCTGCCACCCAGGTCTCTACTGTTCAGAAGAGAGGAGGAGCAAGGAGTGCAGATCCTGAGCCAATGTCTGGATCCGGCTGTGTATGTTCCCACCACCGTAAGGTGAACCATTTCACCCGGCGTGCCAAGAGGCAAAGCAGTTAGTGTGCTTGTAGGTTAAAATAGAAAATAAAGGTCCTATTATTTGCAGCTCAGCAAGGAACTGAAGTGGATGGCACCACCTTTGGAAAGTTAGATGTATGGGAAATGAAAACACCTTTACATCTTGGGAAACTGGGAAAGTGAACATTGCTGCACCTGAAACTGCCCTGTGCCAATGCTGCCACACAGCAGCTTCCAGTCTCCTTCTGGAGTACACAGATCAGTCCTCACCGATGACTCCTAGTTGAGAAAGCTAATGAAAACTTCCGGACGTCAGACCAGCAGATGCTTTTTAATGGGACCTGACTTTCCCGAGTCCTGGGAGTGGCCTGGTTTCTGGGGGATTACAGCCAGTCTCGTTTCAACTTTCATCTCAGCTGAGTGTGGTCACCCAAGTCAGGTCAGTTCTTGGGGCAGATAGACTCCGTGTATGTAAATCCACATAGAGAAAACCACTGGGGTGCTTTCAGTGGGTGATCCTTGCCCTGAATGCTGGTGCCAGTTCTGGGGCTGCCTTTTCTGCAAGTCAAAATAAGACATTTGCTTCCCTTTTCTCATCTTCCCCAGCTATAAAAATACACCTATGGATGGGATTGTCATGAACAATGTCATTAACTCCTGCCTTGGTCTTTGCTGCTGCAGCAACTCGCTGTAATTCTTGCAAGTATAGGTCAAACAGGAGCCAGTGCTCAGAGCCAGCAGCCCTAGCTCTTCTGTATCCCAAATGCTGACCCCACAAAGCAGCGGGAAGGACTCTCCTGTTGATGACTGAGAGGTGATGAGTCCCTGAACCAAACCTTCCTTCCAGTTAAAGCAACAGCAAACCAGCTGCTGGTTCCTGCCAGCTGTAAGCAATGGGATAAGTATCCTTTGGGAGTAGTCCCGGGTCCTGTCTCAGCAGCCCCGAGGTGCAAGCCTGGAACCAGTAAGGGTTGGGCTGTTTTTCCCCCTCCTTGTCTTCCAAGCCCTTGTGCCACTGCGTTCACGTGTTGGATCCGGGAGTGGGTGACAGCTCCAGTAACGCTGACCGGCAGATGACCACAGGAAACGCAGCAGGGATCAGGTCTCTGCGAGCCGGGCTCAGCCTAAGTCTCCCAAGATGCGTCACTAAGACTCTTAGGGCTAAATCCCTCTCTCCCTAAGTGCTGCCGGCAGCGGCGCTGCAGCAAGAATGCTCTCGCCCTCCCCCCCCCCCCCCCCCCCGCCCCCCCCCGTTCGTGCCCAGGTGCTCCCTGTGGTGGCACAACCGCTTGGCTGCCTCTGTGCTCTGGGTTTCCAGCTCGGGTGGTCAAATTGCTTTTTGTGAGATCCCTCCTTCACTGGGACTTCGTCTTCCAGGAGGAGCCCAGAGCAACTGGAAAGATACTATCTTTCCGTAACTGACAGTAAGGTGTGCAATTGGGGAGTGAGACCCTGCGGGCTGCCTGCTGTTGGGGGAATGTGACCATCCAGCAGCTTCAAGGTGGCTGTGATCTGGGGAGACTTGCTTAGAAAACTGGCTCTTGCCCAGCAGCAGAGCTTCATGCCACTCTAGATGCAGTTAGCTCAGCTTCCTGCCTATTACAGGCAAGGAAAAGGAGAAGGGAAGCAAAGCTAGCTGTCTGGCTCCTTGGTAGGCTGGGGACACAGCCTGTCTCCTGCCTATACCCTACCTTTGCTGA
Source organism: Dromococcyx pavoninus (assembly GCA_033558185.1). Classification (NCBI taxonomy): domain Eukaryota; kingdom Metazoa; phylum Chordata; class Aves; order Cuculiformes; family Neomorphidae; genus Dromococcyx; species Dromococcyx pavoninus. Next base: position 910,601 of record JAUMJL010001259.1, on the reverse strand, counting down.
AGGGGGGCACTCGCAGCAGACCTTGGGTCTGGCCTTGGGTGGCCATTCCCCATGGCACCTTCCCTGCAGAAAAGGTGGCACTACCCAAGCACCTCTGCCATGGCTATCCCTGCATGAACCCAGGCCTGTCCTAACCCCACAGCTCCCTTTTCTCGCTAGTCAGCTCCAGGCCACCCAGCCAGCTCACATTTATCTCTCTCCCTCCCTCTCTTCCCTTCTCCCCTCCTTTTCTGAGATCCTGTTTCTACTAAACTGGTCTCCCCAGTCTCCAGCAAGATGTCTGCCTGTCTGAGGCAGGTCGTTGCACATGTCCTGGGCCAGGCTTATTTCTGCCTCTGCCCTAGCACCCTGCACCGGGGAGCCTTGCTTCCTCCCAGAGCAGACTCAGGGCACCTGCGCCCCTGGTAAGTCAAGAAGCAGCACTTCTTCTCCTTTTTTTTTCCCCATGTGAAAATGATAGGAATAACATCCACGTAACCCTCCAGGCAAAGCAGACATCCGCTGAGTATTGCCTCGCTGGCCTCAACAAGGTTTCTGTACTGAAGGGTCTCGTTTCACACAGGCAGTGGCTTCAGAAACATTTAGTAATTAGTGCCAGAGACTTTGCAGGGACAGCTGACAGTGTTCCTGAAACTGCTCATTAACTCTCTGGTTCTTGGAGCCAAGCAGCTTCCTGGCAGCTTCCCATATAGGGCAGGACAGGCTGGGGACTGGAATGCCATCCTGCCCACATCTTGCTGCCACGCTCAGCCCACGCCTCACAGCTGTTGCCCTGTCTTCCCACAGAGGAGCTGAGTCTGCTTCGGGCTGAAGTTGTCTGTGTGGTCAGTGCCTGGCAGCTGCAGCATTCTCAACCAGCGGGCACTGGGTTTTGCTCCGCTGCCCCTCCTGGGGACCGTGCCCAGACCCACAATCAAGGGGTGGCCTGGGACCATACAGAACGGTGTAATAACAGCCATGCTTGCTTTTCTCCTGGCAGCTCCACTCTACCCTGGCTTTGTTTCTGGGTGCCTGCAGAGATAGGCTGAGCACAAGAGGCCATTCACCCTGCAAAAAGATTTTGTAGAAATATTCTTTAATTATCTAGGGAAATAGGTGATTAAAGCTGCCCCACAGAAGTTACAACTGTGGGACTCAGCTCGAGACAGCTCTGTGTGTGTGTGTGTGTTACTGTGATTAGGACTTTGGTTTAAATGGGCTGGTCCCATCCAGAGAGGAATAAGCAAAGGGGGGATCTAACTACAACACCCACCACTTGTTGGGGTGGTGAGAAGGTGGAGCCAGACTCTTCTTGGAGGCACGTAGCAAGAGCAGACAGGTACAGGTTTGCAATAAGGCAAATTCTGGTCAGAGAGAAAGAAAAATGTTCACCATGGGGATGGTGAGGCCCTGGAATGGGTGCTGGGGAGGTGGTGTAATCTTTGACCTGGAAAGTGCTCATAGCCGAGCCTGACCAGCTCTCAGCAATCTGCTTCAGCTCTGCAGGTCAGCCAGGCTCCAAAAGGAGAGCCTGGACCAGGTCCTTTCTGCATAAAGCTGCTTTGTGAGTCTGTGATCCATGGCATCCATGTCCACAAAAGAATTCTGAGGTTGACCTGAGGGTTTATGGATGCACCATGTCACTGAGCTTGCTACAGCGTTCATGCCAATGGGGCAGTGTTGGGGTTAACCCCTGGGACTCCCTAAACCGACACCCTAAACCAACACCAGCCTCAGCCCTGCAGTTCTCTGCCTCCACCTCTACAAGTGCCCCAGGTAGCCACAGCTTGGGGCAGACCTGAATTTATTAATCAGGTGGAATCATGGGAGTTTCAGGTGAGTTTTTTGGTCCATCCCACAGGTAGATTTGCCAGCCAAGGTGTTTGACAGGAATCTTGTTCTGGAGCTGGGAGAAGAGAGCTGTGGTGGGGCTCACCTCCTCCCTGCCAGATGACAGCAGAGCCCCTCTGTGGTGGGGACCTTGCAGTTTTGTTTTTGTTGCACAGATGAGACAGAAGGAGAGGTGCTGTGCTGTGCTGGACCCAGCTGTGTGCAAAACTACACTGCTTCATCCATCTCCCCACAATAAGCACATTAAAAGGGACGAGGTGTGTTTCCAACTGTTCCCAGGGCTTTACACTGGGCAAGCTGTGGGATTTTTTCCTTTCTACAACAAATGGAAGTGGAGCAGCGGGCCGGTTTCAGAGGAGAGAAAGGAGTGGGAGGCAGAATATCACATTCTATTTCCACTTTTAAACACATGGCAAAGAAGCGAACTTTCCATTCCCATCTGGCACAAGCAGACTAAACACAGGTTCCCTTCTGATAGCCATCTGCACTCTTCCGCTACATTTTCCCATCAGTCTTCAGCAGGCAGAATGCAAACCTGAGTACTATTTAAAGATACTCAAATTTAGGGAGTGTAACCAAATGATACCTTTCAGTCACCTTCCTCCCAAGTCGCTAAGCAACCTGGTTAATAAACAGGTTCAGAACATGAAAGCAACTCCATTTCCTATTTGTGAATGCACACATGTTGTTTATCTTGAACGTCTCCTTGTCTGCCCTTCAGGATTAAATCACAGGCCTTTAGGTGGAGGAGAGTGATTGCTTTTCCATCGAAGCAGCCCACAGAAAGATTTGGCCAGCCCTGCTGGGCTATTTTCCTCCTTCCCTTCTCCATAATGATGGGTCTCTTTGCTGGTCCAAGGGCTCCCTGCAAGAAGTGGGGCATATTGTGCCACCAGGGAGCACTGGCTCCAGAAGTGCTCACTGCTGCAGAGCTGCGTTATCTCTGCAGGCACACCCTTGGGATGGTGAGGCTGATAGCTCTCACCATGCAGGCGCTGGTGAGGCTGGGTGAACCCAGGTGGTGATAAAGGAGAGGAGCTTCCTTGAGAATGCAACTGGGAGTGCCTGACTCCTCTGCAGGTCCATATTCATCCATTCCATCCCACCTTGGAAGCCCAGTATGATTGTGGCCAAGTCAGGGAATACCATGGTTCAAGCAAGATGCTGGTTTTGGTGCAGTAGCTGGTACCGCTATAGGAAAGAGCATCCCTGGCCATGCCCCTATCCCATGCCCTGCTTCCAGGCACTGCAGCTGAGTTGTAGATTTTGACCATGTCCAGCATAACCCAGGGACATGTTGGCTCCATGTACAGGCTTGGCCCCCACATATCCTGTGGTGCTGAGACTCTGTGGTTCATGGCCAGGTGAGGAGGATGATTTCTCCTCCATGCAAAACCAGATGTTCTGAAGGTCCACGGGCATTTGCCACCCAATGCCAGCTCCAGCTATCCCGCTCAGCTCCGGCAAAGATGGCTGCTTGTCCTCCTGTCTGCTTATATAGCCTTTAATTTCAAGGAGATAGGCCATCCTTCTCCTTCCCCATGCTGTCAAACTGCTATGGAGCCCGGCTAGCATGGCTGATCGACAAACCTGCCAGCAGGGGTGGCTGTGTATCATGGAGGTGTTGGCAATGCTCATGTATGGGGTTCGCAGAGGATTTTGAGAGGCTGCCTGTGGGATGAGTGCCACTTCTCGGTTGTGACTGTGCTCACAACCTGCTTTCTCGGCTGTCAAGTGCTCATTTTTGGGGAGAAGAAAGTCACGGCGATAGTCCTTCGTGTTGCAAGAAACACCCTGGCTGCAAGACAAAGCTGCTGGTGGCTGAGGCTGTGCTTGTAAAGACACCTTCCCACCCACCAACCCTCTGGCACCGTCTGCTTACTAAACGGGAGTCCCCGTCACAGAACCACACACGGGGTTTCTCTGTAGCTGTGAAACGCCGAGCAACCCAGCATACTACGCGACTCTCCTGTCCTGTACGGAAGAGAAATAGATGTGTAACCAGGGCTGGTCTGTGGAGATGCTGCAGGGCCGTGCGTTCCCAGCAGAGAGCGTCCTGCTCACACGGAGGAGAAAGAGGAGAGCTGTGAATTCAGGCCTCGGCGGCCACTGCTTTCCCTGCTTGGCAGGGCTGCAGAGGCAGCTTTGTGTACCCGACGCCAGTCCAGAATGATGTGAAGATCTGGGCAAGCAGCAACTCCTGCTGCTGATGCAGCTCCAGAGGCAATTTCCCCCTAGCACACTCTCTGCAGGAGCCTCCGTGCACAGGTTTCCGTGGCAGGCAGTGGTTTGCCCCCTCCGATGGGCACAGAGTGGGACAGGGAACACCGTGTGTCCAGGGTACCCTCAGCAGCCGGGAGCGACACCCTCAGTGGGGCAAAGGTGGTGGTGGGTTTTATCCGGTGGCAGTTGCATCAAAGGTCAGTAGAGGAAGACGACAGAGAACTTGTTCCTTCTCTTGTGCTGTGACTGAGCTGGCTGATGACAATTTTTCAAGAGCAGTGGAAGATTTAAGGTAAAGTCCATCCCTTCCCCTGCAGGGTGGCCAGATGATGCAGCTGGCAGAGGACAGCAACATCAGGCTTTGTCCTGCCGTGGGAAACACCCAGGGCCACGTACAACTAATGGCAGTGACCCTCGCTGGGCGCCTGACTGGAAGAACCAGTTGTGCAGTGGAGACCATGCTCCACCCACACGTCTGCAGCTGTACGGTATGTAAGGAGACGGGGCTGGGGTCCGTTCCCTGCTGTTTTGGGAACGACAGGAGCAGCGGTGGGCAAAGGGAGAGGAACTGTCCTGCTGCATTGCTATTCTGGGCAGGGACCAAGATGCCTCACCAGTAGCAGTTACCCTCATCCCTGTTGGGGTCCCGTGGCAGCCTTTAGAAAGCGAGAGGAACGCTGCCGCTGGGTGGGTGTAGGACCGCAGAGCTGAGCTACTTCAGCCGTTCATTCCTCGAGTCACCGGAGCAGCATTTATTGCATCGATCTCTGTCTTAGCGAGCCCTTGGCGCAGAAGACTAAAGGATGACTAGACTCCGCTCCTAAGTAGGAAGCTGAGGATTTTATGGGATTACTTCTTGCTCCTTGACGGATGTAGGTCTTTCTAGGTCAGAGTTAAGCCTAGTGCTGAGCATCATGGTTTGATTTAATAAGCAACAGCAAGAACCTTTTATCAAGAGTGGGACGGGACAGGTTCATGGCTTAGGGGACCATGCTGGCTCTTGTACACGTGTGCAGGTGTAGGAGAGAGCACGTGCATATAAGAAATATGTTCACAAAGCAGCTCTGTCTAATATATCGCTACTAACTATCTCAACAATCTGTACTGAGGAAAATGCTTTAATAAAAGTCCTTCAATACCAGAGTGAATTTTCACTAACGATTGTGTCTTCCAACAGTCTTTTTATGAGAATTTTTTTCCTCTACTGAAGACATGCAAGCCATTTAGTAAACAAAATGACTGCAAATATCAAGCATTCATATTCTTCAGGAGACCATAGTGAGTTAAATACATCAGAGACACATTCAGTTTATATATGGGTTAAGTGTTATGAACCATCAACTTACAGTACAAATGATTTAATTTTGCTGTTAGTAATTTCACATTACTACCAGTTGATGAATATTTCTTACGTTCAGAGATGTAAAAAAATGGATCAGATGTCATCAGAGTTGCTTTCTAAAAAGAAGGAAGCAATCAAAACTAAATTACTGTGGCATAAGACATAGATGAAAAAATTCATAATGCACAAAACAGGTTGCACAGAGAGTGGTACTTTAAAAAAATGTTTTGATTTGCTCTGCTCTCCTTCAGATGTTAGCCAATTCCAAAGGGAGGACACGAGATATTCCTCACTATCAAACACAGTTGGTCCTTACCCCGTACAAATTGCCAAGTCTTGTTATTTAAAAAATCTTTATCTAAGTACTAATCTGATCCTACTTGCTTAGCCGAGCAGATGCTGTCTGCTCACAGTTAGAACTAGCATAACTTCAGGCAATGTCATAACTTCAGGTGATGTTTTGCTCCTGCTGTGCAAATACTTACCCCATTTCACTGTGACTTGTCCTTCCTCACCAGATTAGGAATCATTCAAGGAGTAAAAGACCCTAACAAGCTATCATAATTATAATTATTATTATCATAATCTCTGAAAATTAAGAGATACTAATTTTTCTACTCTTGAATTCTACACTAAGTTTCCCATTGACTTTGCAGGTAACAGAATTGGTCGTATGAGGATAACAGGATTTTGAAGATATTTATTAGTCTTTGTACTAAAATTTTAAGACTGTTTTTTTTTTTACCAGTCTTAGTTTTTCAGTTATTTTTGAGAAGTAAACAAGTCTTAATAAAATTCTGAAAGGAAAAAATTTACTCCAAGTATCTCTCACTGCACTCTTTACTTCTTGCTGCTTTTTCTCTGAGCCTTGTTGTCCATGTTGGCTTTCAGGTAGTCGGTGTAGAAATGCTAAATAAAATTTTAAGGAGTAGGAAATAGTTGTGATATCAATGCTTAAACAAACAGCAGAGAACAGAGATTCCTCCTTCTGCCAGGGAATTACTTTATGTGAACAGATAGTTATTAATTTTTGAAAGAAAAAAATTTAAAATTAATGGACAACTTAAAAAAAAAAAGAATTCTTGTCTTCCCAAGTAAAACTTGAATGAGGGAATGACCAAAATGAAAACTGTAAAGGAATTTCCATGTTGTCTGAAACGTTTTTTTAATAAAACCAGGTTAAAAGTTGGGTTTTTTTGCAGTAGAGTTAATCAACAGTACTTTGATTTTTCTTTGTGTTCTTCTCTTATTCTAAAGAACACCTCAAAAAGATACAGTGAAAACACTATAAGATACAGCAAAATGAAGAAAATAGCAGTATAAAGGGTGCAGTTGCAACTTGGTTCACAGTTTGTTTTCCACCGATATTAGGATTTGACTATAAATGCTGAAGACTATTTTGAGGAAGTCTAAAAAACAAAGTATGAAAGGATTTAGTAGGGCCTCTGTGTGTTTATGGAGATAAAGAGAAGGTAGGAATACCCAGAACTGAATATCTTGAACTTGCAGCATCTGTTAAATTTTCTGCTTTTCTTTCTTTTCTGTTACCTTTTTGCTCAGAAAAGAATCTATGTCAGAGTTAAAATGGGACATGCAATTGTTTAAAAATTGTGCCAATCAAATTAACATTAAAATTTGTCAGTATTGCTCCTTGTATTCTGAAAAGGAAGGAGCTTATGCAAGAGAGAAAGACTTACCATTGGAAACTCTGTACTGTTCTTTGCCCGCTGATTCTCTACAAGGTAGATTCATAAGCCTTTTTTTGCCTAGTTTCCTGTATTTTGGTAATTACACTTTTTGCCACCCTCTCCCTGTGTACTTTTTAATTCACTGTACAATTTCAATCTGACAGCTAGGTCATAATCTTAAAAAATATCATCATCCTTAAGAAGACTATAGAAATAGAAGGGAAGAACTCAACAATGAGTACAGCTACAGAGTAATCTAATCTTAGGTGCTGTTTGTTCTGCTTGACCCATTGGCTGCTCAGGTAGTTGCCCGAGTAACTGAAGAGTCAGTACTGTATTTGTCATTACTAAATATACAACCAAGCAGTGGTATTAGGAATTCAAAGGAAATAAATTTTACTTATGTGAATGTAATGACAGGAAGTACAGGGTATTGAATGCAAGAAGTTTCGGGGTCATGACTGAAACGGCTAGTATTTCAGTCTGTAATTCATTATGCACAGCAGAAGCTCAGCTGAAGGTGTGCTAGAGCATATTTCAGGGGCTGCTTGTTTCAGGACTGATGACATGCTGTTAAAGAATGTTTTACTGTGGCTAAAATACAACGCGAGGAAAGTTTCTTTCAATAATCGGAAATTAAGATGGAGATACTAAATAATGAGAGAATGATAGCAACAACAACAATTAAACATGACAACTCCTACCAGGAAGCTGGAAACAATGCTAGAAGAGTCTTCTTTCCGAATGTGAGTAAATTCAGCTCCTAGCTGAATTTTGTGTAATTTCAGAGGCTCTAGGGGATCCAGAACATTTGTAGAACACTTTACATGCAATCTGCAGATCTTTTTGTTTTCCTGTCATCTTTCTCAAAACCCCACAATTTTATCTTTGGCACATAGTGATAAAGCACAACATTGTTTTCTGAAAAGAAACCTCTGCTGTTTCCTGAGGGAAGAGTTTCTCAACAAGGAAAATAGACGTAGGTTTCAACTCTGTCAAAGATGTCTGATTTTACTATTTTTCTGAATCTGGCACAACAGAGCAGGAAATAAGGAAAATAAAAAGACCAAAAATTCAGTTAAAACCCCAGTATTTGTAAGAAGGAAGAGAAGCCGTGTCTGTGTGTTTTGTCTAACTGGGATGGTGGTAACTTTCCCCATAGTAAATCCCATGCTGCTGTGCTTTGTATTTGTAGCTAGAAGGATAGCACACTGTTGTTTTGGCTACTGCTGAGCAGTACTCACATCACTTCAAGGCTGTCTTTCAAGCCTCTCCTCCCACAAGGCTGTGGGTGAGCAAGAATCTGGGAGGGAACATAGCCAGGACAACTGACCCAAAACTACCAAATCGATATTCCATACCATATGACATCTTGATCAGCAATAAAAGCTAAGAGGAAGGAGAACAGGTGAAGTGATTTGGGTGCATTCATTATTTAGATGTTTGTCTACCAAGCAACTTCTACGCGTACTGAGATACTTCCTAAGAAGGACATCCTTCTGATGCTAAGTAAAGAATAAATATTTTTGCACTAATAGTTTTGTAAGGAAGTTATTATTGTCGTACTCGATTTCTTCTTTCATGCATGACTGCATGAGGAGCAGTTTTAAAGAGGAAGTTATTTTGTTCAAGTGCTCTTTTCTGTATTAGCAGCATGTTGAACCAGCGGAAGAATAAAGAATATTCCAATGCAGCTTTAAACATGATAGAAGTAGATGTGCAACAGATACTAATGCATTCCATACACATTGGAAGTGCTGTTCAGGAGATACTTATGCTAATTGCATTCTGTAGTTTTTAGTGTTACATTCCTAATAACAAAAATTATTTCATAAGGCAGTACACTGTAGGGGGTTGACCTTGGCTGGTTACCAGGTGCTCAACAAGCCACTTGCTCACTCCCCATTCTACATGAGACAGAAGGAAAAAATAATATGGGAAAACTCATGGGTTGAGATAAATTCAGTTTAATGAAGAAAGCCAAGGCCACACATGCAGAAGATCCTACACAAACCAGAGAACGTTGAAGTAGAATCCTTCATACCAAAAGATTTCTTTTTTCCTGCATACTGACGTTGCATGATGCTAGAAAATCTCCAGCTGACAAGTGAAATCTGCATTTTTCCCATCTGAAATACAGAAATAAGATTTTTCCAATCCCTGGGACCTTTTTTCCCTCATCTATTGCTAAGCACTTTTCATGTCTTGGACTTGAAATTAACTTCCCAAGACAACAAGCTGACTGTATGCTTCTAGTGCTCATGAGGTGCTTATTCTCTTTCTCCTCTCTGTGATACACCAACCCTGGTTCATGATCCAGCTGATCAGCTATTGGGCAGGGAGTCAAGTATCTCTCAGCAAAACTTCCAGACCTGTGACATGAAGACAACCAAAAATTAACACTGGCTGACAGATCTTGATAAAAGCCTATTCTTAAGCTCAGCTAGACACCAGCCAGGTTTTAGTCAAGCTAAAGCAATTAACAATTCATGGATGAATACTTCAAATGAAGTTCATTTATTCCTCATGCTTGAGAATATTTTAATGATTTGGAGATTAGATCTTAGTCCTTGAAAATCAGTATCTGTGTTAAACTAGACTGGAATGTATGTGTTAATTCACTTCTAACTGATAACTCTATTTCTTTTGCTCATGTTGTTGATATTATGGCAAGTATTGTAACAGAAAAAGAAAATTAGTTTCTGTAGGATCATAAAAAGGTTGTTTTCATCATTTAAATTCATTTAACTCCAAGCTTTACAAGTAAATTTTAAACAAATGCCATACTCAGTGCACCATGCATTAGAGTTTTGCCAACTCAGGATATCAGGAATAAAACCGAATAACTGAAGTATTTAAGCAAAGGAAAAAGGAAAAACACCCAAAATCTAAACTAAAAGAAAAAAAAACCCACCCACAACTAAACATCTGTGAGGCATTAAATTTTCTACTTAAATGTGCTCTGTATATTTGCAATTATTAACCATTCAAACACTAGAAAATTGAGGGCAAATATGTACAAAGTAAATCTTGACATATATTAATTGTTTTTTGTGAATAAGAAATAACTTTCCCAGACAAAGTAAATAAACAAATCTTTTTCTCTTGAATTGTCATCTAGCTGAATTTCAGAAAGGAATGAATTATTGTATTTTGATCATCATAAATCTGTAATTCTGAATATATTTTCATAAAAACCAGTTCAAAGTTCTGTAACTGCTTATACACTAATATTTAACATTTTAGAGTACTTATTATTGGATGAATGGTTCTCACAGACCACTAAAATTTGACAATTCTCTGTTAAAGCTTCCTAAAGAACTCCTTTCAAATATTTTACTAGAAAATTATCAAAAAAAGGAGTGAAAGACATCACAGAACCACACCATCAGAGAATTCTTTATTTCAGGAGGGACCTTTAGAGAACATCTAGTCCAGGCCTCCTGCTCAGAGTCAGCTAGAGCAGGACAGCCACCATTGTTCCCAGTGAGGCAACCTGTTCCCGTGTTTTGTCAGTTTCACTGTAAAATAGTGTTTTGTTGTGTTCAGATGGATTTTTGTGTGTTTTAATTTGTGCCCCTTGCCCCTTGTCCTGTCACCAGACACCACTGAGAAGAGCCTGGCTCCTTCTTCTTCATCTTCCCCCATCATGTATTTATATTCATTGATGAGATTCCCCTGAGCTTTCTCTTCTCCAGGTTGATCAGTTCCTGGTTTTGCAGCCTCTCCTCTTATGTCTGATATTCCAGACCCTTAATCATCTTTGTGGTCCTTCATCAGACTTTCTTCTGCACGTCTTTGTCTCTCTAGTACTGGGGATCCCAAAGTTAGACCCAGTATTCCAGATGTGTCTCACCAGTGCTGAGTAGAAAGGAAGGATATCTTGTTTGACTTGTTAAAAAGGCTCTTCCTAATGCAGCCCATAAATAAAAAACCCCATATAAACCTTAAAAGCAGAGAATTTAAAATTTATGAACATTTAAATTTCATAATAATTGCCATCTTTCAATGAATAACAGACTTTTCCGAGAAATAGCTGCGTACATTTGAATTAACAAGTGTGGAGAATCAATTTGAAGCTGACAATAGAGAAAATGAAATTTTGTCTTTATTTCTCTTAGCTTTAAAAACTGGAAGGGTTAGGGTATAGCAAATTTATTAAAATATATGTACAATAAAGCTTCTTTTTCACTCATATTATCCATTTTATAACTTTTTCATTTAAATTACCTTAATTTATATTCCTTCTTCCAAGCCCCCTCTTCTTGCCAACTGAATTTGAAATTCTGTATTCCAAATGAAATTGAATTTTTAAATGAAATAGTCAATCATATTATAAATTAAATGTAACCGATATCAAACATGAGATTTGTTATAGCACTAATTCTTGCTTGAGAAACTGCTTGCATAATGAATGACCTTTTTTCAGTTTAAATACTGTAGCATCTGGAATAAAAAATGCCCACAAACCAGTCCTGGGTGTCAGTATTTTTTTTTTGCATATAGCACTTAAAAGAGTTTAAGTATGACAATGTAAAAAGTTATTTTAACATACAATTGATACTGAGTTCTCTGAAAAACAGGAGACATCAAAATTAAATATGCATATTCTTATGTGTTTCTTTCTGTGTGTTTCACATGAGAAAGCACTTCTGTGTTTTTTGCCTGTTTTGGCCTGATCAATACTCGAGGTCTGTTTTTTGGTAGGTTATTCTTAGTTGCAGAAGAAACTCATAAAGTTGGGTATTTCTGTCTTAGCTGTGTTTACAAGAATTTGTTTAGAATCAAATCTAATCAAAGAATAGAATAGAATAGAATAGAATAGAATAGAATAGAATAGAATAGAATAGAATAGAATAGAATAGAATAGAATAGAATAGAATAGAATAGTTCAGTTGGAAGGGACCTACAACGACCATCTAGTCCAACTGCCTGACCACTTCAGGGCTGATCAAAAGACAAATCATATTAGTAAGGGCATTGTCCAAACATCTCTTAAACACTGACAGGTTTGAGGCATCAACCACCTCTATAAGAAGTCTGTTCCAGCATTAAACCACCCTCTCGGTAAAGAAGTGCTTCCTAAAGTCCAGTTTAAACATCCCCTGCTGTAGTTTTGTAGCTTTGAACTACTCCCACACATCCTATCATTGGATACCAGGGAGAAGAGATCAGGACCTCCCTCTCCACTTCTTTCCTCAGGAAACTTTAAAAGGCAATGAGGTGACCCCTTATCTCATAACTAGATAAACACAGAGTCCTCCACCACTCTTCACAGGACATTCCTTCCAACTTTTTCAACAGCTTTGTTGCCTTCCTATGGATGTATTCAAGTATATAATGACGTATGAAGTCCTGCTTCTTTGAGCATGTGAAAATCAAAACAGCTATGATGTTTCCGTGAGCCAAGCTCTCACTCTCAATTTCACCCATGACATGAATGAATATCACGGCCGTAGGGAAATGAGAGATTATTTTTTGATTGCATTGGAATTTTGCCATCTGATTCAAATAAGTCTCTGTTTCTCCTTTTGAACAGTGTAATTAAAATTATCCTCAGTCTGAATGGTGATGTTTTTATTTAAAATTTTTATTTTCCTTTGTTGAAGACCGTGGTTTCCAGTACAACCGTACATTTTAAAAACAATGGATGCTTGAAGCAGAAGATAACCTGAGTATTGCCTATAGGTTGCTCTAATAGTATCTGAAAGATGGAGATCTGTCTTTTGGGGGATGAAAGGTGAGGATTTTTACATAATCGAATGAAATAAGTTTTAAAACTTTCCATTAAACACTAAATCCAGACCATTTATTTCAGTAAAAATTATAGTTTAAAGTTGAAATTTATTTACAAGCATTCAGAACGGAAAATTATTATTTAAAGACTTTCTGAAGCTTTATGTTAAGTATTCTCATATAAATGTAAGTTGTTATTATTTTTAATATTATTAAGTTATTAAGTTGTAATTTATGCTATCTGGCCATAAGCATAAACAAAAAGAAAGCCTCTGATTTTTTTCTGAATGCATGATCTGTTTCAATGAAACTTTGAGAGATCACATCCTCTAACCCACGTATGCTACATCTAATGAGTTTAATCTGAGTTTTAAACAAGAGAAATTGGAACAATTATTTCATAGTGTACCTCAGTTACACGTGTTCCTTTTTTTTAAGTCATAGCTGTGCAGCATTTTTAGGACAAAACCTGCTGTTCTGGAAACTCTCACTAAAATCAATATCGAAGTAATGACTGGAAAAAAATATATTTAAACATGATTGATTTCTCTTTTTCTTTTTCGTTGTCCTGTTGGAGTTCGCATGTTATTTGTGCTTAAATAGAAAGACTAATATCCAAGCTGGTAAAATATGTATGGAGCTGAAACCAGATGATAAAGGACTTCTGTCTCCTGAATACATCTGCTTTTTGTGTCACAATGGTAACTGCCCTACACCACTCACTAGGGGTGCTGATGTGAGTCATTGCTGACTGAAATAATATACCTGGCTTCTTGCCCTTACCCTCTCTACTTATCAGGTGTTTTTTTTCAGTTGAAGAGTTGATTCTTTAAGGTTGACAGTCATTGATGCCACTACTTTTAGAGAGACTGAATAAACAACAATAGGTTGTGTTTACATTAGCCGCTTGGTTCAGAGCAGGAGCTTGGTTTTGAAGCCCTGGCAGTTTATATTTACTGAACACAGGGCTGACTTCTCAGGCTGGTTTTAATGCAGAAGACCTGAATTCTCTCCATGGAAAACTAAACTGAGAACTCTGCTCCAAAAGTGCTTCAGTATTCATGGACTCCTTGGTCTCTGAACCAGCGTGGGTCATGCTCCCCCAAGACCTCTGAAGTGTATGCAGCAGAAGGCTCCCAGTCAATCTAGAGATGTTACAACAACTTGAAAGGTTTCTAAAGCAATATATAGAGACAGGCACTCTGGAAGTCTTTCTGCTTGTCCTCTGATGCCAGATTTCAGGTCATTCTTCTGACTCTGTTGTTCCTATCTCATTCATCTGCTCTCACCCTTTTTCAGGAACCTTTTTCTGCTTCCTTAAATTGCTTTATTTTGCTGTCTCTTCTCTGATCTCACCAAACCTCTTAGTGTTCAGATGTACTTCTTATAACATTTAAAATAATTAATTTTAAAATTTTTCTATATGTTTCTGCCATGTTGACAATTTCACCGCTCAGAAAATTCAGGAAGAAGGAACTCTTGGCAGTATCAAGAGTTGTTAACCTCAGTACTGTTTCATAGAAACATAGAATTGTAAGGTTGGAAGAGACCTCTGATATCATCGAGTCCAACTGTGCCTGTCTCCCTACTAAACCATATCCCTAAGAAACTCATCTACCTGCCTTTTAAACACCTCCAGGGATGAAGACTCCACCACCTCCCTGGGCAATCTGTTCCAATCCCTGACCGCTCTCTCAGTGAAGAAATTATTCCTAATGTCCAGTCTAAACCTGCCCTGGCGCAACTTGTGGCCGTTCCCTCTTGTCCTGTCACTCTTTACTTGTGAGAAGAGAGCAGCACCCACCCCATCACAATCTCCTTTCAGGTAGTTGTAAACAGTGATGAGGTCTCCCCTCAGCCTGCTTTTCTCTAAGCTAAACAACCCCAATTCCATCAGTCTCTCCTCATAGGGCTTATTCTATGTGTGAAAGATGACTGTTTTAAGGTACACAGCATAGAACTCAGTACAATTATGACAGTGTCCTTGAAATCATGCTTTGGAGGTGCACATTGTTTCCTGAAGAGCACTCTAAAGGTTTTTGTCTGGAAACATAACTCAAAGAGAACAGCACATTCATCCTTCTGTACTGGAGTTCCAGGGCTGTAAAATATGAGCAACTAGAGGAGAACACAGCTCTGTTTCTGAAGATGGCACTGGAAATGTGTGTCTTACATCCGTTCTCTGCAATGACCTGCACCAACAGTCCGCTGTATGAGTGCTCCCAACTTCAACCCTCTTTCATCATCTTCTTTGCTGTACAGTCTCTCATGCAGGCATAATAAACCATTTAGAGATAAATGTAAACAGAAGTAGAGTTCTTGTACAGGCATCACATATACACAAACAGCACTCATGTAAGAATGAACAATACAAATGTCCTGATCGTACTCTGTCTTGCAGACAGATCAGACTCAGAGCTTGCTAGCAGATCTTACTCATGGGTCTCTCTGGTAGCTGTCTCAAATTTAAGGTCCTTTTGGTATCCAGCCTCTAAACCTCTTGAGCTACTCTCCAGCTAGTTCAACTTCAAGTTTGTTAGCATCTCACACAAAAAAAGAGTGTCTCCAGTAGCTGGTCAGGAAATCTTGTCCTACTCTACAGCTAATCTGGAATGAAGCATCACAAATGGACACACATCTACACACTGAGTGATGAGGACAATCACACAGAAGAATGGTTAGATTTTAATAAGAAAATATAGAAGAGGCTTTACTGATAAGGTACAGGGCTTGGTCAGACAAGTGTGATGATCAGTGTCTGTTTCCACACAGATGGTCCTTTATAAAGACAGGACACTGGACACGTTGCAGGGCTGATAGGAATCTGGGTGTCTGGAAAGCAAACTGACAGAGGTACAGGATGCTCTGGGAAAGTAGTGGGAGCTGCCAAAGTGCTTGCTAGAGGCCTTATGCCTCTCTAGTGCTGCAAAACTCTGCTCCCAGATAGCAGTGGTTGAGCCAGATGTAGGAGGAAAAAAAAGCTCAGACAGATGATGCAGGGCTTGCTTTCCATAGCTCCAGAGTGTAATCAGCCAGCTTTGCATTTGCTTGCTGCCTCCTTACGTTTTATCAGTTTTCTCTCTCTTGAGCTGCTCATGTAGTCCCTGTGAAGCTTCCTTCTCTTTGCCCTGGCAGCTCTTCAATGAGCGACAAGCAAATATGTTCCACTTACATCATCCTCACCTTTCTTGTGAGCTGAATGTAGCATCCTATCACCTGCCTTCTCCCAGGCTGGCTACCCTCACCAAGGCTTGAAATAGTATGAACGCCACAGGAGAGTCTGTTTCCCAAGGGCTGTGCAAGTAGCAACTGCTGCAACCAAGCTTGGACAGTCTAGGAGTTGCTGGGGTAAGACCCTGGGTCTCCTCATAAAATTTATGGGTTCAGTACCCACTGGGCTAAATGAAGTCAAAATATTTCCAAAAGATTGATCCAAAAAGGAATTTATTTGTACAGGTATTCTTAGGGATAAGATGGGTATTGGTTTGCTAAATCTGTGTTAAGAGAAAGGAAAGAAAGTGAGAGAGGAAGGAAAAGGAGAGAGAGAGAGAAAAGTGCAACGACACCACCTGGGCTCTCATCCTCTTCTCTCTCCCAGGATGGCAGGTGCACTGCTGCAAATGGCCCCTCTTCAGGACTATTATTTGTAGTTTTTGGTGGGCCTGCGCAGTGCTTCTTCTAGAAACGTTCTAGAACTGAGTTTCAGGAGGCTTAGGGGTCTGAGATGGGTCCAAGGTATCATTCTGCCACTGCTGTCCCTAATGGCAAGACTGCAGCATGACCTCTCTGGGCAGCAAGCTCAGCTGGGCTGCTTGCTGGAGCGAGAGAAGGCTGAAGGACATTGCCTCTGCTGCGGTCAAGAACAAGTAGTTTAAGGTAGGAAAACGTGGTTCAAGGCACTCAAAATTAATCAGTCTCTTACAGCAGCAAAAGCCATCCTCCAGCATACAGAGATTTGAAAGTCTGAGGAGACACGAAGAGAGTAATTACACCTGTCTTGAAAGGACTTTGGAGTAAATGTGAGAGGGGGAAAGTAGACAAACCTTAAAGAGTGGAGGAAGGTATAATATCAACCCTTCAATCTCACTCTTTTTCCCTTTTATCCTTAGGAAGCTATACTTTCGTGTTACTTTTCATTGCAGTTAGTACTTTATTACTAGAAAAGACACTGATATTTAAGTATATTCCTTCTGACATACTCAGCTCACTCCTAGATATATGTTCATAATCTTCAATAATCAGGAACCAGAAGTTATTCTTTATACAAAAGCATCCTTTCAAGTGATTCAAGTGCTCACCGTGGTTGTAGAGGGCTGCACATACAGTTGGTGCAAGAACCGCTTAGAAATGGTTCAATGCGTATAGAGATGCTTTCCAGAATCCTTGCAGTGTTTGTACAGAAACAATGAAATCAGGTGTCTGGAACACTTTGATGAATTGCCCACATATACTATTTACAGAAAGAAGCTTTGGAGGGTGATTCCAGGAAGCTAAAGCACTGTTTTTGCTCACTAGGGATTTGCCACTTCTACTGCGTAGTAGCTGATTCATAGGAGTTAGGGTTTGCAAGAGTTCACTTGGATACCCACTGTCTTAAACACAGGAATGACCTCCAAGTCAAGTAAAGGACTTGCATCAACTGGAGACAGAGGGCCTCCACTGTTTTCTTCTCTACCCTGCATAGCATGTTGATCATCCCATGTCCCATTGAAAGTGCTTTCTCAATAACGTGTCGCAGTCTCCTGCGACCAGGGCACAACACAGGCCGTGGTAGGGACCCCTAGTGGTTGTTATATAAACAGTGTACTTTGTTCTTTTCCTTTATTTGCTTAACGTATCCGTTTGTTGCAGTAGTTTAGCTGAAACATGAAATACAACCTATACTTTTACACAGAATCAAGGAAATTCTTAACCCCAAAATTAAGTTTAAATGTAGCAATGGCTACAGAGATTTGAATGAGAATCTTACTATAGAGCAAAAATGCAGGAGCTGATACTTGTGGATCTCTCAGTTTTAAAGGAACATTATGCTTCAAACAAGGTGAGTCTGCTTTCTTTTTGATAGTTTTGCTCCAGCCAGAAAGAAAAATGCAGAAGCATTCCCAGCCGTATGGAAAGAGCTTGAAGAAGTAAAGTCTCTCTTCTGCCAAAATAGATGTTTCTGAGCAACTGTTCTATAAATTCTCTTGATATTAATAGTAAAATCATGGATAACTGGCAATGTAGTTGTAAACAGAAAAGAGAAAGAATCTACATCTTAATGTTGGCAACTAAATTACCTGTACTGCATATATTATAATTAATAGTTTATGTCCCATCAATAAAATATAAGCCTGAATCACATAATTAGAGTAATTAAAAATATTTCATTAATGATAGCTGAGGACTTATTCAGTCTGTATACATGCAGCAATTTTTCAGTGAAGTTTTGCCTTTAGAAGTTTGATTCCATCCATCATTCTTATTCTGTCTTCCTACAGATCTGAAATAAATCCAAGCTTTTTAACTTTATAGGGAAGGAAATTAAAACTCATGACTGCCTTTTATCTAAACTGAGCTAACAGTACAGAGTATCTGTGTTTTAGTAATGGATTGAACTGGATGTATTGAATTCTAGTGTGTGAGGAGACGATTCCAGTTGGGTTTTAAAAAGCAGAAATGGTAATTTTTTTCCTGACATAAAAAGCTTCATTTCTTTTTCCTATTGAGCCATCTTGTGGTTAATAACTGTAATGTACTCTCAAAACTACACCTAACATGATGGGAAAGTTGTCTGTTACCCACTAGTTATGTTAATAAGTGTTACTATCCTGTATTGTTAATACAATAGGTTTCTTGGTAAAAAAGACATATTATATATATGCTATATTTGATAAAAACAAATATAAAATAAGGTATAAATCAGAAGCTATTGTAGTACCTTTCAAATGAAGCTACACGTTCTTTGCATAAAGAAAATATATCGTAATAAAGCTGTATTTTTCCAGGCATGAGAACTAGAGATAGAGTGACTTAAATGTATGTACTCTTATGAGAATATTTTGGGACACAGATTATAATGGAAATGTTAATTAATTTTTCATGTGCTTTAGTTATTATGGCACGGTGATGCTAAGTTCTACTATTTTATAGGTAGAATTTCTATTATGTAGAGTGATAAAATGTTCAACTGTATGATGTAGAACCATTAAGACATAAACAATGAAAGAGATCTCTATCCTGCACAATAAATATGCTGTATTATGCATATCACACAAAAGTGACAAATGTGATAATAAAGGTTCAGTAAAGAAATCTTCTGGCAAACAGTAAAAACTTCAAAAAATTTCCATTAAACCATAGGCAGATCATACTGTTGAACATCTTAGAGCAAAAGTGAGTAATTCAGTCATTAGCCAGCACTGAACATATCATTCCTTGTACTATTGACTATTTAACAGCTAAGATTCCGAAGCATTGTTTTTTCCATCTGCACAGTAACTCCACACATTGTGAAACAGTTCTTTTACAGATTTTGTAAGCGTTTAACAACCTTTGAAACCCTTGTGGTATCTGACGTAAAGTGGGTCAGTGGCAGTCCTCCAAGAGGAATAATTGAGCAATGAATAGATTCTCTAGGATTTCTCTGGAACAGCTGAAATTAGAGAGACCTTTGAAATGTTTTACCCTGTATTCCCAACTAGAGGAGTCAGCTGAAAGACAGATGACCATGAAGTAATGCTAGTACTGACAATGGCTTCCTTGATGAATATAGTCCTTGATGAATTATGATTTCTTGCTTAATTTTGTCAAAGGTTGCTGACTAGTCAGCTATCAAAGACATTCAACATCCAACATAAAAATTTAATATGTAAGATTTATATTGTTAAGCAGAAAGTAGGGGGAAAAAAGGTGAAGATTTCTGCCTTACAGGAGATCAAATCTAGCTGGCTAAGTGGGTTCCTAGTGTTCTGGATCAAATGAATATTACTGGTACACCGAGCATTGATCTTGACAAATTAGAAAGAATTTACCAAGAATAGGAAGTTAATGAATTAAAACTTAAGTTTATTAAGGCTGAAAGTGTTCTGTTAGTAAATATGATCAGGAATCTGTAATACTACTAGAAAAGAGGCCTGGTGCAATACTCAGAATTAAAGGTTAGCAAATCAACTCAACTCAAGTCGCTCTGGTCACTGAATAATAGAATCATAGAATCATAGAATTATCTGGGTTGGAAGAGACCTCCAAGATCATCAAGTCCAACCCTTAATCCAACACTATCGTGATTACTAGATCATGGCACTAAGTGCCACATCCAGTCTTATTTTAAAAACCTCCAGGGATGGTGAATTCACCACCTCTCTGGGCAGGCCATTCCAATGCCTGATTACTCGTTCTGTGAAGAACTTTTTTTCTGGTATCCAGCCTAAACCTTCCCTGGCAGAGTCTAAGCTCGTGCCCTCTTGTTCTGTTGCTGGTTGCCTGGGAGAAGAGTTCAACCCCCACCTGTCTAAAACCTCCTTTCAGATAGTTGTAGAGAGCGATGAGGTCACCCCTGAGCCTCCTCTTCTCCAGGCTAAACAACCCCAGCTCTCTCAGCCTCTCTTCATAGGACTTGTGCTCAAGTCCCTTCACCAGTTTGGTTGCTCTTCTCTGGACCCTCTCCAGCACCTCAACATCTTTCTTGAACTGAGGGGCCCAGAACTGAACACAATACTCAAGATGTGGCCTCACCAATGCCGAGTACAGGGGAAGGATCACTTCCCTCATCCTGCTGGCCACACTATTCCTGATACAGGCCAGGATGCCATTGGCCTTCTTGGCCACCTGGGCACACTGCTGGCTCATGTTTAGCCTCCTGTCAATCAGTACCCCCAGGTCCCTTTCCACCTGACTTTCCCCAGCCTGTAGCGCTGCATGGGGTTGTTGTGGCCAAAGTGCAGGACCCGGCACTTGGCCTTGTTGAACTTCATCCCATTGGACTCAGCCCATCTCTCCAGCCTAGGTCCCTCCGCGGAGCCCTCCTGCCTTCCGACAGGTCAACACTCCCTCCCAACCTGGTGTCATCTGCAAATTTACTTATGATGGACTCAATCCCCTCATCTAAATCATTGATGAAGATGCTAAACAGAACCGGACCCAACACTGATCCCTGAGGGACACCACTGGTGACCGGCTGCCAGCTGGACGCAGCCCCATTCACCAGCACTCTCTGGGCCTGGCCATCCAGCCAGTTCTTAACCCAGCTGAGAGTGCAGCTGTCCAAGCCGTGGGCTACCAGTTTATCCAGGAGTATGCCATGGGACACAGTGTCAAAGGCTTTGCCCAAGTCCAGATAGACTACATCCAGAGCCTTCCCTTCATCCACCAGGCGGGTTACCTGATCATAAAAGGAAATCAGGTTGGTCAGACAGGACCTGCCCCTCATAAAGCCGTGCTGGCTGGTCGGATCCCATGTCCATCCTGAAGGTGCTGTGTGATTGCACTCGGGATGATCTGTTCCATAACCTTGCCAGGCACTGAGGTCAGGCTGACAGGCCTATAGTTGCCCGGGTCCTCCTTGCAGCCCTTTTTGTGGATTGGCGTGACATTTGCCAACTTCCAATCATCTGGAACCTCCCCAGAGAGCCAGGACTGTTGGTAGATGATGGAGAGTGGCTCGGCAAGCTCTTCCGCCAACTCCCTCATCACCCTAGAATGGAATCCATCAGGTCCCATTGATTTGTGTGGATCCAGGTGGCTCAGTAATTCATAGACTATTTCCTCCTGGAACACAGGGGAGCCATTTGGTTTCCTGTCTCTATCTGTGAGCTCTGGAGGCCAGTTATCCTGAGGGGCACCTCTCCTACTGGTGAAGACTGAGGCAAAGTAGGTGTTGAGTACCTCAGCCTTCTCATCCCTGGTAACTACGTTCCCCCCCAGGTCCAACAAAGAACGGAGGTTTTCCTTGCCCCTCCTTTTGTTACTAATGTATTTATAGAATGGTTTGGGTTGGACATGTCCTTAAACATGATCTATTTCCACCTCCCTCACTGCCCTCCATGGGCGGGGACACCTTCTACTAGATAAGGTTGCTGAAGACCTTGAACACTTCCAGGAATGTGGCAACCACAGCTTCTCTGGGCAACCTGTCCCAGTGCTTCACCACCCTCACAGTGAAGAGTTTCTTTCTTATATCTAATCTAAATCTACTGTCTTTCATTTTAAAGCCATTAAACCTTGTCCTATCACTATATGTATCTGTGTTCTTGTACATGTTCATATGTGTGCTTGTGTTAGGTTTCACAAGCATTATCAGAATATTTGTGGCATCAACAAAAAAGGCAACAGCAGCACAACAGCACCTGAGAAAATCTTCATAGAAAAAGCAGGTTTTTTTACAGTGGTGACTAGACTGAATCAATCTGAAAGATAGGAGGGAGGTTTATTAATGGATGGTAATGATTGTGGCAGAACATTTCTACTGGTATGTTTTTTACTGTACAATAACACACAGAAATAGGAGAGTAATTTGGCAGAACTCTGCTTTTTAAGTGGCTTGACACATCTGTAAAGGAGTGTAAGGATGAAATGTAGGACAACTAAATACACTTTTTAAAGGGACAACTTATATTATATTCAGAGACAGAGCAATGATTGGATTAAAAAGCATCAGTGCTTTAGCCTTCTCAGACATATGCAATGTTATGTGGACAGAGAACCAATGTTATGAAAGAGGAGTCAGGTGACATCTTGTGGAAACTAATGCTGAGATATTTGCCTAGCACAAGCTAAACAATGTGAATGAAATAAAGTGACCAAGAGAGGTCATTTAATTCCTCAAGGTACAAATGAGTGTGTTCAGAAGTTTACCACATTTTACCAAGCAACAACGATACTCGGGGATTTAAATAAAGCAGAATAATTGTCTAAATTAAGAGAGAAGGTTTGGATAGACTGTATACAAATTACTACACCTGTAGCAGTTCAACAGATTACAACATTTGTAAGAGAAATCATTGAAGAAACATGTAAACCTCAGAAAAACAAGCAGAAAGGAACTTTGGTGTTTCAGTATTGCTATGTCAGTATCACAGTCTTCCTACAGGGTACTGAGGCACTGTAAGGTCAGCTCTAATTTAGCAGTAGCTTTGGCATCTTTCTTATCATCATGTATTCTTCCTTGAGATTCCCTTGTGTCTTAGTATCCTAGTACTGAACAGAAGCACTTATGTTTAAGGTGCCATAGCTCAGGAGAGACTAGCTGAGAGTACAAGGTGGAACATTAGGTAAACTCATAAACTTAGATACCCTAAGGCCATTTTGTACATTCCACATTCACAAGGGAACTGAAATATTATTACAAACTTGCTAAATTTCTTACTGGGATCCAATCTAATTTCCCATTTGAAAACAAACAAACAAAAAAATCCCCAAAAAAACCAAAACAAAAGCCCCTCAAACAACAATGAAATTAACCCCCCTAAACGGTTGGATAACTCTAGAGCAGGCCTAAATGTATAGCAGTTGAAAGACTAGGTAGGAGAAGGCATGCAAAAATTACTCGAGGTATGTCTCCAACATTTGCTTTGACATATGAATCCATGCATCTGAGTAACTCCATTGCTTTGGGGGCTTTCACCAGCAAATCTGCAAAAGTCTATTCATGCCACTAAGCCAAATAACTTATCACTTCTTCAAGGGACCCAGTGGTTTAATCTTTTATAGTTACTTCTGTTTCTGCAGTGTATTTTATAGATGTAGATAGCAAGAGTAGCAATTAATATCAGAAAAAAACCTGTTGCCAATGGGAATGACTTACAGCTTTCTTGTGTTATTACCAAAGCATTTAGAAAACAGAATCTAAGAACATGTTCAAATTGCATGACTGGTTTTGATAGATGTATATTTGCATACAGCTGGAATAGTCCATGTGCTAATGCCAAATTAGTTGCCTTCTCCTGTGTTAGAAGACACTCTGCTGTTACTTCATATTTATATGTCCTTCACAGCTTAAAATCAAATGCTAAAAAGGCAGGAAAATTCAGAAAGGTAGAAAAAATAAAAATCTCCTCTTTTAACTAATCCACAGTTCTCCAGATCATCCTTGAGAAGAGGCATAAGATGACACTTATGGCTCCAGTGAAATGACCAGAGAGTAGTTAAAAACATGGACGGTGTAGAATACATTTCCTTAAAATTACCTCATAGAACATGAAGAAAATCCTCACTTCATGAAAATGTATAGAATATTTTGCTAATATTTTACTGCAGATATAAATCTAATCCGATACAAATTAAATTAACTTGAAAAAATGAATAGTAAAATCTACGGAAGTTTAAGATCAATACAGAAATAAAGCTCCAGCGTTAGTCAGAGAACCATCGTTTTCTATATGAATGTTTATATAGCTGGGCAGAAAATGTTTTTGTTTCATCATTACCTAAATTATGGAGTGTAATAATCGATTTGATAATGGACGGGGTGATTTTATTACTTTTAAAAATGAGATTGCTCACGGTCAGCAGCGGTTGGATGGGTTAGAACTACCTGCAGGGGGCAAACTTGGGACGTTTTACCACCCGTGAGCACGAGTTGATCTACTCTAATTCGTGCGTGTTACAATTCTTGTTCATTTTACTCCATTTTCTCCAATTGTTATTACGATTTCACTAAGCAGTTGTTTATCTCAATAGTCCTGAGCCAATTCTAAATAATTAGGTAGCATCCAAAAGGAATACAAAACACAAACCTTACTGAATCTTAAAACAGCATCCAAAAAAGATGTGACAGTGAACCACAAGAAAAAGGAAAACTACACAAACCATCTTCACTGAAAGCCCCAAGAAAATTTGTATAGTTTTCCATAATTTTCTTTCACTTAGAATTGTGAAGTTTCCAGTGTTCTCTTCTAGAAAAACAAGTCAAAAATGCCACAAGAAAATTTTTACAACACTATATTCCAAGTAAACTCACAAAATTTGCAACCTCATGAAAACAAAAAAATATCCTGAGTTCCAAGACTAGTTTTGGATGAAGTAAACTGTAGTGTGTATTCAGTGGAGTAACTGAAGTAGGGAAATTTTCTTTACAGAGTTTCTCATGATATTTCAGCATAACAGACCCTATGTATTTATGAGCCTTCCCCAAGATTCACCAGATCCGAAGACCCCAAAATACTGAAGTGAAAATACTATTGTTGGTACTAGTACTCCAGATTTGTCACTAAACGGTGTTTGATAGAACATCTTAACATTAAACAGTCATGCTGGGCAACCAGAAATTTCCCCTTAAACAGAGTATGAAGTGACTGAGTATTCCTGTGTTACCACACATCATATTCATTGGAAGCCTCCCCAAGGAAGTACGCAGTGTGAGTATCAGAGGTTTATTCTGTTTCAGAGAACATACATGGTCTTTAGTATTTAAGCTATGCAAACCTCAATTTTACAGAAGTGGGCTAGGTTTCTCATGAGAATACCCTGCCTTACAAGGTTTGTAACACACCTGGCTTTTCCAGTAAAACACAAATTAATATTTTCTGAAAACAATGCTAAAACATAAACCTCAAGCATTTCTTGAGGGACTTGACTAAATCAAGAACTAGAGAGAAACTGCCAAATGTTATCACCATTTGTGGGGAAGAAAAGGTTTTAATTTAAGAGAGACATAAGTATGGAAATTCAACTTGAGATGTGCACAATCCCTTCCTCCAAGCAAGTACATGGAAATTCATAGCATAGTATTTGCCTCTTAGTCAATGTTAGTCATCCTCTTAGTCATCCTTTATTCTCAGAAAAATGATGTGTCCCAGAACCATTTGAGAGTTGTAGATATTTCATCATCCTTTTGGTCTCTGGTGAGAGCAGCAGAACCTCTCATATCTTTTTGGGGGTGAGAGGAAGAGGAACTGATACCTTAGAGTAGGTGTGGCATTTTTTACAACATTGAGCTTAAGGTCCTGCACCATTGCACTGGGCTGGCAGAACTGAAGCAACTGTAACACCTCACAGCTTCACACTGTGAGGGGGCTGATAGAAAAGCAGCACCACATTTCTTTCCTGAATTACCATGGAGGATGCCACTACTCTGGGGGGAAATGCACCAAAACAAACCTTCTTTTCAGTGTAAGTGGAACCAATAAGAATATCATCAAATGGGGAAATGTTGTAATGCATAGGAGTATTCTAGTGTGTCACATACTGACTAGGTTAGTGTCCTGTTATCAAAACTTCACCTGTAAAACCAGTTCCGTCTATTCTTCAAGACAATCAAACATAAATGCAAAAGACATTTAGGAATACTCATTCTTTAATAATGACTACTGCTGGCTTATTCCTTCAAGGTTTTTTCATCTTTTTCTCTCTCTCTTTAACCTGGTTTAGAGTCTCAACTTTACCTCAAAGTAATTAAAATAAAAAGTGGACTTATTTTCTTATTTGAAGACGAATGTACTTCTACTGTACAAAAGTGCTTGAACACCCAGGGAAGATTAATGTATTTTTGTGCTATCACTGATAGCATTATTTAGGTCTATTTTTCATAAATTTAATTATTCTAATTAGAATAGGATCTAATTGTTGTTAACGTAGATCTCCCATACATACCCTCAGATCATCACATACTTGCCTGTGAGATCAAGTCCAAGACCAAGTCAACACAACAATAAAACTTTTAGAGCCCCAGAATCTTAAAACCTTTCAGTATTGCAATGTTCAAAAAGACCTGTTTCATTATTAACTGAACTTATTCTGGAAATCAAGTGTTCTACTCGCACATACACATACATACACACAAAATGACATAGTTTTCTTAATAAATGAAAAAAAAGTCAAATATCATTTCTTTCTTCAAGAAATATTGATAAAATGAAAAAATAAATATGTGCAAAAAGTACTGTCAGATGGATTTGCTCACAAATCTTTGCTTCAGGTTTGCTTTTAAGTGGGCATTTACCTTGAAGTAGCCCTTGAGTGAATGTTTACAGAACGAGTAAGTGAAGACAGTAAGTAAAGAATAATTAATGAAATTGGGTCTTTCAGTTTTCCTTCTTTTTTCCCCAGCAGAAAGGAAACAATTATTGTAATATCTATAAGAACAATTTCCTCTAATAATTATGGAAGAGAATTTTTCTGCCAGGGGCAACAGAATTCTTTTCGAATATGCCTGTTTTGGAATGAGATCTGAAAATATTCACCCCTCCATAATTTATAAAGGAGAAAAAAGTCTCAGCAAACATGCCATGCAGAATTCCATTATCAGCCATTGCCATTTCTTCCTGTCAGAGACCTTGCATTTCACTTTAGGTAGCCAGGTGTTTATTAGACAAAAAAGGATTGTAACATCTCCAGAAACAACTACCTGAATCACTTGGAAGTTATGAGAAACAGTTATAATCAAGCAGAAAGAGATTTTTAAAAATCAAATGTCACCCCTTATGTAAGTGTTCCACACATGGTACTCCTGCATAAAAGATGTTCATAAACCATCCAGCCCTGAAACACCTCACCTTGGCTGTGTTTGCTGCAACAGGAAAACTATTTGTTATACCCTGATCTTTCTCACTGGATCAAACCCCACAGAAAATATCCATGTGGAAACAGCAGGGGTGAGATTCCTATTAGGGCTCAGGTGCCAGCTAACTTAGTCTTAGAAGCCAGCTTTAGCAACTTCAGCAGCAGAAGCACAGGCAGCTTTCAGTTTAGGAGCAGATATAAGCGTAGATTTTGAAGATCTGTGTTTAAGCAGTGGTGACTGAGGTATTCAGTGCAGTACTGAGATCTGGAAGTCCCTGCGTGGCTCTAATCATAACTGATCATCTGACATTAGCAAAATTTGTGCTGATAAGACCAAGATTGATTCTTCCAAACATATACATTCCAGCTTGTTGAAGTAATTAATGAAATTACTTATTTAAATGACATCAGAACCTTAATTCACAGCATTGCTAAAATGCAGTCTGTTCCCCACAAAACTGGCACCAATGCTATAGCACAGTATGCAGACTAAAAGACCTTATTTTGCTATTCTACGAAGACCTTTGCTTTTCTCATTTCCTTCTGTCTTCTACCCCCTCCCCATCTGAATAGCACAGAACCAACAATTCAATGTTAGTCTTTCTCCCTAGATGATCACCTCTCACTTCCAAAAAGTTATATCCAGATTAGATCTAAAGTGGGACTGGTTTGAACTGTAAGCTGAATATTTACATTCAAAAGCTTAAATTCAGAAACTTCTTTTTCTTTGTCTCAGCTGGTTATAAGGGTTTCTTAGGATATTGCACTGCTTGGGACCCCTGTATCTTGCCATCAAACCAGGTTTATTAAATCAAATTACATTTACTCACTTATAATTCCATCCCTTTAATCTTCAAGAAATATTTCTCTGAGGTTTTCTTTTGATATCTATCAAAAGGTGTGGTCTATTCCACTTAAAATACGGAACAGTGAAATGGATGGTAAGAGCAGGAAGACACAACCATTGTCACTCTATTTTAAGATGAGGGCAGACCTCTCCAGTTATTAAGTGAGAGCAAAAGAATGGCTGTTAGAGAGTTTAAATTAAAAAAAAAAATCTACTTGAATGAATTCCAGTGAAGATAAGAGAGGTATAAATGATGTATTCCTTTATAAACCTTGTAATAACTTTAAATTGATTAGTGTTTGAAGACCGATGGCTAACTACAAAGCAATATGATTATAAAGCGAAGTGCAATTTTTGATACCATGGCACTACTTCAAGATCTCTATTTTTTCCCTCTTTTACAATAGTCACAGCAGAAATAAAGGGATATCTGTCATTCATGAGAAATGAGTCTAGTTCTGAAAATGATATTGTTAGTCATGTCAAGTTTTAATAGAAATAGTGAAATAATAATTAGAAAATAGTGGGAACCAGGATCAGAAGGAATGGTTCAGACATGCAAGCACAGGAGGTCTCTGTCTGCTTAGAATCTCAATTACAGTAGGTCAGACAAAGGGAGTTCAGCTGCAAACATGAGGCTTAATATGAATAAATTCAATGACATATGGGAGAAGTCCATGTAGGTAAATCACAGCTCTGTCATGAGGTCCTGGCTGGACTATTTAGCTTCCTCCTTATGTTTTTTCACTAGCTGGCACATAAGAGGAATTTATAGGGCAGTAGTTAGAAAATGGGCCATGGGAAAGGTGTGCTGAATTTAAAGGATAAAGCAGAGCCTCAGAAAACCTGTGTGAACTGAAGTTATCTTTTACCAAACAATGAATAAAAAGTTACTACAGAATAATACAATTCAAAATCCAATTTTGAGCTCAAGGCAATTCCATTTAGAAGAAAATTTGTTCTCTGATTATGATGTTTTAACAAAGCCAGCACAATTTAGTATGATAGTGAACTATTTCATTAGAATCGAATGTCACAAATAAGGTTAACTTCATTTTACTTTTTATTTTCTCAAAGAAGTAAACTTCAAAATAATTAAATGAATTTTCCTTATTATAGCAAATTCTAAATTCTTTTATAGGCATCTATCAGGCTTCGGATAGGTATTATACAAAGATAGACAGATAGATAAATACAGAGATAGATAGATATGGATGGGTATCTGACACTGAATGTGATGAAAATGAACATGACAAGTCCTCAGGAGCTCAAAAATGTAACAGAGTAATGCACTGTACCTGTTGAAATTGTGTAGGGATATGTGGTGACAACATGGATGCTTAGGTCACTGTCTCCAAGAGGAACACCATCCCCCATGCAGACTTCAACTAGAGTTTTGCCTTCACTCACAATGCAGTTGAGTGCTGGGAAAATAATTGATTTTATTTAAATTTAAGTTTCCTGGCAGGAAATGAACAAATTCATTTAAGAAGAAAAGTAAATTACCAATGATTTTTGACTGTCTTTTTCGTAAAGCTCTCAGTAACAAATGTGGACTTGACAGATTTCCAATGGAGCTGCAATAATATGTAGAAGGACAGGGAAAAATTTGACTGAGCTGTGAATAGTTGCCATTGATATCTCTCTTTATGTGGAATATGACACAAATGGGAGAGTTTGCAAGTTTGAGATAAGGCAATGAAGGGTAGGTGTACTGTACTGGTACTATCAAAAAAGAGATCAGAGCATATCAAATGGGATGGACAGAGTGAAGAGGTGTCTATTGAACCTTCTTGTGTGTTTCACTCAGGCAATAAAACAGAATAGGTTCAGAAGTGAAAGTTAAGAAATATAAGCTGTTACTACGTAGATTGCAATCTTGTTCTGTTAAGATACTACTTTTAGTTGAAGGAGATGGTTAAGTGTCACTGTAAGTTTTCTTTCACAACAGTAATTAGAATTTTCCTTTGTGATTCCTCATTTACTGTTTAACTTCTGGCTTACTGACCTAAGCAGTCTGATTCTGAAGGTCTAAGAGAATTAAAAAGCTATCTTAAACTGGCACAGCAAGATCAGCCAGAGCTCATTTGCCAGGGACTTGTTTCTTTCAAAGGCAATGAGAATCAAGATCCAAATGGACTTTAGGTCCTTTCAAAAATGTCATCCAACATCTCTTGGAATTTCTAGTGATCTATGGTGTAAAAGATATGGTTTATCCCAAATCGATGATGGTGACATTTGTTCTAAATGTATCATTGTACACGATCTACCTACTTTACACAAGGGTTATTGTGCAGCCATCAAACCCAAATATTACATCCAGAATTTAAATATTTCTGGAAACATGATGGAATAACTTATGGTCCTAGCTAATAAAATGGTCTTGGGGAAGGAGAGCTATAAGTGTGGAAATTAAAGCTCTGTTACAGGTGGTTAATACTTAGTTATAAACTGGTTGGAAAAAACATCAACAAACTTTTCAGAATCTGTTAGAGATGAAGAAAAGAATTCTCAGCAGAAAGTGATTTTGACAGTTGCCGTAATAGGCAGGTAGCATTAAATATTGGTGAATAAGTTAAATGGCAATCTAGACAACCTCTGAATAAATTTGAAAATAGAAAATTTATATAGAAAAATGTACAGCCTATTTAATTTTTCATCATGTATCTTTGAAAATACCAGCAATAGTCCTAACGTGACCTTAGAAGGAATAAAAAATTGCTTATGGGAAAACTGTAATTCAATCATTAATTCTGAAACCTTGCTGTAATAAATTGAATTACATAACAGACACGAGTTCAGTCTTGCATGGTTTAGTTTCTTGAAGTGTGATGTAATCTATCTTCTTAAGTGTTTTTGAATATGAAAGAGGAAGTTCTTAGGAGTGCAAGGATTTTAAACTGGAACAGGGCGAGAGTGTTTTTACTCCAGGAGTCTACTTCGAACAGATGCCACCCAGAAACTTCAATGTGAACATTAACCTTTAGATAATGCATTGAATCCACCAATACTGTATAATGAGAATAAATTTCTTCTTGATTCTAAATGGTGATCACTTTATTTCCCAAAGTATTGGAGTTCTTTGATAGTCAAATTGTTTGGCCTTACTTGAAACTTAATTGAAAGTACAATGCTGTTTATATTCTCATCTTAATTACTCCAGCATCATTCCAGAGTAACTCCTTCATGATGAATGCATTTCTCTGCCTTTCAATTGGTGTAAATGGATCTAAAGTCAAAGGTCCTGATTTGAACCTTTCAGCAAGATTCAATCTACCTGCAGAGTAAAGGCAAAATTATTTGGAAGTTCATTTCGGCAACCAATGGACATTACATTTTATGTTTGATTTAGACAGCATCTTTGATTTAAATCACCAGAAAGTGATAAATGGGGAGCATACAGAGAAACAGAAGCAGTAATCAAACAAGGAAATAGGAACAAGCTATCAATGCTTGCATAGAAAGGAAGTAAAGAAGAACCACTAAGTGGTAATTAAAACATATGTTAAAGCAGTGCTAAAAGAAGCAAGAGAGAAAGATTTAAAATAAAACTGCAGTATGGAGTTAGGAGAATCACCTGGAAAATCTTCTCCTTGGGAAAATTTCCTTTGTGGAGAGCAGCACTACTCAAAGCGTAACAAATAAGAACAAACATTAAATAATTTGATTTATTCTGCACTGCCTTTGATTAGTAAAAGGAAAATCTCATTTTGCCAGAGAGAAATGATTTTCTTGTTCAGGAGAAAAATTTGCAAACCGAATGTTTGCATCTTAAACACTGTGTTTGCAT
Organism: Dromococcyx pavoninus; assembly: GCA_033558185.1. Lineage (NCBI taxonomy): Eukaryota > Metazoa > Chordata > Aves > Cuculiformes > Neomorphidae > Dromococcyx > Dromococcyx pavoninus. Next base: position 878,667 of record JAUMJL010001259.1, on the reverse strand, counting down.
GAAGACAGGAGCATTAAATACTGACAAGGCAAGAAAAATACTGAATTTCTTAGAATACTAGAGCAAGATAATCTGCTATTCTCCGTTAGCATACCTGCAAGTAATCAGCTGCAACTATCAGGGAGAAGTTGTCAATCAACTCTATTGCAAGGATGAAAGAGTAGATGGTACAGTTTAATTTTATTATGGAAATTGATTTGCATCTTTTATATGTCTTGATTGAAATCTTTCCAGGTAATGGCATTGAAGAATACTCATAAAACTGCCATGACTGTGGTAATAACTATTATTATGATCGAATTTAATAATAAAATAACCTGCCTGCAAGATGGGTAATATGAATAATTCATGTAGAGTGTTGCTTAAAATGTGATAGAGAGAAAAAGACTTGTAGGAAAATTCTTAATGTATCCAGACAGGGATGATAATTGGTTTTTGCAACTAAATGAGTACTTCATGTACAAGACAGCACTAACAAGGCAAGAGAAGAAATTTACAGATTGGGGAGACAATTTCATTTATCTGGTTACAGTAGGATAAGTGGAGTAAATGGTTTTCCTTAAAGGAATTGACAGAAAATGCATATCCCGATATTAATTAGTTTTGTTTACAACTAGAAACCAACAGAATAAGAAACACAATAGCATATTTTCAATATGTAATAACATATGCACCATGTGCTTATGTAGGCCTTCCTTGTGTTATTAATTAAATACCTGCAAACACTGACCGGATCTCTTCCAATGTTCTCGTCCAGTTACCAGCATAAACAGGAGTCCAGCATATGGAGAACTATTTCACAGCTTCACTTTATTTAATTTTGTTTGATTTCTTTTTAGTATACAGTATCAAATAAGTTTGTTTCCTGCTTTCATTGCCTACCATCTGGGGAAAAAGCATACAATAGCTTAGAAAGAGACAGTTGACTAGGACGATATTGCAGTGGCAGGTCTGAAGTTACAGTGAGTAAGAGTTCATCATGGATGTCAACTTCAGGAACAGAAAGCCATGCAAGAACTCATCCCTACCCTTACCCAAAGCACTGATTAGGTTTGAGAGTTGATATGACAAGTAGAATTTCTTACATGTGAATGTCTGTGATGTCTAGAGCAAGAGAAGTTTCAGAATAAGTTAAACTTCCAAATAACAGTCTGCACCCTCCGGTTTGAGCAGCAAAAGATGGGTCATTATTTTCTATCTGCTCAGGTTTCTTCTGTACGGAACACACATCAGGATGACCTATAAAATAAAATAAACATTCTTATAAAAACAATGAGAAAATTTGTATGGGTGAGAAAATACCTCTGTGCTAAGAATATTTCTGCTGGTGTGAACATAGCCTTCTGTAATACTTGATTTTGTCCTCCCTGTTATTCAGGCGTAGGAGCTTCAACATTTCACTCAAATAACCGTCTCATTCCTTGTTCTGCTTTCCATTTATAATCAGGACTAGGCATGCATATGAAAATACAGAAAGCTATAAGTACTTGTATGCAGAAGTGTGGAAGAGAAACATTCTTCTGTTTGGAGTGCAGCATCTTCTCAAATTATTAAAGACATGAAATCAAATGTCAACCCCCTCCAAAATGCATAAGAAAAGCCAGTTGCAGTAACATTTCAAAATCAGTTAAGTAGCCTGAAAAAAGCTTGGGAGTTGAATTTTGTCAAAATCCCTGTTAATACATTTTGCTTTACCCATTTCTAATTCTCTCTTACTAGAAACTGAGATCAATCCTCTTTGTTCTGGCTTGCCACCAGGGTCTCTGATCAGTGTTGATAAAACAAAATGACAATAAAGAAGGCTTTCAAAGCTACTGTGGAGAACTGTGGGAAAACAAAACAAAACAAATCAAGCCAGTATTTTTTTGTTATGGTTATGGCCTGTGTCTCTGTGTGTTTGTTTATGATGGATTACTTGCTATGGAGATTAGATCAAAAGGGAGTTACACATGAGAAGCTACACAATCATCTAGCTAAGAGACATCTCTACAAGTGCTAAAACACAGTAGCCTGGTTAATATGCCTACGGGTCCTTTGCCAAGATTGAGATCTGGAAAAGATAAAGTCCCCAGAACCTTTTTATCAGTTAAAATTATCTGCCCATGAAGTAGTTTCAAGGATGACTGATAAAATGTCAGAGCTTGAAAACTACAAATATGTTCCTAAGAAATCCAGGGAGCCTGAAGCAAATGTCCTGAGCCCAAGGAAGAGATCAAACCATGTAGCTGATAGCTGCAGACTTCCACTGATGTTTACCTGGCTTTTGAGAGTGGGCTGTGGGCTGGATAGATGTAAGGAGAGGTGGCACCACAGGACTGGTTGGGAGTGAATGTCACTGCAGTTGCCAAGCATACAGCAGGTTAAGATTTATGCTAGCAATTCAGGATAGTGTATCCCGAAGAATAACTAGGTTCCAGATCACTATGTTAGTGAGAGCTTCCTGTGTATCTGGTTTCAAATCAAAAAGTTGCTGTAGAAATGACCAGAGCAACTAGTACCTTACTGTAGATCTCCACATGTGATCCACATTGCACTAAACCGTTCCCCAAGGAACAACAGCTCCTTTCAACTCCCACTTTCAGGAGTCTCTCAAAAGTAACAGCTTCACTATGGGAACTGTACAAGTCCTGTTGAGCACCTTAGGTTTTATGTGTATGTGCTGTGGGTTATTTATGCACAGCTACAAATGAACTGAAAGTGTTTCATGTTGATAATCAGTAACAAATCCGCTCATTGAATTGAGTTGTCAAATTGAATAGTTTTATTAAGTGCCTCATGTGGACCAAACATAAGCATTTTAAGAGAGTGGGCTGCATTAACTAGAATCAGCATAATTTGACAAGAGATATATTTGATATTTGCTGCCCTTTTCTTAGATTTCAAGTCCAGAAGGAACTTCAAACCTGCTTTCAGGATGAAAATCACTGCTATCAGAACAAGAAACTTAATCAGGATTTGGTTTTACCAGAAGGAATTCTGAATTCTTCAAGCAAAAGACAGATCTGAGCAACATTGAGTACTGTATCTTCTGTTTAAGTACAAAAGTGGTAATTTTCATGAGTGAGGTGGATGTTCACAGAAAGTTTTGTGGATGGACTGTTGGAACAGGTTCTTCCAGGTATAAAATTGTAAGAAACCTGTCTGAGCTGAATTACTTCTGACTTTTCTCTAGTTGAGAGATTACTTTTTAGTGAAATACATTCTTATAAATAGTCTTTCGGTTCTTTAAACACTTACAGCAGCATAGTTTGAAGTCTGACTTCATAATCTTGTCCTCCTTGTCCATTTCCAAACCTCACTATGGATAAGACAAACCCATCTTTCTGGGTCGCAAATACAACCTGGACATTATGTTGATTCAGCAATGAAACTCTTTTTACCTTTGTTATTTACTTTGGAATTATCAATATCAGAAAAAAACAAAGTGACATATAAAAAAATTATAGGAAAATCTGTTCCACTTCAGTAACGCAGTGCGTAGAATTGCTGCTTCTGCATGTTATTGAGTTGTAGCGATGTACTAAAAGTTTTAGAAATAAAGATAGCATGATTGTGTACTATGTGTACAGACCAAAACAGAGATAGAAAAAGGAAAAGTAAGCTTCTTGTCTTCTCGTTGAGTAAAATAAGTGAACAATCTTAAATCTTCACAACTGGAGCTTTTAAACAGCTATTCATTGACTTGTTGTTGGAGGGGGGTTGGTGGATGGGGTGAAACAAAGAAACAACCATAAGCACAAAACATATCTCTCCTCTCCTCTCCTCTCCTCTCCTCTCCTCTCCTCTCCTCTCCTCTCCTCTCCTCTCCTCTCCTCTCCTCTCCTCTCCTCTCCTCTCCTCTCCTCTCCTCTCCTCTCCTCTCCTCTCCTCTCCTCTCCTCTCCTCTCCTCTCCTCTCCTCTCCTCTCCTCTCCTCTCCTCTCCTCTCCTCTCCTCTCCTCTCCTCTCCTCTCCTCTCCTCTCCAAATAGTTCCAGCACATTCGATGGAGGATCCAGTACCTCGCTCATTCCATAGAGGAATCTTATTCACATGAACCTTAATATTATGTGTTAAGCAGAAACACCAGCAAAAGTTACCAGAAGAATGTCATAGCTAAACCCCAAATCCATGTAATCATGGTGAATATCAAAAGAATATTTCTTCTATGCTTTCATTTAAAAAGAAAAAACTTGTAGCAAGAAGCATTTATTCTGGTTAATACAGATTTTTTTTATATACCAAAATACTGTGGAGGAAGAGAAAGTTTTGATGAAACTTGCAAATATGCAGTATTTCCGCTGACACCAGTAATGTAGGACTAGGCCAATGGGACCTGTCCAGGGGAAATACTTGAGGTCGTCTGATGAAAATGGGTGACACGAAGAGACACAGCATGTAATATTTTCAAGGCAAGGAATTATATGTAAATATGACTGTAGATGAAATTTCTGTACATTAACCATATCCAAAGGCTATATATCTTAAGAATAGAATTTGTGCATCTGATTTTGCAGATTTCATAAATATTTCAAAATGGGAAGGGAGACATCTGAGGAAAATAGACATTCTTTGGTCTCTCTACTGAATTTGTATGATTTGGTAACAGAAAACATGAAAATGTGATACAGATAGACAGAAATTGCTGGCTTTCTGTTTTCACCAAGAAAAATAACTTGCATTACTTGTGAATCCGCTATAAATTTAGGATGAATGTTCCCTTCTACTCACAAGAAGGATATTCGTGTTGCATTTAGGGGCTCAGAGTGATTGCTTCTCTGTCTCCTGACATACACTTTAAAGTATGTTTCCCTTACAGATTAAATCTGAATCTCCTGACAAATGTAAAGAATGGTTATTACTGGGAAGCCAAACTGGTTTGTGAGCACGATGAGAAAAATAACTTTAAGGTCATGAGGTTTTCTTTGGTATGTTAAGTGTTTTCAGGAAGGAAAAAATGGTAGGCTGTCACATTGTCTCTTTAAAAGTTCTACAGATGAAACTCAGTACATTTTTTAGTCGTTTATTCTCAACTTCTAGACTTTTTTAACGTTTCAGAGAAGGGAAAATGTTCTTTACAGAAGAAAGAGACATGGATGTCAGCTCTGGTTATATGCTGTAGGAGAGTTGTTTGTTGGCAATGAATTTATTATTTCATACCTCTGGATATGTCCCACATATAGAAATGCCATTTCTTTGCAACCAGTATCTGCTACAGACAATTACAGAAGAGATGAAGAAAGCCAATGTGGAAAGAGAGACCATGGTTTAATAATTTGGGAATACAACGAGATGGAAGAGAGAAAGAGGCACCAGTCCTTGAGCTTAAATGAGGTCTTTTGACTCCTGGCTGATCAGGAAAGGCATTGGGAGAGCCATAAGGGGCAGGGTAGGAGTGAAAGAATCACTTGCTTTCTCTCTAAGAATCCAGACGATCTTATTTTCATCCCAGCTAGCATGAATGAAAAACAAACAATAGCTAAATTTTCTACATATCTCACAAAGTGGTTTGCATGAGACAGATTTCTAGCTATGAGATAATTGACAGCATAGACCCTAAAAGCAAAACAAATGAACACTGTAATTCAGCATACTTGGGTGGGTCATTAGCTCAAGGGGATAGAGCCTGAAATCTCCTCAGCTCAAGAGCACAGGTCTGTACTGCCCAATCTAAAAAAAATCTTCCTCTGTCAGAGTCGTCATCTGCTGAATGCTCTCCTGAATGCCAATAGGAATGAATTTAAGTTATTTGTGAACGTATATAAAATACACGGGTGGTCTGCTTTGAAGTGTCAGTGCCTTAGTTTTAATATGCTAATAATTTATGCATAAAACACAGGTTGCATTGAAAGAAAAATCCAATATTGTCAGTTTCCATGGCAACCAGTGTGCTAGCAGATTACATTGTCTCACATCAGATGGTTGCCAAGGTTGTGACCTATTTCTTAGTTCTAATAATTTTGTTTCAAGAATTTGGAAATTCTACCAGTACCTCAAAAAAAAATATTGCATGCCATTAGGATAGTCCTTAAACATAAAGAGTCTTGCATGTTAAATTAAGGACTAGGTTTAGAAACAGAAAAGGAAGCATAAAGTAATAATTCCAAGAGTGAAGGAAGACTTGGGTGGTTGTGTGAACAGGTAGTAGACTGGTGTATGGCATTTAAGGATAAAGTTAGTAGTTAAGTACAACCTTCCTCAGTACCAAGCAGGTACCTGAAGGTCATTGTCACTTGTTTCGAAGTTCATATGAAATACGCCTCACGCTTGTGCCTAAGAGTCAGGCTTTTTAGCATAAACCTATCATCACTGACATTTCCATGAAGTGAAATTGGCAATATAATCATCACTGATTGGTGCTCTCACTATCAGCAAAGAAACCGAAAAGAGAAAGGTCCCAGGCACTGAATAATTCCTTCAGGCACTATGATAGTCCTCCCCAGGCACACCAGGGAAGGCTGCCAGACCTGATGCCTATGACACTTCTTCGTATGCAGAAAAAGTGATACTTCTTGCCAAATGCTATCACTCTGAGACTTTTCCCATGCCTGACATCAATCATTAAGAACAAACAGAAATCCTGATATCTGTCAATAAACATTTTCCTGACTTGACCTGAAATATTCTCCAGATAGTGGAAAGAAATTATCAAAATTTCTGAAGATGTTTTGATAAAAATCGATAAGCAAGTGATCAAATATTTTTTAGATTGTGAGCCAGAGTACAAAATGCATCAACTGCTGTTGCATTTAAGTGAAAAGGAACACTTCCAAGAACAAACATGTGCTAGCGTACTAGATGATGTCACATCTGGATTCTTCACTGACAAAAGTTCACTGCAATTTGAATAATATTCTAATTCACTCTGGTCAGTCATTTTTTATTTTCTATGCTCAGGAAAGGTATCAGGCTGCCATTCTTAAATAAATATGTTGCGAAAGTACCTGCAGGGACTGACTGTAGGTTTAGATAGCCAACAAATAGTCCTCTACTATTTACTCACTTGACACTGTCTCATTCTAAAATAATCCAGGTAGGTAACAGTTTTGTCACCAGGACTGTTAACTGACATTTTCTAGTTGAGCAAAAATTTGGCCTTTATTTTTATCTCCCATCGAGCCACCAGCTTGGAAAGCAATCACTGTCAGTCATGATGGTGACATCAGTACCATGAGCCCCAGTCCATGCTACTGAAACCCTGCTTTCTGTGGTCCATAAGACAAATAGTCCTGCTGCTTGTTTAATCGAGTTGGTCTTGCAGCATATAAAGGCACGATCCTGATGCAGGTGCAAAATGGAATCCGAATCGGAATTGTTTATTTGTAACACAAATTGCTCTTTATAACAGTCTTTTTGCAGTCATTTTCCACACGCCAATTTCACATCTATGATTAGGCTAAAGAACTTGTGCACTGCCTTAAGCTGTTTCTTAGTTGATAGCATAAGTTCTACATTTCCCTCATTATTGCCTCTTGATAAATACTCAGGATTTTCCACTACTTTCAAGGTTAGCCAATTCTCATCTTATTATCAAACCCTGTCAAGGCCTCTGTGCTGTTTCCCAGGTTTAACCCTACAGGTCTGACCAGATCAGTTGAGGTAAAATTGAAAACAGCTCATGTCATTCTTTTTTTTTCCTTGAGGATTGCTAACGTGCAATCCAATGGCTATTGAGTGTTAGAGTTACAGTAACTGCAGCAGAGTTGTATAGCTTCAATAATCCACTGGAATTTGACTTGAGTTACCATAATATGATTAGAGGAATGCAAATAGTCATAACTTGAAAAATATACCCACCATTTTCACACCAATATTTGTAGACCTACTTTGTTGTTCTTTTTTGTTCTTTTCTTTAAATCTTCTCTTAGAAGTTGCCCCATCACCGTAAAAGATTACCTTTGAATGCTAGGCTCTTCTTTTCACATTTTTTATACTACATTTTTTGGAAGAGATGAAAATAATATGCAAAATGAAACACTGAGAAATCTGTTTCATAGTGTTCTGTTTTCCTTCTAGTTGTTATTCTTCAAACCATTTTGTTCATGACACATTTATAACTAGCCTTTATTGGGAGGTGAATTAACTCTGAATAAATACAGTAATGAATGTTCCCGTTCCTTCTGCCCCAGGCTGGTCAGCTAGTCCAAACAGGAAGATCTGTGCAGAACAACAATTGGCACTGATTTGAGTGATTTCCTTGCTGCTAGCTTTATACAGAAATGTATTTCATGTAAATACTTATAGTTTGACTTCTTCAGAGGACTCTTATTCCTTTAGATCACTCTAGTTGATTCATATGAAAACATAGCTGTTCCTAGAGGTTTTTGTAGAAACAAAATGAAGGATTTCCTTGCTAAGGAATCAAGAAAAACCTCATCTGCAGTACAGACCTCTTTTATTAATATTGTAACTTCTTTAGCAGATTCATTGACACACTTGAGAGAAGTTCAAGTGTGGCATTAATGGATGAGGGTGGAAATAAAACAAATGGAGGAGGACAAGAAAGTGTCTAGCAACATACAAAGTAGTGCAACTATTTTATTTCTATCTACCACTTGCTATTTAGTAAAATCCTGGTCATAATAGAAATGTTCCTAGCGAGGCATAGCTGGTCCCTGAAGCATGTGGAGTGACTTTCTGTTACTCTGTAGCATGGTTTCAGCTGCTCACTGTGACCCGGCCCATGTACACTGGAAAAAAAGGGGCTCTCAGCGGCAGATACAAGGGAGAAGACAAACATAAAAAGAGAAAAACAATGCCTAGATCTTTTAACAGCTGTACAGTTGGGATGGTGCTTTGGTGACACATGAACACTTACTTGGTGTGTGGATCAGAAGAGTTGGAATAGTATGTTATTTACCTCTTCTCATGAGTAAATGGTGCTGAAGGTAAGATACTGCTATTTTCCCTTCTGCTATTACAAGTAGAGACATCTACTTGGCTCTACATGAGAGTATCAAATTTCAGTGGCCTGGTACTAAGAAGGGAGTGCTTTGAAAATCCCCCCCTTGAGTGTCGTGCTGGCTATAGGATGCTAAAAGCCAGCTGGGGGTGACTGAATACCCTGGACATGAAGTCTACGCATTTATTTTTCTCCTTGGTTAGAGTTTCTGAATGCTGGTAGAGAAGCCGAGATTGAACCCAGGCTTAGTGAAACCAGTTGTGGGGCTCCCATTGCTTTAAAACTGTGATCTCTAACATACTTTAGTGGGCCATTAGTGCCTTGATGATTCTTTATCCTATCTGTTCATATTTGACATGGTGAGCCTGCCTGTCCTTAAAAATTTCTAGTGGCAAGCCAGGAAATAGCCAGGAAAATATTCCCAAAACTTCTGTCTCATCATCCTTTCTTAATAGGGTAGTTACAGGAACATTTACTGCACTTTAAACTCTTTCTCCTAGTGATGGGGACATAGTAGGAAATCCATGCACAATTCTCTCTCTCTCGTGTTTTTACACAAATCAACAAATGAAAATGTGGAAGAGGGTCCATGTATCTCCTGATAACACTCAGCCTGAAACTGATTAGAACCAAGCTTTTTCACTTTCAAGATAGTGGTGGTTTATCCTCTTTGGATTTTGCATAATTTATATGCTTAATCATTGCCAAATGGTCAGAGAACCATAGGCTATATACAAAAATGCATATGTGAGCACATATATATGCACACATGTATATGCATGCCTTATGACTGTTGGGATTTAAGAAGAAAGAATCAGCCATTACCTTCCAAGATGCTGTTGAGATCCTGTCTCCTGAACAATTTTCTGGTCAGAGAATACCATAAAATTAGGAGAGCTTCCATCTAGAAGAGACTCATCCCAAGATGGACAGCAATGAGGAATAAGAATGTCTGAAACCATGCAAAAACTAAACAGCAACTCCCTTTTCAGCAGTAAGGATCAGGAAAGAGACCTCATCTTGTGAAGGTATTAGGTCAATTAACGTGGAGTGCCAGCGCTTAGGGGCAGTGTTATACACATGTTCAGCTTCTCTGCAGAGATGTGTGCAGTGTCTTGTACTTGGGGCAAGAATGACTAACTTAAATTTTTGTAACAGAATTTATGAGGACAATTAGCATTAGGAACTGGTAAAATGTAAAATGTTGGGAGAAAAATACATATTTGTCTTTTTGCAATGGAAGAATATTCAGCACATAAAAGCAGAAGATTGTGGCACATAGTTACTATGTAGGGATATGCGTGGTCATCAACACGCTCACGTTTGTACTTTTGTATTTATTTCCCTACACTTACACTTGCACAGAGCTTTAAATTTATTGATAGGCAAAATGTTTAGACAAGGCTCCTCAGGTGATCGTGCTTCTTTCAGTAGCCCACAGCTGACTGCCTAAAGTGTTGCATGCGTACATCTACTTTCCAAACCCAAATTCCTCTAGGAAGATTCACTTATCAACCACCAGGGAGAAATTCTTATCTTGAAAGGTGATTGGGATGGCGAAAAATAAGGAGAATTTTGAGGGAAAAAGGTACGTTTTTGATTGCACCAATGATTTCAAAAGTGTAATTCTAATTCATATGACAAAGGAGAAAGACCTGTTGTGCTTTGTATACTCTCTTTTATTCTTAGCTTTTAAAGAATTTAAGCCAATTTTACTGAAACAGTCATTCACTTTTCTACCAAGTGTGAGCCAAGCCTAGCAGTGACAGATGCAAGTTCAGTGGTCCTGGCAACCTTCTCATGGGATGTCCCTACAATGGCTGAACTCAAACCAGGAGAATCAGATAGACTTGATTTCTTGTGGTGACAAACACATAGTGAGTTGAAAAAACTTGGTTTAGTTGTCTGTCTTATCATAGGCTTCTTGTGTGGCATGGACAAACAGTCTAAGTCTAGATTTTAAAAGTATCTAATCTGTGCATGCTTTTCAGTAAGATCTAGGCACTTACACAGGATATCACTGTCTTACCTTTGCATTATGGGCCATTTTTCTGTGACTATGTTTCTTATCAGGGAAATGGGATAGCAGTGTCTAGCTGAAGATGTTCACTGTTTGTACAGCACTACTGGCCAGAAGCTGGATAAAACCTGTAAGACAGATAAAACGGACAATAATAGCTTTCTTTTCCTAATACCAGTCAAAGAAAGGCCAGAAGTTAAATAATCAGGTAAAGTTTTTTCCAAGCATCCAAGCAAATCCTTTTTATTCCTTAAAACTGGTTTCACTCTCAATTTATGAGATCTGGGTAAATCCTATTCTCTTCACTATGCTCCGGGGAATGTGCAAGTAGATCTGTCTGTGAGGAAACTCTTGTACTTACGAGTGTAGTGCCCTTTACCTTAATAATGGTGATGACAAAACCAGGTGTAACAGGGAGCTTTGTACTATTGTTACAATTTAAGCCACTTTTATTACAACAAATGAGGCAGTTGAGGTCCTTTGACATATCCACGTGCCTACATGTTGCAGATGTCTCACTTCAGTCAGTTAATCAGCCATTTCCCAGAGCATGGTAATTGTTTATGCAATCCACTTTGATATGTTTTATAGCGTTTTGTTTAATCCTCCCCAACTTTTCATCCCTGGTAAGAGCTTTATGGTAACATAAACTGTAATTGTGCAGTAAAGAAAATCACCTTATGTTACAGTCTACAACTGCTTTATCACTCTCATCCTAACACATATAACCTACACTCAAACAGCTAAATATAGTGACCGAGGCTAGGCAGCATACTGCTTTAATAGCACGTAAATGCAGTGACTTCTTGACAAAGAACTTAACCTCTATCAGGAGACAGAGTCAGAACTGTCTAGGGGATTTTATATTTCTGAGTCCATGACAGGAAAGGGAATATATTGCCATTATAGCTGGCAGACATTTTTCTGCATTCAAAAAAAACTTTCTTAAAGACAAAAGAGAAGATAAAACTCCTTTCCCATCACCTTTCTTCTCTCTGAGAAGACTTTTTTTGAAAATTGGCAACATTCTAAAAAAATTTTAAAATTTAAATTAGAAACAATTTGTTCATTGAATTTTTATTTGTATTTAATGAAAAACAGAAACAAAATAAAATACAAATGAAAACTTGTAAAAATATAAATATTGTACAAAGAATAACTCAAAAACTTTTGCTAACCTATTCCACTGGAAAAGTAACATCAAAAAGGTTAATTAGCAATTGAAAGTTCTTTCAACTTTTCTTTATGTCAGAAATGCATCAGGATCAAACAGCTCCTATGATTATTTTTCTTCTACTGAGTCTTATTTTCAGAAAAAAACTCCCACAATTTTGAATCAAAAACTTCTGGTCAATACAAACACAACGTACCTTTGTATGTCCTTTACAGTTTCCAGCCACCAGTGAGGTGGAGAATCACTGCCATTTGTAATATCCTCCCTCCAGAAAAGACTTCCAGTCTTTCCAGATTCCCATCTGCCTTTGTAAGTCTGCAGAGAGTAGTTGTGTACCTCTGTGTGACTTGTACAGCTTTAGGACATGGGCTGCAGAACTCTCTCTTTGCTTCCTTTTCCTTGGCCACCTCACCTGCCTTGCTTCTCTACGTGCCAGTAGGAAGTGAGAATGGTGCAGACTAAAGAAATTTCTCGGCTGACTTTGTGCTTGTTAGGACTAAGTCTTTTTTTTTATTCTTCAAGTAATGAAAAACTGAGTAGTATGGCAGTCTATCTGTGACAAAGCAGGAAGAGTGTTTCTGGGAAGAAGAAGAAATGATGAGGTAATACACACATTGACACTACTGCTACTCATTGCCTGCCACCTGTTGAACACACTTGTTTTCCTTCCTTTACAGGAGAGAGCATTAGGGGAAGTATTTTGTTGTCTGCAACAATCTGAGTGTCTACAGACAGTGCCTGCAACCATCGCTGGTAGCACATAGGTAAATGAACCTCAGACTGTGAGGCTAGGAAAGCAGCTGCAACTGTAGATAACCTCTGCATCATATCTTATAGTATGTGTTCATCAACATTTCATGTCACAGCAACCCCACCCTCCTCCAGCTCATAAATGCTGAAAAACATTGCATTGAACTCCGTCAGAAATAAACTTCCATCATAACAATCTCTTTTCTCATTCCCCTTCCTCTTCTAACACTTTCTGGTTACCTCTCACAAAATCTAAGCCTGAGGAGAGATTCTCTAGGATTATGATTATGATTTTCATGAAAATTAATCTTTGTCAGCAAGTTTGGTTTTGTTTAGACTTCTCCTCTGTCTCCTGAAGAAGAGATGATCTATTTCCTCCTCAGCACTTGGCCACAGGGCTTGATGATATACAGCATCAGTAATTCTATTCTTTACCCTAACGCTGCATTATTTTTGCTGTGGTTTTTGATTGATCTTTTTCTTCTTTTTCTTTTCTCTTTAGGTTAGGGATGTGTTATGTATTACATTTGGATCATTTCCAGTCTTACTGTTGTGTGCCGTACTAAGTACCACAATGATTCTTAATTGGCAGTAAACAGAGAAAAAGCAGTCATCCTTGGAAAGAAGCTGTTCTATGAATATATGGTATAAGAGTAGTGTGGAGGCTGTGGCAGGAAGTTTTCAGGTCACAGGTAGCTTAAATGGAGGCCTTTGACATGCTTCACTAATAATCACTCCACTCTATGTTTGAGGGAATAGAATAGGCAGGAGCATCAGACAGTCATCCTCAGACTGTGGAAATGAGACCGTTCTGTTCTTCAAACTGTACTTTATTCCCTGTTGTCTTTCACTGTGTTAATTGGATAAAATTTGACAATTTGAGTGTGGATCATTATGTGACTTTGTAACATTTGATACTGGGTACTTTTGGTATTGTTCTAGACATCACCAAGAAGAGTGGAATCACGGTATCTGGATGTTAAGTGAATTTTATAGTGTCTTTGCACAGGAAGAGTTTGGCCTGTTTTTCCACAGGGGATGCTCTCACTTCATTGTTAACATGATAAGAGAGTGCTACCATTTTTCAAAGAAAGGAAGTAAATGTAATTTACCTGTTAATTTCCTTTTCTTATCACTAGACAGGACACAATTTATCTCCAAATTCAATTTGTTTGAATAATTCTGTTAAAAGAGACAGTGAGAAAGGTATTCACTTTTTGTATATGTCTGAAAATGGACTGTGTGCTCCTTAATTCTCAAATATAGCAAATCTGGAGAGCTCTTTTGAGTGAGCAATTGCAACCAGGTGGATGCAAATTCATCGCCCAAAACCAAATTAATTTATTTAGGTACGATAAATCTTCTTCCTCTTCCCATTATGGTAATTGAATATTCATCACATAACAAGAACAGTTAATTAGTAGATTACTCATTTACTGGACAAATAATGAACATCTTATTCTGAACAAAAAAGGGGATAGGAAAGCCAGAGGGAAAGAAAAGAAAACATACAGTTTTATAAGGCTATTATTTAAATTAGTCTTCTTTTAAATAAGAAGAGAAAAGGAATCCCCAAAAATACGCAATTAACTTTTTTTTATATTATTATTTAATGATAACCATACTGTATCCAGAGCTAGTGCAGCCCAGGCTTATAAAGAATAGGGAGGTTGCTTCCTACCATGTTCACACAGAAATCAGTGGTAAGCCTCCCACAGTATCAGTGGGGCTGGATTTCACTCCTGATATTTCAAAAAGAATGGAATATTACCGACACTCTAAGCAAATAGTAAACCTTTGTGACATGTCAAAATTGATAGATTCACATTTTCTTTAATTTATTATGCAGCTGTTTCCTAAAGCTTTTTGTCTTTGCTTGAACTTTAGCATCATTCTTCTGTCTTTTTTCTAATGTTTAGATTGAAAAGATCGCTCAAAAAGAATTTTTTTCCCTGTTTGTGCACAGTGCTATCCTTGCCTATAATTCAGGTTCTTGCATGGGGCACTCTTGCTATCACTTGTTAGAAAGAAATGTTTTGATGGTATAAATTGGCACGGCTCCATTAAGGGGGCTGTAGCCAACCAGATTACCCTGATGGAGAATGATCCCTAATATTGAAATTTGCTTACTTTTTTTTTTTTTTAATGTATATTGTAAAATAACTCTGGTTTCTTGCTTAGGTACCTATCCACTATCCAAAAATTTTCCAGACTCTGATATGTAGAAAAGGCAAAATGAATCTCTGATATAATTCTACTAACAGATTTAATTGCATCTTTAAGCTGTGACATGTATGAATTCTTATTGAAAACTCAATGACGAGAGGAAATTATTCAGTTCTTCTAGATGAAGCTAGGCCTGTATTGTGTGCAGCTACATCATATGCACTGTTTTTGGGAGGTTTTCTCCTGTTGCAATTGTTTATCATTAAACCACAACCTGTTAGCATGTGTCAGAACAGTTCTGATGTTTCACATGCTCGTACTAAATTTCACATATTCATGACTGTATTAAGGCAAAGATATTGGATCAAAAAGTCATATACTCGGAGGGTGCATGGAGAAGAAGGGGACAGTAAACAAGGTAAAAAAATAAAGCTTCTGGCTGGTGGACCCAGAACCCCAGAATAGGAGGTGAAGGAGGCAGGAGGTGACAACTGCTTTATGTTAACAAATGCCCATTTCCAATTACAATGGCCCCAAGAAGTTCCTGTTGTCCAGTGAAAGAGAGTAAATTTTATTGAGCGACTGGAAGTACTTGCATAAGCCCCTAAATTTATATTTAGCATCACTGAGTGATTGTCTATTAGTACCTCATAATCTACTCAGAAAAAAGTGATCATGCTTTAGAGCCCTACTAATCTTTGTACTAAGTTTATAGATACAGAACCAAGAGAAATTATGTCTTTAAACCTTCCTAGGCTTTTAGTGGCAGTGATATCACTGATATCACTGCTGTTGGATACAATAATTTCCAGATTAAATTATGGCAGGTATCAGTTGCTGTGTCTTTTTGTGGCTATTTCCACTTGTAACTTCTCTTGCTGTAAACTGGACAAGATCAGCTCACTCTTAAGCTTTCTTTCATTCCTTGGCATGAATTTATGAAGCTTCTTGTTCTGGGCAATGTGGAGAACTGGAGTGGCACCTGAGAAATGGAACGCATCAGACCAAAACATCAAACAACAGCTCAGGTAACTGAGCAGTAAGCAGCAATAGAAAGTGAAATTGCCTTCAGTTGTTGAATATGAAACAGCATGAAAAAGTTATGCCCATTTCTAAGAAGGAAAAATAAAACCAAAACATTAATTCAATACAAAGGGTGAGATTATTTTCTATGCTAGATCTTCACCCATGCCTCCAATTGTTGAGCTTCTCTTCAGCGATCATAGAGGGAGCCCAGATTAACTAGGTTTGTTGCTGTAGCCTTCTACATATGGCCAGATAACTACCATTCCCGAAGAGAAGTCTTAGTCTCAGTTCAGGTGAGAATTGATTCTTGAGCCTATCATAGACAGCCAGTCTGTATTCTAAGGTTAGAATAATTATTTTCTCCCACTGAAATCCTAATTCAGAAATAATCTTGCAACCAGAGAGTTGATAATTACTACTTGCGCCAGAGTTAATATCAGAAGAAAGTCATAGCCAGCAATGACTGAGTGTTTAAAACCAAAACTATTTCTCAATGAGATAATCACTTCCTTTAAAATTAATATTATACAAAGGTAAATGTCAATTTTGCCAGTAATCCCAAAGTTCTGACAGGGAATCAGTCTGTATGGCACTACTCTGTGGCTTATCAGCCGCAGAAACTTCCAGGCTCTTGGTACATAATTCTGATTTTTAGAAAGTATTTTAATAAACCTGAACAAAACAAACACTGTTCCTTATCTGACCTCCCTCTGCGGCTGTTCTGTTCTTCAAAAATACTTAGTGAGATAATAGACAATTGTATTGAACAGGAGATTATTGCTTGGGTGTTAATAACATGGGATAACAAAAGATTTTTTTTATTCCTCAAGTGACTTGAATATTTTTCTCCAGTGAAAAATAATTAATCCATAAATCAGAAAATGTTCAGTTATTTACCTGTTGCATACTTCGTATGACTGGAAGGAGTAGAAATTTACCCTGGAAAGTCACAGAGCACTGGAGGGAATATATGCTTTGGAGAGAAATTATATTGCTAGACTTTTGTGCTGTACAAGAAGAGATCTAGATTAGTTTTGCCATTTTATTTAAAACACTATTTTAACTCAAAGGGCAAATGCTGGGTATAGCATGTCAGAATATGCTTAACCTAAGGGTGATATGTGGAAGAACAGGTTGAAAACTGTCCTTAGGACATTCGTTCTTGAGATAATAGGGGCGAGCTTCATCATTTTGGATCTGCGCTCTTCATCTCTAGCAGTGCTTTTGGCTAGGTCAGGACATTACCAGCTATGTCCTGGCATGCCCCGTGCCGGAGCTGGAATAGGAGAAATACAAATGCCTCATAAAGAGGAACAAGCAGTCGTGGTGAATGTGTTCATTAGCAATATAAACACGGTGTGTACAGCTGACCGTCAGTGAAGAAGTCCTCAAACTGATGAATACTGTTGGCTGGCACAGTGCACCAGGGAATGGCATTGTTTTGGACTGGCAGCTGCTCTGAGATTCTGCCAGAGACAGACTAGACAGGCGTTTGCTAGTTGCTGCCTAGATCAGCAGGGTTTTGCCACTAATAGTGTACTATAATATTAATAGAGTGAATCACTCAATGGGAATTGTTAACAACTTACTTCAAACTTGCATCAAATGGGTATCCACAAGCCCAAACCTTCACTTAACACACTGTTTCACCCCACCCAAATGGTCCCTATCCACAGCAAAGAAGGATGGCAGAGTGAAAAAAAAGAAGATTTTTGAGAAATATAAAGAGGGGTCACGTTGCAGCCAGAAACTAAGTGCCACTTAAAATGTGAGACAGAAATACTTCTCAGAATAATGCTTTGCTTTCTGTTGTAATCCATCACTCAGTCAGGCAAGATCCATGGGTTTCAGAATGTAGTTAGTTTCCTATCTATCTGCATCCAGCAGATGTAGACTGTCCTAACAGGATGCAAGCCTTGCTGCACATTTTCACATGCAGTTTCTGACTGGACACCAGGTGCTCTATCATTCCCCTCCTCAGCTGAACAGGACAGAGAAAAAACAATGAAAATCTCGTGGGTAGAGATAAGGACAGGGAGAGATCAAATTCACTGACCATCATCACGGAGAAAACAGATTTGGAGAAAGTAGTTTAATTTCTGTCAATCCAATCAGAGTAGGGTAATGAGAAAAAAACCACAAAATGTTAAACTACTTTCCCCCCACTCCTCCCTTCTTCCTGGGCTCAAATTCACTCCCTATTTTCTCTACCTCCTGCCTACCAGTTCTGCAGGGGCATAGGGAATGGGTGCTGCAGTCAGTTCATCACACATTGTTTCTGATGCTCCTTCCTTCTCAGAGGGAGGACTCCTCACACTCTTCCTCTGCTCCAGTGTGGGTCCCTTCCACTGGGTACAGTCTTTTAGGAGCAGACTACTCCAGCATGGGTCCCCCACGGGGTCACAAGTCCTGCTAGCAAACCTGCTCCAGCCTGGGCTTTTCTCTCTGTAGGGCCACAGATTCTACCAGGATCCTGCTACAGGGTGGGCTTCCCACAGGGTCTCAGCCTCCTTCAGGCATCCATCTGGTCCAGTGTGGGGTCCTCCATTGGCTGGAGAGATAGACATCTGCTCCACTCTTACCTTCCATGGGCTGCAGAAAGAGAGCCTGTCTCACTATGGTTTTCAACATGGATTGCAAGGGAATTTCTGTTCTGATGCCTGGAGCACACTTCTTCTTCAATGACTTTGGTTTCTCTCACATATTCTCACTCACCTCTCACACCATAATTGCTGTTACACGGTTCTTTTCTTTCCCCACTCCCTTCAATATGTTATCACACAGCTGTTATCACCATCACTGGTGGGCTTGCTCTTGGCCAGTGGCAGATATGTGTTGGACCTCGGTAGCACTCGCTCTATTTGACAAAGGGGAAGCATCTAGCAGCTTCTCACAGAACCGACTCCTGCAACCTTGCCACATAAAGCAAATACATTCCACTCCTTCCCTCTGCAAGTCTCTTATTTAAGTATTATTATTAAAATCCACATTCATCACATAATCTTCACAAACTTCACGCCCATCAACAACAACAAAAAATTCCCCCTCCAAAATCAAAGTAACATCATCATAAGACCGTATTGACCATAAAGTGGACAATTTACACACAATCTATACAAAATCTACCCCTCGTTCCACGAGGAAAAAACCCTCATGGGTCAAGGTAAAAGCAGTTTAATACAGCAAAAGCAGAGGCCGCATATGGAAGCAAAGGAAAACAAATGATTTATTCTCTATTTCATATCAGCAGGCGATGTTCAACCACTTCCCAGGAAGTAGGGCTTCAGTACAGTTACAGTTACTCTGGAAGACAAATGTCATAATAACAAAACACCTCTCCCTTTTCTCTATCTTTTATTGCTCAGCAGATGTCATATAGTATGATCTTTGGTCATTTTGAGTCAGCTGTCCTGGCTATCTGTCCTGCCAGGATCTTGTGCACTCCCAGCTGTCTGGTGAGGAGGGAATCATAGAATCATAGAACCATAGAATCATCTGGTTGGAAAAACCTCTGAGATCATTAAGTCCAACCGTACATATCCCCTTACTAAACCACGTCCCTAAGAAACTCATCTACCCGCTTTTTAAACACCTCCAGGGATGGCAACTCAGCCACCTCCCTGGGCAGTTGTTCCAGTGCCTGACCACCCTTTCAGTAAAAAATTTTTTCCTGATATCTATTCTGAACCTCCCCTGGCACAACTTACAGCCATTTCCTCTTGTCCTATCATCTGTCACCTGTGAGAAGAGACCAGCACCCACCTCACTACAACCCTCTTTCAGGTAGTTGTAGACAGTGATGACGTATCCCCTCAGCCTTCTCTTTTCTTGGCTAAACAACGCCAGTTCCCTCAGCCGCTCCTCATAGAACTTGTTCTCCAGCCCCTGCACCATCCTCGTTGCCCTGCTCTGGATGCTCTCCAACACCTCAATGTCCTTCCTGTACAGAGGGGCCCAAAACTGAACACAGCACTCGAGGTGCGGCCTCACCAGTGCCGAGCTGGTCCTGCTGGCCACTCTGTTTCTGATACAGGCCAAGATGCTATTGGCCTTCTTGGCCACCTGGGCACACTGCTGGCTCATATTCGGCTGGTTGTCAACCAACATCCCCAGGTCCTTCCAGGCACCTCTCCAGCCAGTCTTCCCCAAGCCTGTAACACTGCATGGAGTTTTTGTGCCCCAAGTGCAGGACTCGGCACTTGGTCTTGTTGAACCTCTTCCCATTGGTCTCAGCCCATCGATGCAGCCTGTCCAGATCCCTCTGCAGAGCCTCCTTTCCTCCCTTCAAGCAGATCATCACTTCCACCCAGCTTAGTGTCATCTACAAACTTGCTAAGGGTGCACTCAATCCCTTCATCCAGATCATTGATAAAGATATTGAACAGGACTGGACCCAGCACTGAGTCCTGGGGAACACCACTCATGGCTGGTTTACAACTGGATTTAAGCCCATTTACCACAACCCTTTGGGCCCGACCATCCAGCCATTTTTTTACCCAGCAGAGGGTTTGCTTCTCCAGGCCAACAGCAGCCAGTTTCTCAAGGAGAATACAGTGAGAAATAGTGTCAAAGGCTTTAACGAAATCCAAATACACCACATCCACACCATTTTCCTTGTCCATTAAGCAGGTAACCTTGTCATAGAAGGAGATCAGATTGGTCTGGCAGGACCTACCTTTCATAAACTCATGTTGGCTGGGCCTGATCACCCGATTGTCCTGCACGTGCTGTGTAATAGCACTCAAGATGATTTGCTCCATGACCTTCACCAGTACTGAGGTCAGACCGACAGTCCTGTAGTTCCCCAGATCCTCCCTCCGACCCTTCTTGTAAATGGGTGTAACATTTGCCAGTTTCCAGTCAAGTGGAACTTCCCCAGTCAGTCAGGTCTGCTGGTAGATGAGGGAAAGGGGTTTGGAGAGGACCTCTGCCAGTTTGCTTAATACCCTTGGGTGGATCCCTTCTGGCCCCATAGACTTGTGTATGTCTAGATGGCCAAGCAGGTCTCTAACCAAATCCTTGTGGATTGTTGGATCTTCATTCTCACCATCTTCTGGTTCAGGAAGCCGAGTATTCCAGGAATATCTCACCTTACTATTAAAGACCGAGGCAAAGAAGGCATTAAGTACCTCTGCCTTGTCCTCATCCCTCATCACTTCTGTACCTCCTGTGTCCAGTAAAGAAGGGAGATCATTCTTGATCCTCCTGTTGTTGTTAATATACTTGAAGAAACATTTTTTATTGTCTTTCACCAAACTGGCCAGTTGGAGTTCCTGATGGGCTTTAGCTCTTCTGATTTTCTCTCTACATGATCTCACCTCACCCTTGTAGCTCTCCTGAGATGCCTGCCCCCTCTTCCAAAGCTCATAAACTTTCCTCTTCTTCCTGAGATCAATACAAAGCTCTCTACTCAGCCAAGATGGGTTTCTTCCCCACTGACTCATTTTATGGCACATGGGGAAGATCTGCTCTTGCACCACCAGGATTTCCTTCTTGAGGAGCATCCAGCCCTCTTGAGCTCCTTTGTCATTTAGAACTGCCTCACAATGAACTTTATCAAGCAGCCTTCTGAACAGTTCAAAGTCTGCCCTCTGGAAGTCCAAGGTGGCGGTTCTGCTGACCCCCTTCCTTACTCCTCCAAGAACTGAGAACTCTAGTATCTCATGATCGCTGTGCCCCAGGTGTCCTCCAACAGTCACCTCTTGCACAAGGCCTTCTCTGTTCACAAAAAAGCAGATGCAGCAGAGCACCTTCTCTAGTCGGTTCACTCACCAGTTGTGTCAGGATGTTATCTTCCATACACTCAATGAATTTCCTAGACTGCTTCCTTTCTGCTGTATTATACTTCCAGCAGACATCTGGAAGGTTGAAATCCTGCACAAGAACAAGGGCCAATGGTCGCAAGGCTTCTCCCAGTTGCTTGTTGGAGAGGCAGCCTTGATGTGTGTGAACACTGCTGAGCAATAGCCAAAACACTGGGTACAACATGAAAATCAGCGCTTCTGCTCAGCAACATCACTCGTATATGTCCAGGGAAACTGAGCTGTTAGAGAGACTCTGAACTGGGAGAGAGGGTACAGAAAGACATAATGCAGAGGGAACAGGGAACAGCAGAAGATGTCCTAAGGAAGCGACAAAGTAAAGGAGCCTAGGTTTAAAGACAACACCATACTCACAATTCAGGAAAAAAAACAATGCAAACAAAGAACACCCTGCTGTCTAATATTTCAATTATTTTACTGATGAATGTTTCTATGTGTATTGTTATTAGTAGGATGTGAAAAGTTCAAGAGCATTTTTTATGCTAGGGATTGCGTTTGTCTTCTAAATAATAAACTAAGTAAATAAACAAAAATAACTTGCAAAGAAGAGATTGCTTCAAATGCAAGCCACGTAGCACAGATGATCTGCCTGTCCTCTATTAATCTTACTATACTTCATATATCTGAATTTATTATTTGTGTAGTGTTTATTGTCTAATGAGATAAAATCCAAACCTGTATCCTCAAGAGCTCAGGGAGGTCACCAGTGTGAATTAATCACTAACCGAGTAAAAGAACTATACTCTAAAGAAACTGTGATCAATTCTGATCTGCATATTAATTGATGGCTCATTCAGGAAAGTGTTAAAAAGCAATTTTCAGTCAGACAAAAGGAATTTATTCAGTGAAAGTATTCCTATGATAGATACAAAGCTGTCCACGTTGGAAGGGAAAATATTAAAAGTCAAATGGACAAATAGAGTGGTGCTGAAGAAAAAAGAAAACTACACAAATGGTCTGAGCAAATGTACATGCGTTTCCACCACCATATCAAAGCAGGCTGTTCCAAAGAAGCGAGGACTTTGAATAAGGATGGATGAGTCCTGCAGAATACTTCCTTGGAGGAATGAATAAACAGCAGTAAATTAACACAACTGAAATCTGCTAGGTAACAGGAGCTGTACTTTAACCTAGCAGGCTCTTATGCTCTCGTCTGTACAAGTGGACCGCATTTTGATTTGGGCAATTTTATTCTTTAGTAACATTATTTTCTATTAAATAAACAGAGACACAAAAAAGCCAACAGTTCTCTGTCCTAGACTGTATCAAACATAATGAAATTCAGGATTAAATCATCAGTACTTTCCAGTCTATTGCAGGTTCCAGGTCAATGAGCTGACTGCTCCATCAGCCTTTAATCTTGAAAGCCTAGGACTTGAATTGTGTCCAGGGCCTGGCAGGATCAGGATCAAGAAAAGTGTGTGTGTGTCTGTGTGTGTGTGTGCAGGTCTGTGTGTCTAATAATCTAGAATCTCTCACTACTGTACACCCTGGAGACTGTTGTGCTTACTCTCCGCTTCATACTGAATGAGTTTCAGCTGAAGATGTTTGTTAGAAGCAACTGCAGCAAATAAAGGAATTCACATCTTCAAGAATATTTGGGTCCACATGCAGACCAGCAGGCAGAAAGCTAGTGTGCACTTCAGAGCACCAAGTGCTTCCTTCACAACACTTGGCTTGGGAAGTGGGATGCTAGGTACTGCATCAGTAACTGTTTTGTTTATCAGGTCGAGGGATAGCTCTAGAGAAAAATCTATGGCCCTATATAAGAATTGAGATAATAATGTCCACTTGGGGCTCTATGCAGTATATCTCTGTCAGCAGTCAGCAGCAGCTCCTAGGCAGAAGATGTAAGGAATATTTATAGTATTTTTACTTCCAGCAATTCACATTTTCAGGACTTGGAGAACTAAGCAGTATACATCATTTTGTTTGATAGACGCTGATTGGTATACTAACCATAGTCCACGAAATTTTCAGGTAACTTTCTGAACCACCTTAGAGGTTTAGCCTCTACAGTACCATGTATCAATCAATTCCAGGTATAGCTATGCTATAAAAAAAAAGAAGGTTGTAAAACTTCTCCTAGAAAATTTCAGTGGGTGACCATTATATCCTCGATACTATTTTGCATTGGACTTCGAGTCAGTTCTCATGAATTCCTAATGTTTTATTTGTTTTTCTTATTACTTCTGACACTGAAGCTGCTGAACACATTAAAATACCCATGATGGCTTCTCAACCTCTTCCTTAGGTGGCTATAGTTTAGCTAAAGACCACCACAACAGATAGCATAATGGATTTTTTTTTTAAGACATAAATCTTATGTGTCGTTTTATCACTCATTCATTACTGAAATCTGTTTGAACTTTTCACAGTCAGATTTAACTTGAGCAATTACAACTAATCGTGTATTGGCTTCAAACTTTGTCACTCAGTCATGTTTTTTAACAAGCTTGTTTATGGTAAGGTGGGATAGCTTCGGTCCTCATATAGGTACTTGAAATATCTCCCTTAATTGTGAAATGGACTGTGATTCCTGGTTTTCTATAGCCTGTACATTTTCTTCCCTCATAATTTCATGAAAGAATGTGAAAAATATGTGTACTAAAGCAACAGAATCATCATAACACACAGGTTCATTGATGCGTCTAAAGAAATCTAATGGGCTTTCTGGACATAAGAAATCCCATTTTTTGGAAGGATAACTTCTGTTTAGTGGAAACACTTTGACTCTTCCCCAATACATTATGCTTAGCTACAAATGCTTTCCAATACCAGTTTTATGACTTTTAACAAAATGAAACAATACCTCACACTTCCCAGTAACCCTGGAATCCCTTCATAAACATCAGCATCGCATTTTATCTCTTGTGTTCTTCTCCTGCTCTGATCTTGAAGTCATATTGTATCATACATCATGCTGAACAGGTCATAATCTATTAGATGTTTGGCAGATCAATGTGCAATCCACAAATCAGAGCCACAGAACAGAGCAGGGTTTCAGACAAAAGAGTGTCAGGAATGTCTGTAAGAAGCAGGGCAGAAATAAGTATATGCAGATTTTTGCAAGGTGGCAAGATCTGAGAGAGACACCAATGTGTGAGGCAAATATCAAGGTGAAAGACTCATTGTGAAATACAGTTAATAAGAGCTACTTTGGAAAAATCAAATGATTACTGTATCCCAAGGAAAAGTTTATAGCCACTTAAAAGACAATATCAAAAAGTTTTATTTGACAGTACTAACAATATTGCCAAAATGCGCTCATAGGAAAAGCATCCTTCTATTTCCATTAAATATTTATTCTAAATTTTAACCAGCTAGATCACAGCAATTTCTCAGTTTCATCCAAATGTGACCAAATATTTAATGGCTAAGCAAGGAAGAAATAGGTATGAGGTAAGGTAGAACTGAGTCAGGCTACCAAAAGCAGTAGTAGTCTCAGGACTTCAAACAGAGGGTGAGGCCACTGGAGGCACAAAGGAATCCATGTGCAGCTAATTGAAGTATGCCAAACAGTTGTCTAAATTCAGTATTCTGAGTGCTCAGCTTGAATGGAAAACATTCAAATTACTACCTTCAAAATTTTCTGAGTCCACAGAATTAGAAAAATATATTTTTTTTTCTTTGGAAGAGGAAGGGTAGTTTTTCAGATATTGAAATGAATGAGGTTAAGTACATTTTTTGAAGAGTCTGCTTCCCAAGTGAAACTTTGTTTTAGGTTATACTTTATTTTTTTTAATTTTAATTTTTAAAATAAATAGTATTGTAAGGATTCATTAAAATTAATAAAGGATTAATGTCTCTAGTGTCAGGAGGATTTTTATCTGTGAGTGTTGTAAAAATGTTTATTGCATTGAAACTATCCTACAGCAACAAAAGCACAGTTCAGATCAACTCACTTTCATTTGCAAAGAAATTAGAACTACCTTCAGAATAAAAGGGATTGCTCAGTCACCAAGACATGACTGTACAAGCTGTTTATCACTTGAAAGAAAACCACTGATCAAAACTGTACATTCTTCAGTGATAAAGAACCTACTGCTGGCAGCAATTTTGATATTTGTTAGTTCAGCTTATGCAGCTATAGTACAAAATAACGTGTTATTAACACTGTTACTTCACTCAAAAGAACGACACAGTCCAATGTACAGTTTTAAGGGTGAGTAACTTGCTTCAAGTACATCTGCTCAAACAGCCCTAATTAGAAAGCAACAGATTAGAAATCTTTATTTAGGCTAAGGGACTTTTGTGAGCACAGAGCAATAAAGAAGGAGCAATAGGTTAAAAATTCTTAGTCGGGCTAGGAATGTGGTAATTGTTTGCGTTAGTTTTTCTGACACAGGATTTTGCAAATCTGCTTTGGAAATGAGAAGAATTCTCAAATGGCTTCCCGTCCTACAAGACAGACATTTACACAGGGCCTGGATTCTCTTTGGCTGTATTTCTTCCCTTCTTTTGCAGTTTTCCTCTCACCATTCTGTAGAAGAGTGTTGCATGCACAACTTGTCAACATGAGATTGAGAATGCTCCCCAATTCATCTGCAATGCCTGCTGGATATCAGTTACTGCTGTTTGATACTCAACAAACAGAATATTAATCTTTATGCAGCATAGCTCTAGGATCAATCAAGTAGGCTGCTGGGAATTAGAAGAGAGAAATTGCAGTCTCAGATCAGTGTTGCTATCCATCTAGTCTGGTAACCTGTCAGTGACCAGATGTTTCAGAGGAACGAGGGAGAGAGAGATGCTATAGTACATGCATACTCTAAGGCAGTGAAAGTCAGACCAAGAGAAGTCAAAAGAGTCTCTTTTTGTGAAGCTATTAGAAAAGACCTGTATCCCCCTCTTAAACCACCACCAAAATTCAGGACTTCCCTTATTTTTTATTGCAGAGAAAGGACAAATGGGAAATTTATCTGCTTTAACTTAACTTGTCTTCCAGTTTTCATTGGTTTGTAACAAATAGGAGTCATTATTTAAAACTGCTTATTTCAAATTATATTTTAAAGTGTTCTGTCTTCCTTCAGCAATTACAGATACTTGAAAAATATTGAGGCTCGTTTTGATGGTTTAGATCAAATGAGAAAATTGCACTGAGCACCATATGATTTAGCGATAGGAAGTTCAAACTCAGTGGGTGGTGTCTTTCAATTCAAAATACTCTTTCTCTCAATAGCAAAAGAATGAATAAATGTTCAATAGATAATTATACTTATCACCCTAAAAATATTGAAATATCATTTTGTTCAAGAAGCAAAACAAATATGGAGAATTACACAAATTTTGTATGAAGCTGCCTGTGTTGTAGATCTTACATGCTGATAGAGAAGTATTTTGATTCCATTATGCTCATGCTCAAGTGTATTAATAAAGCCTGGAGATTTATGAAATGTCTCCCCGAACAATATAATTATTAAATTTAATATATAAAGATACAATGAATTTTAATTGTATTTAGATTTTTTCTTAAGTGGGAGTAAATGGATTATAATGAATATATAGCATTACTTTAATATGTAATAAATCTGAGAAAAGCATTTCGTTTACATATCATGTACACAGTAATTAATACACTTTATTAAAGGTGGGAAGGGTGCAATGCTGTGACTTCCTTATTGTGTGGCAGAGTACATGTTTCAGATCTGAAGTTGCTCAGTCTTCTCTATCTCAGACCCCAGGGGGTACTATGGTTGCATTCTCACTCTTTCCTGTATATGGAGAAGTATACAATGACTCCCATCATACTTCCATCTTGTCAATATTTTGTCTTCTTTTATAATAATAATAAAACAAGGATAATACTTTTAAGACTATGAGACCAGGGGAGAAAAATAAATATTTATCTTCTCTTACAATGCCTGAACATTCACAACTCAGAGATTTTCAAAGCTAGTCGTACCTTTGTTCTGAATGCTTTTCATGGCTATTTTCTTGTTCAATTATTTGTTTTACTGATTTGTCCAGTCAGATTTGAATCACTGTAAAACTTCAGCATTTAAGACATCCTGTGGCAAGGAGCTCAACCATCTCCATATGTGTTGCAGGTAACCGCACTTCCATTTGCTTTTTCTGAACCATGTTGTCTGCTAGTTGTGTTTTGTGCCTCTTCATTCTTTACTGAGAGAAGGAAAGAAAGAATCATTCCATGTATATGTTCTGCATACCATTCATGATTTTATATGGGATTTGAGTGACATCCCTCCACAGGTATTTTGTCTCCAGTAAGAGTCCTGGGCTATGTTCCTTGTTGGGAAAAACCTTTCAGATTGTTGATTGACACTGTTTCCTTTATCTAATCCTCTTAATTCACATATTATATATTTTAATAATAGAAGAATTTCATACCTGTTTTCCTAAGAAATCTTACATAAATGCTATCTGGACCCTTAGTGTTCATTTTGTTGATTTTTAAGGTGATTTCAACTACTTCTACTCCACTGTAAAATGCTGCTTCTGCCTTATTTACATCAGCTCTCAGAAAAAAAGAAAAATCTGTTCTCAAATAGGCATCTGCCTCCTTGTGCTGCTACAGCTTCTTTTCCACATTCCCACATGGCCACACCTGCAGTTTTCTGAATATATTCTCATCTGAATAGACTTCATTCCATTCTACTTCTAAAGCAGAGAACTTTAATTTTAGCTTTCCTTAAGTCTTTTTGTTAAGGCTGTATACATTTTTTCAGACACCAATACATTTGTGCTTAACACCCTCAACACTGCCTGTGTATATTTCACTCTTTTTAATCTGCTTATTAATTTCTTCTTTAAATTTTTTTCACTTTTCATAATTTTCTCTGTTAGCAAAAAAACATTGCAGTGCATACTTTCACTTTTGTTTCTTTGGTAAGAAGGGTAAATGTAAATATACTACGGTTATGGACACCTTTTGAATCAAGCCCTTCACTTGACTTGTTTCTTTCTTTCTTTGTAAATTTACCGGAGAGAATATAATACTGTTCCATTTCAGGTGTCTAAAATTGTATTTTTCCTGTAATGTGTTAATGAGTCCATGTTAATTTAACCCTGTGTGTCTGCCTGTGCAACTGAATGATACTTTTATTACTTCTTTCTGCCCTGATGTGACTTCCTTTAGTATGTTTTAGCTGCTCTCATTCTCATAGTTGGCTGGTTTATTATACTCATCTTGTGCTATATTTTCATTTTTCCTGTTTGGGAATTCAAACCCACAGGGATTCTTTGTTTCCTTGTAACACAAAAGATTTACTTGTCTGTTTGATTCTAAGCTTCAGTAGAGAGCCACATGTCCTAAGGAGAGGGATCTTGGCCTGAAACCTCCTCCATATCCCGTATCTGCAAAAAACACCTGACTTCCTGGGAATAACCATCTTCTCATCTCATTGGCAACTTACAATCAATCAAAATGATGAAGATCTAAGAAAGGGAAAAACTGTAGGTGTGTTGGCACATAGTCATCCCCCACACTCCTCAAAGTCCTTGCAACTAAAGGAAACTCTGAGTTACTATTACTATGACGACTAGACAAGGCTTAAGACAGCCAGCTTCTAAAAATTCTAAATAAAAAAATGGAGCATTTTCTTTGAAATAGACAATAAATAAATAAATATTGTCTTTTGTTTATTTTCTAATAAAAACTTTTGGTGAGAGGAAAGGTAATGTCTCCATCAGTACTAAATAGCAGAGTTCCCTTGTGACTCTAAAAAACTTCAAAGAGTAGGAACACTTCAGTGTTTAGATTTGGAGCATTTCAACAGCAATGATTCATGCCATCCTGCAAGGTGAAAATGTTAGTATAAATTATAAAAATAGGAAATATTACAATATTATACTCAAACTCTCATCATTTTCCAAGATTAAAATGCCGTGACACAAAAAAATTCTATTTTTAGTATAGAATATTTATCCATATTTATCTATGATAGGAAATTATTTCAAATAATATCTCTTAACTAAATTTATCAATGACTCACTGAATAAAATTCATCCTGACCAAGGGAGTATTAGTTCCGTTTTTGTTATCCTCTCAGGCTCCTACAAGATCATGGCAATCTTGTCTGCAGAACAGCTGGAAAATATTTCTCAGTGGCCATTATCTGACCAGGTCAAAGAATTCAGACAACTGCCGTTCAGGAGAACTTAGAACTAGTTCAGGGACTAAGGTGAACCACAATATAATGTTTTTCAGACTGCAAAATGAGGTATAACAGAATGTGTACTGTATACGAATACAATAAAACTGACTCACAGAAATGCTGGAAAGATTAATTAAATGTATCATGCTTGGGTAATGAGTGGTTTAGAGACTGTTATCCCTAGTCTATGATGTGGGTCAATATATATCATCAGAAATGTTACACTCCCAAGGATGTTTTGGAAGCCTCAGATAGACTGGAATGGAAGTATCTAAATGAGTTAAGATATTCCCCAAAGCTCTGGGAACAAACACAAATCTCTCAGCATTTTGTTGATGCCGTTAAGAAAACTTTCAATGTAGGAAGTGTGTGAGAAGTATTAGAGTGGGTCTTTAGTGCGGATTTCTCTATATTTTCATCCTACATCTGCAACAGCAAAAACAAGAAATAAAACAGCACATTTTCATAAAGTGTAATTGTGGTGTGATTTGAATGCCAGAAAGCTAGTGCCTAAGTGAGATGTTTGTTTCAGTTGTCCCAGCTGTATGTTGCCAATGTAGACTTGGTTTAATTGCAGGCGTTCTTTAAAGTAAATCATTATCTGTCATTGTCATTTCAAAATGATAAAACATTAAAATAGATGCAACATTCAGCACTATTTAGACAGATCTGGAAACATTTAAAAGTATGTATTTCGTAGTCTTTAGATCACAGAATTTTATGCAGTTGCTTGAAAGACCTTTCAGATCAAAATACAAGCCAAATTACCCATAAAATATTGTAAGCTGGTAGAGGAAAAGAGGATAAGTCTTCTCATTTCCACATTTGTCTGAAATTGGGTATATTATAGAGGTGTTTAATTATCATCATTTCATCAGGCTGTCTTTTCAATCAATGAATGTATAAAAATGGTGAGATATCAAATAGCTTCTTTCCAATAGGAGAAAATCCAAAGGTCCTCAGCAAGATGTCATAATGGAAATGTGGATTTGACAAGCTGCTTGGCATTTTAAGAGTCACATACATGTAGTAAAAATATTCTGTAGTGATCAAGAATGACCAGACTCTAAATTAAGGGAACTATATTTTGGCATCCTAGGAAAATTTTAACGTTCCTGTGTGGAGCGTGTAATACAAGTATGCATGCTACAGAATTGTCTGAATTTGCCTGTGTCTCAGCCAAATTTAAAATTAGCTGATACCCTCCACTCCTTCTTTCCCTTTCTTCTCAATCAGTAGAATGGTTTTGGTAACAGAAACATATTCTGCCAGATATTCTTTTTCACATCTTCTTTGCTACAATTACACTTGGTACCCAGTGTCGGAGCAGCTAAAGGATAGACTGTGTGCAGGGACACGAAGAGAGCAGAAACACTCTGTATCTGAGTGAGGTGCAGAGCAGCAGGTTGCAGATGCTGTAAGCGATAAGTGAATTCATTCAGTGATCATGGGATGTACATTGAACCTGCATATCACTCTACCTTAGTGGTTCTGTTGTTTTAAGGAACTTTCCTGCATTGCTGGAACTTGGCCTCAAACCATTTTCCCTTTTAAAAATCAGAAGAAAAAAATCTGTTTCCCTAGAGGGGATCATTCTCCATCAAATCCACCTGCAGATAAAAACACAACACAGCTCTGCATAAAATTTTATAACCAAATGTACTAAAATAAATTTTGTGACAAACGAGCAACACTGCCACATCTGCCATCAACCCTGTTTCTAAGACTGTGCAGAAGAAGGCGGCGAAGGCCTTAGAAATGTATTCCCCCTTTCCATGTAAACACATTTTGTTATACTCACAAGCAAGCTAATATCCATTATCAATTGGCAACACAATTTATAACAACTGCACTCGGGTGGAAATATTTATGCTTTGCTCTGGAAATACATTTAATATCTTCATAGAATGTAATAATTTTCAAATCATGTTATTCAGAAGATGTGTGTGGGACAGGATTCTAAGGATGACCTAATTAGGACTTTCTAACTTTATCTAGGGATGCTTTCCATTGAGATTGGTTTTCCTGTAGATATGTGATATTGAGTGCAATCCATTCCACTGCAAACAGTGATTGCTCTGTTTGTACAGTACCAGTCATATAAGACCTGATCTGGTTGGAGACAAGTGATGCCCTCATCATGCAAAGAGTAATTTACTTTATGAGCCTCAAGGATAAGTGATTTTAAAGACATGAGTGACTTCTCCACAACTAGGTTTTGCATAAAATATGCCAATTAAAGCAGGGAAATCAGATCTACACAACCTCTCACTGTGTTGGGACAATTTCCCAGGAGACTTGTGCAGAACAGTCTGCAGAAGAAATGCAGTGCCTGCTCCTCCTCCATGGAGCAGTGTCCCAGTGTGCTCCTCTTTCTGGACTCAACCCAATTTTGCCATTTAGACTGATATGCCAAGTCCATCTGGTTTCACTAAGATCCTCTAGATTTTACAAGGCTCCAGCCACATTTTTTGGCTCCAGCTTGCATAATGTTCTTCCAGGGTAGAGGATGTCTGTCTGCTATCACTTTTTGGAAACGGATCTCTAACTATAAAAATAGCACTAAGTCCCCTAAGGGTACCTCTACATTCTTAAAAACTTAGCTCCCCAGTTCATTCCCAGGTTCTGACATCTTGGTACTGAGGTCAGAGTAGACAGTTCTGGTACTCAAGACATAACTTGAAACTCTATGGGAAGGACTGCATGCTCTTTTTTCCACCACTGAGACTGTGGATTGTGCAAGTGCACGTTGTCTGTAGAAAGGAGGTGCAAACTTTTCAAGATACTTCTAAACCAACAACTCTGCAGTTTAGATAACACAGCAAATAGTCAAAACAAAACCAGTAAGCATCTACTGACTGGTTTTTATGTCAATGTTCTCATTTTCTGAGATATGATCAAAATTTTGGTTTTGTTTTGTTGTTCATTTAGAGGAGTAATGTCTTTTACTGTCCAGATTAGGGCCTTTTATTTAAATAGTTTCCTCTGTGGTCCCTTGAAGGCACCATCCCTCCGCAGGTCTGGACCAGTAATCAACAGATCTCTTCTTACACAAAACACATTCTCCAATATATTCACCTACAATTTCCCCTTCTCAGCTGTTGAGTTTTCAGACACTTGAGTTGGCACTGTTATCTGTTTTTTTTATTATTTATTATTTATTTTTATTTTTTTCTGTCTAGGGACTTTTTATGCCCTAAAGAGTGAGTTTCCTGCAGAGGAAATAGAGAAAATTACTTTTGTTGACGATGTTGTCATTATACTTCTTTGTTTGGGTAAGATATACTCAGGTGCTGATGGCCATCAGCAGGTGTTCTGAAAGACTCTGCCGTGCCTAATTTATAAGCACTTAAGTCTTTTATTGATTATACCCATGACACATTTGGGATAAGGAAAATAACTTTTCCCACATAATATTTAATACATATTTGTACAAAGTAACAGTCCAAACAGAATGTAAAAATTTCTAGGTAATCTCCAAGTTACTTACATTTTGCAAAATAGAGTTCTCACTTGTCATATGGAAAGAATACAGACATTAATATTTGAATATTTGCAGCTTAAAATCCAGTTAAATTTGAATTTCTGTGGCAGGTAGGTTTTAATTTTCCTCTTAAACATTTGCTTTATCCCATGACATGAAAACTAACTTCATTTTGTTCCCTGCTTTTATTTTAATGTTGAATATCAAATTGGTTTTGAAGACTTTCCTAATTTTCTAGAAAGAACTATACACGTGGAGAATAACACATTTTTTTTCCACTAAAACAATAATATCAAGAACAGAAAGAACTCTATGGAGAAGTTAATTGGTATGAACTGTCCACAATAGCAAGTAGAGTAACATACTTTGTGCTGAGGATGTTATGTCCAACCTAGATCCATTTCAGAAATTTATATTTAGGAATTGCTCCAGTTTGGTCCCGTTTACTCTGCTTCCATTTGAGATTGAAATGCACTGGATACACACCTGGAGTGCTCCTTTGAGCTGATAGAAGTCTGGAAAGGATTTATTTCATGCACTCTGAAACCTTTCCAAGACCCCTGCACAAGACCCCTAAGAGTCAAAACACAGATCCAAACCACTGGTCATGTAGACGAAACCAAGGACAAATCCTTCCCAGAAAGAGATTAGCAGCCATGGGTTGTTTTCAAAACATTTTAAGGGCAGTTTTTCCTTGATTGCCCTCATGACAGAATAGAAAATATCACCGCTTTCACCTTGTATCACCTTACCTTTCCTTTATAACAGTACATCCAAAAACCAACAAAGGAAAACATTCTTGATCTACCTTCTATGGGTGAAAGGGAATTTTTTAATTTCTTTTCTGATATGTTTATAGTAGGTCTGACAGACTTATTGATCATAGACTGATCAGATAGTGCCTAACCCTGTCTTAACAGGTAAGAGAAATCAGATATTAAATACATTTCCCTTATGATCTAAAACCCACCAAGATTCCAGGGAAATAAATAGTGTCAAGATTGTGCCTATTTTTGCATCCAAAAATTTATCAAAAAACATTGTTAGACTGTAGTGTCAAATATTCTCCATTCATTGACTCCTATGGAAGGAGGAAGAAGGATCTGATTCTACTGGACCCACAAGATCACGGTGGTGGTTATGGCATGAAGATCAACTTAGGAGACAACCAGAAACATGTTTAATCTCCTAGAATTTTAGTAGGACCTGTAACTATGTCAGACAAAAGTGATAAAATTTGTCCAGTGTTAGTCACTCTGGCTAGATGGCTTTTGGCATGAATATTAAATAATACACACATATTTACAATATGTCTTTCTGTAAGATCCCTGTTCCAGACAATGTACAGAAAACACAATGTTGTTAGCCAACAATTTTCAGCCTCTTTCTATTCACTGTTCAGTGTGTATTTTTTGTTATCTACTGCACACTATTTTGATTTGTTCCTCATGTGAGCTTTTCTTCAGTGTTTACCACTGATATATATGAGTACTTCATAAACAAGTCCTTTATCTTCACAGCACCTCTGTGAGAGGATTACTTCTTTTTTATTCACAGAGAACTGAGACACAGGGAGATAAAGGTGAAAAGCGTACATTAACGTGGAGTAGCTAATCTGAGGCATTTTGAACCTGATTATTTGCCTCTTCAGGTGTGACATAGGAATCTATTAACACAAAACACAGCTTTAGTTGTAGAATTTCTTCAAAGCAGATCCCAAGGAGCAGAAGGACACTAAGAAGACAAGCAGAAGGAGTGTTTAAACTTGTGGGGACAGGTGAGACCTTTGGCTGTACTTTGGCTCTGTGGCAAGAGTTATCATTCTCTTCTTGCCTCAACATCTTGGCCACTCTGGAGAGGCAACAGGGGAACATGGTCTGGAAGGAAACTATGTTACATTCAAATCAGGCACCTTTCTGGACAACCCGAGCATTCATGAAAGTAGAGAGCAGAGCAAAAGTTATTAATTCACTGTTTGACATCAGTGACTCACTATGAAATCTTTGTGAGAGATAGAGATAATATTCCTTACAATGACAAAGCAAATTTACAGAATAAATTTCATATTTTTTAACAGACCAGGGTATCAAAAAAGCCATGTCTGGAAATGACTGGATATTGTGGAGGCAATTATCAAAATAATTGTCCTGATTGTTTAATATTACATTCTGAAACCTTAATTTTCATTCACTATAATACATATACACGAAAACATAAGTAGAGTATAAATGGTGGTTGTATTGGACCCCTTCAATAGAACACTTGAAAAAATATGAAAATTGAAAGGTTTTTTTACACACAATGTTTAAAATAATAGTTGATATTTCCCTCAGTGTGCGCATGTGGGGAATAATCTTCAGATTTGCTTACAGAAGTCCTTAAGAGCCAACATTCGCTCACTTATGCACAGCAAGTGGTGCCAATGATGTGCATTTAACTTAGCAACAACATCTCAGTTAAGAAAAATGACCTTCAAAGCCATTGTGAAAAAAAACTTCAAATGCTTTGAAAAGGAAAGACTGGAAAGAGACCTCTGTTTTCAAACAGTCAAATTTGGGTCTGCTCTATAATGTTTTTATGTCTATGGCAATAGGAAGATATTTCTGGTTGTCATTTTCAGTCCACAAAGCTCTCACTGAAAATGGTATCATAGCGAAACAGGCTAATTGGTGCATGATCACCTGTCATTTCACAGGAACAAGATTACCTAGATTATAATTGCAGGAGAGGGAGAAGTAAAAATCTTGTAGAAGTGCTTGAGACCCAAATTATTTGTGCATCTGATTTGTGACAGCCACAGAGGCACCCAGCTCTCTGTGCTTGCTTTGAAAACCCCAGCCTACATCTGTGCATTTTCGAGTTTCTGACACGTATTAGCACTGCTCGAACACTGTTTTATTTTCTTTTTGTTGTACTTCACATAATTTCAAGTGATTTTTTTTTTTAAATCCCACCTGCGTTTCTGTGGGTTGCCAGCTCATGAAAGCTGTTTTGAATCAGAGAAAGAGTAGAGATGAGCAGTTTGCAGACAAGCCCGGGATCCATGCAGGCGGGCTTGGGAAGGTCATTTGCTCTCAAGCGCTAGAGACAGGGAAAATGCAAAACTCACAAAGGGGCATTGCTGGTTACTGCGGGAGGAGAAGAGTCACTAGGTGGCAGAAGCACTCCTTCTGCTGTTCCTTCTCTCCTCCTACCCCTCGTGGTGTGGGCTGTAATTAGGTCAGTGTATGGTAAAGTAGGACTGGGTGATAAAGTAGGTTTTCTCTCCTAGTACACACTGCAGCTTAATTTCGCTTCTTTTTAGGTAGTGTTACAAGGTGGATTAAAACTTTTAAAGGCAAAAAAAAAGCTCTCTTGCCAAAGTAAATGAAATTTAAACTCACTGAGGAGTAACAGAAGAAAAGGAGGAGAGAAAAAAAGGAAATATGACTCCAATCTGGTGACATTGATATTCTGTTCAGAAGAACACTGAGGAGGGGAAGGGCTGTGTAGAGAAGTGTGTTAAAGCTCAAATCCAACGAGACAAAATGTGCAGTTTTGCCAGCTCTGGTGCAAAGCAAAAACATACATTTTTTTCATTGAGGTAATGTTGTAATTTTGTTATGAAAAAGTCAGTTTTAGTCAGCAAAACGTGACTGATTTTCCCTTTCCAGAGATCAGAGCAATGTATCTCACTATGGAAGTGGTACTGAAGGTCAAAGATGAAATAACATATCCTACATTGTTTAATCTTCATTGAACTGGGAGCCACATTACCCCAGAGCTCAGTGTAAAGCTCGTGGAAAGGAAGGTACAAGTTGTCAGAACAATTATTACAGAATGTGTATAATCAGATTTTCAAAACTCTTCTTCATGGGTTAAATCACTTTAAGGACTTGATACTATTTCCAGTTAAGTCAATGCAAACCTTCCTTTGATTTCAGTAAGAACAGATTTTGCCCTCAGTGCAGCATTTGACTTCCCAAAAGACATGACAGAGTAGGAGTTCTCAGGAAGGTGAAGTCAGAGGACAAGAATAATCCTCTTCAGCTCTCTAGGCTTTCCACCCTAAACATGCAGAGAGAAAAATAGACTTACTTTAAACAGAAGATGACCTGGCTGAAAGAAGCAGATGCAAAAAATATCAGGAAAATAAACAATGATGTGGGTGTTAAAACATGATTTAGACAAAAATATGAAATTTTGCCTAGATCTAAAACAGTGATCCTTAAATACGATGTTGCAGAAGTATACTATGATCAGGAGTACAGATCACTCCTTTGTTCAGTTCTCCAGGTGCTTGCCAGTGCTGTTTTGGCTTGGGGGCTTAGGTAAGAAACTCCTGCCTAAAACCCATCGGGAATATGAGACAGGTAGAGTGTTGTATTAAATCCCCAGAAAGTCTCAATTTGTTCAATTTATTTAAGTATGGACAGCTTACAGTGACAGGATCAGATCTTAACAATGCACTTTTATTTACTTTAGTTTTTAAGCACAGTAAAGGATAGTGCTTCTATTCAGTGTTAATATAACATCCTTGCAATGGGTAACCATAGTGGGGGGAGAATTTTAGTGGCATCAGATTACTTATGAATGTGGATTTCTGGGAAATCTCAGTTCTGCCCAGGGGGAAATGCTGGAACCAGGTATATTTTGCAGTAGGACAGTGTCTTCCCTGGAGAGTCATTGTCATCTCCAGTTTAAAACTACTCCTGGAGTGGCTTCCCCTTGACTCACTAAGGTATTATATTGCTGTTGACCAAATTAAGATTTTTTTTTTTTTTTTATGTGCAGCTGAGTAGGTTGGTCATTCCTTGCTTAGCTGTTTGCAGATCCACTTAGAAGGGAGGAAGCCTAATTCCCACCCTGAAGTGAGTGTGATACCTACTTTTACACACAGTTATGCTTTTAATCTCGTTTCTACAAAGCACTTGTAGGGATCAGCATATAGCTTAGGGCATTTGAATGAGGAAAACCTAAGCCCTCTTTCTACCTTTTGTTAAAAAAGCCTGAGTAGGTCTCTGAGTTTCCAGGTAAATTCTCTAATAACTCAGCTGTTCTGTAGATGGTGGGAACAGGTTCTATAAATCACCTGGCTTCTAAAAGCAATGCAGTGAACTCTGCTCTTTGCAAGGGTACATGAAAGCAAACATTTTATGGACCCAGGTTTCCCTTGTTCAAGTGAAGTATGGGAGCTGATATTTCCTTTGCTTAGTGTTTTTCAGTGATACCTGGTGATTCTGGGGGAGATCATATTGCATTGTATACTGCATAAATCCTTGTGTGTACTAAATTGGATGGCAGTATTTAAAAACACTGCAGTGTTTCTTTGTTTTATAGACACTGAAGTCCTATGTTGGACCTAGAGCCAAACTTCATTGTTTATTACAGTCAATGAATTTAAGTAGGACAGCAGCTTCATTGGCATAGAGCTTCTGCTGTGAATTTCAAAGGTTTGAATAAGTTATGGAGAAGAAGAGAGAAGAGGGAAAAGTTCAGTGTAGTCCTGGGATACTTCTAGATGTGGGCAGGCATTCTATGGTAGGAATAATAATTATCACTGCAGAAAAATGTCATGAACCTGGAAGAGTGAATGTGTTAATGTTAGACCTATCATTCAGATCCTCAGGTGGAGACGGCTATGAAAGAGCCGAGTGTTAAAATTATATCCTCCTTCAGTCCTATCATCTTTATTTCAGGCTTTCTCTAAAGAGATTACCAAATTGGTTTAATATTTGTGTGGCTCACCATCAAACACCTAACATCACAGTAAAAAATTTTGTTATCTAAAGATTTTCTCAAGCGTAGAAGGGAACAATTTCACCAGGGTCACTACAGTTTCCCATCTCCAGCAAAAGCTGATATTACCAGTGCCTTTGTCTACAAGTTGCTGTCATTGTGTTTGATCCGTAAACCATAAAAAGCTAGTTGACTAGTTTGACTAGTTTAGTCAACAGCTATGTTTGCTTGAAAATCACCTGAAGACAGATTCCCTCCAATGGGTCTGTTTTTTCCACCACATCAAGAAGCATGAGAAAAGGTGGAAGACGGTCGTAATAATAAATCTGGGTAGTGGACTTCTGCCTACGTGTAGTCTCTCATTGATAACAATACCAGAACAAGACAATCGTCAAGATTTCTTTCTTAGAAATCCTCACATAAACAAGATCTGACTGTGCATTTAGAGTGAAAAACTTGCTATTTGACAAGTCAGATCCCAAAAGGATTATTTTTGTTACTACTTAGCTTGAATCTGATTTATAATAGAATGAGGCGTGTATTTTCTTTTCTTGGTATTTTTAACTGCTCTTGAAAACATTTTGTTGAATAGTAGGAGTGGTTGGTACTTTTCCAATTTGGAACTGCTTAGCTCATGAGTTCATAAAATAGCTGTTACAACTGAAAAGTACTGCAGCAGCACAGAAAAAAAAAGATAAAGAAAACTCTGCAGACTTATAAACACATTATTTTCTTTTTCTGATTGAGGTCCAGACTTTGAAAAGAAAGCACATGGAGAGAAAAGATTTTGATTTGATTTTTAAACAAAGCCAAAAAGAGAAATGACTTCTTTAACTTGAAGAATTTTATAAAGCTTAGAATTTCTATTTCATAGTGCTGTGTTTGAGGTTACAAAATCGGTGGCATAAAATAAGATGCATTTAGCTTAATCTTCTCAATTATTTTCCCATAAGAAAAAATCATTGTGGTAGGGGAAGAATTTGTGTATTGTCTATTCAGTGTTCTGCTTCCTTGTGAGAATCAACTCAAAACAGAGATACTTAATCTTTTAGGCGTTGCCAGCCACAGAGTCCGTGATGGGACCATGTCAGTGCCTCATTCTGTAACTTCTCCTCAGCAATATGTTATATCCTTGTCTCATGATCTGGTGCACTCTTGTGCATGCCAGGCATATCATGTATAGACATGCAATGTGTTGTTTTCCAAATCCATGAATGCGGGAATTATCATATGACGAACTATGCATGTACTCATTGGTTCCAGTGTCATTCTGGATATGTAGGCTTATGGCAGAGGAGCACTCTGAAAACTATATACGACAGTAAGCAGACACAAGTTTAAATGCCAAAGTTGAGCTGCTCCCGGCTCAAGATACAATGACGTCTATTTCTAGCCTAGAAAAACTGTTCAGCATACAAACATTTTGGGATGGCATGTTCTGATTGTCACATCAGTTTAGGCAGATGTATTATTTTCCATTTATGAAACAAATGGACTTTTCTGATAAAAAATACAGTTACTTGATTTCGAAATCAATTTTATTGTGTGCTGAACAGGTTGAGTATTTGTCCACTCATTCATGAACTTCTGCATGGGACTGAGATTGTTCAGCAGAGATATCAAACCATGTTAAACAGGATGCTGCAGTTTTAGTCATGAACTTAATTGGCATCCATTGACAATAAAACAACAGAGGGTACTGTGGGTTAAACTTCAACTCCATCAGCAGAGCTCTGTGGGGAATCTTCCACAATACCTGCTGCATCATTGTTCCCTTTATTCAGTACTTTCAGCATCTCTCTTTCTGATCAACAATGGGCTTTTTATTTTAAACCAAAAATATTCACAAGAGGTTCAATGTGCCAGGATGGTGTAATATATGATTTGCATAAGAAAGGGTGAATAGACACAAAATACCTCCTTGAAAAGCAAGGAGTTGAGTTTTCTGTTTTAGTCATAAAAAAAGTCTTCTGTCACACTCTGTATCTCATTGTGAGTCTCCCACAAAATCATTTGATTAGAAAAGTAAAGGATAATTGGCATGACAGAAACAAGGACACAAGAAGTGAGGCATTATGTGCTGTTTCCACAAATATTACTGCTAATTGTGTCAATTAAATTATCTAATTAGTCTACAGCAAATCACTTGAATACACACTAGTACAAATTCAAAGCATATGTCTCCGCAGAGAAACTAATAGCTCCTGAAGGGTCAGAGTTTAGGAAAAAGCATCAAACATGGCGTGAGCAAAGAGTAACTCCGATTTGAATTTTGTTAATAATCAGACATACCTAAGCAGTGTGCAGGTCATCCTGCTGCTTGGGAAATGATCTAGTAAGTAGCATTACATGTGGCATGCCAAAGTCAGACCTGGGCACATCCTGACTTTCCTAGGAAGCAGCCCAAAGCCGTGGCTGTATCATGGCAGTGCTGAGCCCACATTAAAAAGCCTTGTGAAAGGTAGGATATGGGTGCTGACTAATGCTCTGCAAGCCTGGAGCAGGATGTGCTCATCTGCGAGACACTACATAGGCAGACCAGTAGAGGTGAAAACTGTACTAGTCAATTAAATGTTCCCAGGACCGCTGTCTTGTCCACTGAGGCTAACAGGAAGGAGACAGTCCATACCCACACCATTAATTTCTCTTGCAGCCCCAGGCAACAAGTCTCCAAGTTAGAGTACTTGTTGGGAATGTTCCTTGGCCCATGATGACTCCCAAATATGCCCAAGAAATGTTCAGGTGAGTGCTAGTCCACACAGGCCAAAACCACCTGGGTCTGTTCTCTCACTTGGATAGTTCAGGCAGTTCTGGGATTCTCCAGCACTTCTAATTCATCTGTGCACAAGCAGTCATGACATCTATTTTACCCTCTGCAGGATGCACTCTTAGAGGGTCACCACCATTTTTACATAGAGAGTATAAGTAGATTGCAGACACTGGCATCATAGGTTTGACTGCTCTAAGAACTGAATTCTTCTCCAAATTAAATCCTCTATCTATATATGATCTTTAGCTGTAGCTATAAATAGAAACCTTTAACTAATGCCACTCTCATACTCTTCATACTTACCTATATGTCCCAAATTTGTAGGACAATAATCAACTTCATTATCAAGACCTCACCTTAATCTTTGGCAACATCCCTAGTTAGATGTGTTGCCACATGTGAAGAATAAGAACGGCCTTAGAAGACTAAGCGCCATAAAAAAATTGCATTCTGATATTTGATACTTTCTGGAAATACTTCTTTTCAATCATCAATACAACACAGAAAACAAATAAAGAGTATCCAAAGAGTAGTTAGCTACAGAATCTTGGGAAATCAGTGTTTGGAGAAGCTTCTGCGATGTAATGAACAGGAGGCTGTCATTTGATGTCATTATTCATTGAAGTTTCAATTATCACTTTTCACATAGTTAATGAGAAATAAACCAAATTCTTATTTAGTTGTGGTGCAGTAAAACTATCTGAAGACCACAAACATATACATATATTTTAATGTTGATCAAATTAACCCTTTCATCTGTCAAGATATCTGAGTACAATATGCTCTACTCTTTTTAAATATAATTAATCTTTTATATAAACATGTCTGAATATAAAATA
The DNA here is from genome assembly GCA_033558185.1 of Dromococcyx pavoninus. Classification (NCBI taxonomy): domain Eukaryota; kingdom Metazoa; phylum Chordata; class Aves; order Cuculiformes; family Neomorphidae; genus Dromococcyx; species Dromococcyx pavoninus. The sequence continues at coordinate 835,902 of JAUMJL010001259.1, read as the reverse complement.
AAAAGCTGGATTTCCACAGAAGAGCATTTAGATTGTGTCTAATTGTAACTAAGAGGATTTTTAAGTGTATAAATGGAATATATGAGCAACAAAATAATTTAGATTCCTTAGTTGTAAATTAAAGATTTTAATCAGCTGTTCAAGTTGCAAAAAATGTCCCCAGTAGCTGTAAGAGCAAGTGTGAAAGAAAAATGTTAAAACCTGTGAAAAGCAGCATTGAAAATAAGTTTTGGATGACAGGATCTTTTGTCTTCCATTCAATAACTGGCCACACCACAGCAAAATTTGTTACATAACCTCTGTGCAGAGAAAAACTTACTCTCCTCATAACTGAAATTGCTTCCTCATTTTAGCACCTTCAGTGGATGCACCAAAATTATGAAATCAAATTTAACTTTTTTTTTTTGAGCCTCTGAGCCTTTCATATTTCCCCTCTCCTTCACCAGACAGATATTTACAGTCTGTGGAGATTCACAGGAATTTTGTGAATTGAACAAGGGGTTCCTGTCATTTTCCCAGAAAGCTATAGGAATTGTGCATGTAAGTGCCTCTGTCTGTAAGTACAGAAGACTAGTTCACAAAAACATCAGTGTCTAAATTAAGTGCTTATCTAAATTCTCATTATTTAAATGTCATAAAATTATATAAACTAAACAGTGATCAGCTTTTAGTTAATTTTGCCTTTTTCTTTCTAACACAATGTATTATGTTATTTAATTACACAGTTGTTTATGAACAAGACATTTAATAAAACAATATTTGTAGATGTGCTTCCAAGGATTGGATATGTCTTGTAGAAAGAATGAATGAAACTTCAGTATGTGTATTGCCAGGGAAATACCCTACAACTTCATCAACATCAGTTGTCTCTGAATAGTAACAATGATGCTTTGTTTCCCTCTCAGTTACAACTTTATTGCAAATCTTAATTTTTCATTTATTGTTTTTACCTTGCTTTGGCAAATTGTAATTGTATCAGCAGGAAAGTGCATGCATCTTGATTGTCCAGAACAAAGAATAAAGTTGGGTTTTTTTGTGGATGAGTCAATAGTGAAGGTGTCAGTTTTAGAAAGTAAGCCAAACCTATATTAGCTTGATTAGCTTTGTTGCCTGCTGGTGAGTCAAAAGTAGGGATGGTTGTGGGACAGTGCTTGGAACCATAGCCTGGCAATGTTTTATTTTCTGCAACATCCTCCTCTATTTGGCACTTGTTAACCTGCATCCAAAAGACTATTCAAGTTTTCCATACAGGAAAGACATTGATATGCTGAAGCCAGGTCCACCAAGATGGTCAAGACTGGGGAAAGGCTGAAGGACCAGGGCTGGTTTAGTCTAGGACAGAGATGAATTCAAGTGGACTTAATGGCAGCTCCGGCATCTGGACAGGGGATAAAGAGGGGTGAGGTTCAGCAAAAAGAGAGTGCTGTGCTCTTCAGAGTGGGGTTTAGTGGCATGATGAGAGACAATGTACACAAGCTGAAAAAAGGGGCTTGACTGGATGTCAAGAAAGAGTTTTTCACCATGAGGGAAGTAAAGAGGTGAAAGAGGTTGTGCAATCCCACTCTCAAGGGTATTCAGCTGGATAAATCCCTGAGCTATCTGAGCTGTTAGTTGACCTTGCTTTGAGCAGGAGGTTGGAATAGAGATCAATCACGGTCCTTTCCAGTCCAAATGATTCTATGGCTGTGTGATCCTACAACTGCAAATAAGAATCATTTATGTATATTTACCTGCCAAAAATTGTCAGGACAGCCTTTAATTTAATGACTACCAGGTGACTCTTCACTCTTAACAGCTTAGGAGTTTTGCACAATATACTACAGTACAGACCACTATTCATAAGAAATATTTTCCTCTTGGAAAAAGTGACACCGCTGTACCATACTAAGGCAATGTTATCACAGTCAAAAGGGTATGCATTTTATACTGTGATATCTTGATGGAACATGAGCTACAAACAAAACAAAGATAGTTTCTGCCTTGAGGTAGTTGACTACATTTGATGTTACAATAAATTTGATTGGCCCAGCTACCTTATGATTAAAATCCAGTTGTTGTTTTGCCAGGCCTCAGATTTTGTATTATGGTTATCATCCTTCTTGTGTTAATAAAGATAGCTAGTGTTTCAGGTTGACTTTCGACAGAGAGCTCTCTGGTGTAGAGAAGGCAATGCCTCGCTGTTTCTGCAGAATCTACTGATCCAGAAGTTGTTCTTAGTTGCCTCCTAAAGAAAAAGCAGTGAGCTGTATTAACCTTGCAGGCCATTACTGAATCATGATGATACTTTCCTTTTGTGAGAAAATTTTCTTCTACAAATGAAGAAAAGATATTTGGGCAAAAAAATTTATAGGCTAACACAAGCCTTCCCTTTAATTCTTAATTCTTCTTCCTCATACTAATTCAGTTAATTGATCCCCAATAAATCTGATATTGAGTGTAAACCAGCATACTGAAAGGAAGTAAGCCTTTGTATCACAAGTAAATGCATATGCTTGTCTTTTAGAGACCAATAAGCTATACCTACAGATCTTGCATAGTTGTGATGCTGTATAGAAACTCCCTCAATCACAGACAAATTCACATAACTTAAAGAAAAAGAACATCAAGGAGAGTAAAGATAGAGAAAGGAAGTCAGGGTATAAAAGAATAGATAGATCATGGTTTTTCTTCCATGAGATTGGCTTTTCCCTCTTTTCTATAGTTTCAATATTTTGAATGTCTCTGGCACATGACCTTTATCAAGTACATCATGAATCCATTTTGACTTTCTATGTTATTTAAAGGTAGATGACATTGATTTTATTGACTACTCTGCTTCACAGCCAATGCAGGTGTTCTAATGAAACTTAGCACAAGTGTTACAGTCTTTTAGAATTTGCTTTCTTTTCTAGCTACTGGCTCGCATAATTCAGAAATAATTAAACATTCATGTAGAGGCTTTTCACAAAGCAAGCTCAAATATAGTCATAAATATACATACAGGATTTTCTTTCCTGTTGAAGGAAACAAATAGACTTACAGAGATGGATTTAATTTATTCATAATAATCATCAGAAATTTGCATAAGATGAGCAAATTTTCCAAATGCAAATATTGCAAGAATTGCACTATTTTAAAAATTAAACTGCTGGAGCTTTTAAACAAAAGATTTTTTTAAGAGCAACTAAGAAGTATTTATAAAAAAAATCACTTTTCAAGCAGATCAGGAAAGGACATTTTTATGTAAGCCACAGAAATGTGTCCATTTTCTGAGAAGAAAGGCTTTTGTTTACTGGGAACATTTTTTTAATATGTATCAAAGGATTGTGTTGCCTTTCCTTGCCATTTAGCATAAAGGTCCCAAGTTCATTTGGATGGCCCAGGTTTCATTCTTTAACATGCTAAAATTTCTCCTCTATAGGTGGAAGAAATCCTGCTCCCGAAGAAAAAATTTGTTTCAGAAAATACCTGAATTGCTATAGGAAAAGTTTTGAACTGTATTCTGTGAAAAAAAGTATTCTAGACAAAAGTTAATGGTCTTCCTGAATGGCACTTAGTATTGGATTTGCTCTGGGAAGAGCCAGCCAAAAGACTGCCATGTAAAACAATGGTGAGTAGCCTTTGATCACAAGACGTGCAAAACCAATTGACCGCATGTACGTCTGTGTTCTTATGTGCCACAATTCATAGTTTGCTTTGTCATCATTCAGGACTGCCCCTTTGTTTTGCTGGATTTTGTAGAAGAACTGGAGACCACTGGCAGCTTCCTCCTGGCTAAATGCTTCAGTTAAGTTACACCCATATGTGAATGTCTTATACTATTTCTCACCTCAAGATCCGTGTGTGAGACAGTATATGTTTTGGAAGATGACTGGAAGGGTAGTGATAGGACAGGATTTTTGGCATCAATTTTTAAATTCAGTATATGTGTGCTAGTTGTAACTTTAAAGAAAAAAAAACCTTCCTCAAAGACCTCTTAGTGCAAACATAAGAGAGAAATAAGAAAGGCAGGAGGTAAAAGGAAGATGATCACAATTAAGTGGAACTTATCTTATGGGGTTTCAGGCCCACTTCCTTAGCAACAGCTAAATATTTCAAATATAAAGAATTATATTACCACCAGTGTCAACTCAAGTCTAGAAAAAGGAGTTATCATTAAGACCCTTTTAATTCTGTCTTCCATAAAGTATTTGTTGTAAAGTTGGATTATTATGAGGTTGAGTGACAAATGAAGTAAAATTAAGAAGTGATTGAGAAAAGGTTTATGTAACAAGTACAGAGAATTATGAAATGATAAAGAGGAGAAAGAAGAAGAAGAGCTGAGGGAGAGCTAGAGAGACAACACATGGAGAAACAGGTGGGAATAAAATACCTTTTGCAGTTGGAGCTCACAGGACCATGTCCTTCTTCCATCCTATTTCTAAGAATTGTTTCTGGGGCTAGAGCTGCAATGTTATTGGGGAGCTTGCAGGAATCTAATGGCTGCATTTGGAACACAGTGATAAAATAGCATGTTACACGCCAATAAAAATAATAATAATAATAAATGTAATAAGAGTGTTTCAGCGTTATTTGAGGTGATACGCTTCCTTTCAAGGCCTATTGAATTCCGCTAAGCTAACTTCTACCTACAGCTTGTTTATCCAACAGCGAAAACCTGCATGTTGGAAAACAAATACAATGCTTGTCATTGTTGGTAGAAGACACAGCTGTAACTTCCCACTTATTAGACTGAAAATGTATCCTGTACTGTATTGCTTTGGGCTTTGTCAGCATACACAACTTGCATTTTTGATACAACACAGGTTGATCTAACCAGACACGATGTGACCCATGTAACAAACAGCACTAAAAAGAGATTTGCTTCTTTAATGCATAAAAGCAGGCAATTCCTTTGACAACAGCATTTGCAGCTGCCCTTTCATATTAAGGATAACTATGCTTATTAATAAGCACTTGACACTACATCCATATTGAATTTCTGCTTGTTTGTTCATTCACAAACCAGAAATACCTCCAACGTGATGCTTTGGAGACATTTGCAAACTCCATAAAACACCACATGTAGATCATACACAGTTTGTTGGTATCTACTGAAACATCACAACAGCTATACCTTACCCATTTTGTTTTCAGTAACAGCAGTATATTGTAGACACATACAGCCTTTAAAATCAGAAATTGCTTTCTGCATACTAGAAAAACTGTTCATGTAGTTCTTTTTGTACAAAGGGAAAGAATGTCCTGACCTACTCGATACACCTCTCTGACATCAACTGTTGTAGTTATAGACCTGGCACTACATAATGCAGCTCTGAACTGTGCTTATTGGACAACTGTTGCCAATTCAGCCACACACAGAGTCAGCGTTTATCTTGCAAAGTGTGATCACATTACTGGAAATGAGAAGGACTTGCTCTCCCAGCCATTCTCAGTTGAGATAGTTGGGAAAATATTCTGCAGTGGCTCTGAGACAAATGAATAGCCTTGACAACACCTCATACAAAGAAAATTACTTTTAGATTTGCTTAGTCACACACAAAACTCTCAATTCCTGCAAGAGTTGACAGAAACAGAGGGCTAAAGTCTCTATGAGCCATCTGTGAGCCATGTAGCCACTGCTTTCAGACAGAGCCAAAAGCTTAAGGAATGCTTATTATGTATAGAAGCACAATAGGAAACAGTGAGAGGAAAAAAATGTAAAAAAATACTGGTGGCAGTTGATTCATGTACTGTTCCAGCTCCTGGGAGTTTGCTGCTGGCATGATGGACCCAGCTGAAAGTACACTGAGTACTGTTTGCACCTTGCAGTAAGCCTCCTGCCCAGCTCTCCCATGAGCCAGTTGTACTCCTCCACAGCTTACATGCTGTATTTCAGACATTTTCCAGGACCACTTCAATCAAGGACAATTTTATTAATCTGATAAATTACACTGGAAGAAGAAGTTAAAACCAATTATTTTTTTCCTTGTTAGGAGAAGATGTTGACTGTTTTGCTTTTGAATTTTAACAGGGTCTTGGATGCCTGATTTTGAAAGGAAACATTGCCCTAGTATGTGGAAAATGTCAAAAGGCAGTCCTGTTTTTAGAATCGGGTACAATCATAGGTGACTTCTGTTTTCATTTTATGGAAGTTTATTGTCCATAAAATTTGGCTTAATAAGTCAACACAGACCATATGCAAACAGTTTGTAGACACCCTTTTCATAACACAGATTTCAAAACCCACTCAATTCTGGCAAACAGTGAGATATAAACAACGTACCACTATAAGCATCAGTGATTCTTCCTACAACTTTTGCCGTCTGCTCTGGTGCCATGATGTAAGTAATCTTCTGCAGCTCTTCAAATACTGCAGATATAACCTCATATTTGACATACACTGAGATTGATATATTCACTGTTACAACCAGAGTCTTGTTATTTGTAATTGCTTATTAATGATATTAGAACAAGAAAGATTATCCATGGTAGAAGCTATTGAGAGGAAAATGTTGTGTTTGAGGAAGATAAAGGGTTGGATTTGGGTCTTGAATCCCTTGTGGTTGAATAGCTTCTTGAAACAGTCACAGTAGCTTTAGTCAGTGAGGCAGAGTTTCATATTGTCTTAGTTAAAGGGAAGCTTTCTTGGGGAAAAAACCTTTATTTTGTGTAGAATGTGGGCTGCTTCCATACGCTTTGTCCCTGAAGAAAAATTCACGCACTAACCGTATAATAAAACTCCAACAGAACATGCAAAGGTCATATTGAATGGACTGAAAAAAACCCAAAGAATGTAAATGACTGGGACTAGACAAATAGGATTAAAAGCCATTGATGTCTGTATATAGCCTTGAAGAGCTGTGCAGGCAAGAGGAAATACTGCATATTGGGACTTGGGTGTTGTTTAGTCGTTCTGTACTTGGCCAACACTGTAGGACTGGAGTAAGTGGTGGAGAATATCTACCTAAAAAAAAAATTCAAGTAGTGAAAATAGCTGTGTTTCCAAATGTTTTGTATAGTTTATATTTTTCGACTTCAATACTGCCTGTGACCAGAATATTTCTTATTCGTTGAACTTCAAGTTGAAAAACACTGTAAGAAACAACATTTTGTTGTCCAGTTACAAACTACATTACTATGTTTGCAAAGTTCAGAGCTTGGAAGTCACTTAGCTATCATAATTTATTCTTTTCCCACTGTCTGGTAGCGGAGTGCTTGAGTCCTTCAGAATTTTCTTCTTGTGTTTACAAATTATAGGTTTACACCATAGTTTATGTTTTTCCATTTGAGATTTTCTTCATAAGGATTGCAGTTTTAGTTGCATTCTCACCAAGGGTAAGTACATAAACCTATGTTTGGAGTAATGCTAATATTGTCAAAAGAAGTATATATTTGGTAATCCCAGTTAGTTCTCATCTGCTTAAAATACATTTTCTGGACTTATCTCCTCCAATAGATCCATCTCTTCAAAATATGTAGCCACAGGTTAGGTTCTGCTCGGAAGCTACAAGTACACAAATTATAGACTTATTTTAGACACAGCAAAATCACTAAGCATAACAAAACAGAGAACAGGATAACACAATTACTTGATGAAATTTATCATATGTTTTCAGAAAATATTTGTGGTTACATTAGGTTTTGTTGATGAGATTAAAGCAAATTTTATGTGCTAGATGGCCAGCCAGTGCACAAGTTCAGAAGGAAGTTCTACAAACAATTGAGTTTGAGGCACAGGGGCAGATGTAAGAGGGAAGCAACATCAGGGCTGAGTTTGATTTATTTGGGGAAAAAAAAGAAAGGAGTGGTAAGAGACAAGCAGGTGACAGGCCAGTCCTCTTTCTTCTCATTACTGTGGAGTTGCATGGTGACATTCTGCATCTCAAGAAGTAAAAAAAAAAGCATATAATTAAAAATTAGATGTATTCATATATATAAACGGACATATATACTTATGTATGAATATAGTTGAAAACTACTTATGTCTTACTTAAGGAAGATTCATTTGGTATTAGACCAGCAGAGACAGATAAACTGTAATATGATGTAAATATAACACTGCTCAGGATTAAAAAAAAATTTCAAATATGTGAGAAACTAGCATAATTTTAGCCATTCATGCTTTTGCACACGTATTTCTACAGAAGAATGAGTGTAGTGCTCAGGCTAGTTTTCCCTCTCTCAGCTACATGTACCACAGCAATCATAATATCTGCGTGCCAGTTTTGACAAAGTTCCACTGGGTGAGAAGCAGTTATTATAGGTTTCTGTGTGAAATAACTGGTTATGTGTCAGCAGCTGCTGTAGAGAACTGAAAATGTGTCCATGACTGTACAGAATGAGTGTTAGAGAGATTTGGATGCACATCATCAGAGAGACTATAGACTCTGTAAAAGATCATACTCTGTTCCTGTTTTGTAGGTGTATTTCACCAGGAAACACTTTTGAAGAGATTCTCAAAGGGCAAGGTTCAGTAGAAAGAGAAGAGATTCCTGAAAACCAGAATTACAGAATACTTTTACGTCCTTCAGAACTTGTAGGAATTAAATATACCTCATTCAGTTACCTTTGAAGAGTGTTATGGGTATTATAATCAATTCTCTAACTCTAGGAAAGACTTGAATTGTGATGGCAATGTTGCCTTGGCAGAGACAACTAGTGCTCATAATAGGTTGATGCAGCAATTAATATTTTGATAGACTTACATCTAACAATAATTGCACTGCACTATACCTACCACTAGTGTAATCTGTAAATTTGATACTGTAGTGATTTTCTAAAGTAGATAGTCATGTAGTTCTGGATCTTCTGAAAACGGATTATTAAATCAATTACCAGGCAGTATAAGTCACAATACTTACACATACAACCTATATACGGGTGCATATATTTTCAGTAGGACCTCTGTACTTTAGTTTTTCCCTGGTGATTCATGCTTCAAGAATTTCACTGCTCATAGACATGTTAAGCAAGTTAAGTTCTACATTTCTCCTTCTTGGGATGTGTGGAGTATATTATCCACAGTAATTACAAGTTAAGTAGCTATGTATGCCTTTAACATCCAGGCCTCTTTCTACTGATGGATTAATGGAGGAAATAGTTTGTTAAACCACATACTGGTTCAAAATGTAATTCTTCTAACAAAAAGTGCACATTCTGACATGAAGATTATACAAGGCAAAAGAAAAAGTTTATAATCTTATCTGAGCCATCAGTTCATTTGCATACCTGTGTAGAATGCCATTGTCTCTGTAGCCATTACCCTCACCAGTATGTTAAGTAGGTATTTTCTGTCAGGGGCTGATTTTCTGAGTGAATAGAAGCACAACTCATAAAAATTTAAAGCAAAGTTTCCACAAATAATTTGAAAGATGCAGCGAAGATGTTCATGGTCTAAAACACCCTTGCAGCCACGTCACATATTAAGAGCTTGGTAGTCAAGAAGTCTTACTGCTGAAGCTCTGGTTGTATCAGTGTGTCATTCAGACACTCCTGTGAAAACTGTGTTGTTGCTTATATTGTTTTGCTTATATTTGAGTAGTTTTGAGGATCTTATTAACTGCCATGTGTTGCTTTTCACCTTCCTAATTATTTAAAGTTCTTGAACTGGATCACAATGCAATGTGTCTTGGAGTTTTGAGAGTTTGACAGTTTGTTTGTCTGGGTTTTGGTCAGTTGTTTTGTTTCTTTTTTTTTTTTTCCCCCGGGATTTTTACTGTTGTTCTAACATGATTTTCATACCTCTGAATAATATCCAGAACAACTTTGCAGTTTCTAAGCCATGTCTAGTGATGTCAATTAGATTTTGTGGATATTCTTTACACTAGACACAAAGTAAAAATCAAGAATGAATTTTTGCCATGTAACTTCAGCTGTATGCGCGAAGTCTAATGTTGAATAAAATATTAATTCAAAATATTCAAAACCCTTCAGAAAACATTCTTTATCTACAATATATGTCTCCATGATTTTGTACATTACCATTCATACTCATAAAAGGAGATATTTAGTGAAGTTTGGGCTTTCCAATTCATAAATACTAAAAAGAAAAGGGGGGGGAGGGAAAGACAGAAATAAGAAAGGAAAGAAAGTGAAAAACATAATAAAACAGCATAGGGGAAAAGTTAACCTTAATCTTTCTCTTCTATTCACTTCAAACATAGTTTCGTATTGGGCACATGTTGGGGTCATTTTTTATTTTATCAAAACATTTCTCCCATCTTAATTAAAATCAGGGGTCTATGCAATTCTGTTAGATTGGAGGAAGGGAGAGTTTGTTACTTTACATTTAAATAAAACTGATTTGCCGAACTTCTTATATATTGCATTTTTAATGTCTTGTGCTTCATATTATATTTATAACTGGTACCACTGGAATTATGGGGAGTCTTGACTTGCACTTCTGACTGTTGTCTTTCAGTAATATCAGTGCTTTTGTAGCTATGGTAGTCTAAAGATAGATTCAAGGTAAAATTTGTAGATAGAGACTTTTTTTTGTTACATCTATTGATATAACTGGAAGAAGAGGAACTTTGAAAAAGAATTTTTCTGAAAAAACATTGTCCCTTTTTTCCAGCTGCTCCATTTGGTCTAATTGACAGTATTATTCATTACAGCATCTTTCATGCTCTGATATTTTGTGATCAACAAAAAGTTAGAAGTTTAAATTCTTATTGACAGATTCCAAAGTTCTCAATAACTAAAGTTACCAAGAGCTTTTTTCTTCTTTATTCTTTCATTTGTGTTTTTTCTCTTATTTTAAAATTTTCTTTATTTTTACTATTTGTCTCTTATCTTATGTTGACACTTCTAGTTTTCATTGAAGACTTCCTTTCTTGTAGTTTAGTAGTCAGAGCATTCAAATGTATGTAGTCAGAGAGACTGTATAGTACAAATGAAACACTAAAACCCACCTGAACTATGTGTAATTGACAGGAATTCTCTGTAGTACATATAAGATTTGCTTACAACACCAGTACACCATGAGTTATGTAGGGACCCACAAGAAATTTGTCAGTTTAATTTTGCTCCTTGTAGTATTCAAGCAGGAATGACTGGACAAAGAATCTTCCGTAACGATTTTCTATTTAATAGTACTTTCTGCATGGAAATCTAAAGAGTCTTCCTCATATTTAATTTTTTTGCTGTAATATGTCCAAACAACTTCATTCTTACAGTCCTTTTGGACTTAGCACAGTTTCATATTGAATAATGCTTAAGTCAGCTTGCAGCTGCTGATAATGCATATTTATGGAATTGGCATTAACAGTGACTGGAAATGCTTCACTGATCTGAAAGTAGTGTGACGTTTTTGAGAATGTTTTATGTTTAGATCCAGTTGTTGTCACTGCATATAGAAAAAAAGGAACAGTTTTCCATCTGGAGGAAACAGAAGGATTTTGGAACATTTTCTACTTGAGTTGTAATAGAAAATATAAGAAGGTTTCATGACAAACTATAAATATCAAATATTTTATTTAGTACCAGTTAGTATCAATGATTATACTACAGTTTCTAGCCTAAAAATTGTTTCAGAAATCGAAAATGAGAATTCCTCTTTAGAAACTCTCAAAGAGAATATTTTGACAACTTCAAAAAAGGTTTTGAATCATTTAGAAGTCTTCAAACTGATTTTTCTTTAGGGTATCAGGTATAAGTTTTTTACCTGAATGTCCTGGGATATTTATCAAACAAAAAAGAGTGTAGGTATTTGTTCAGTTTTCACAGAAATTTAACTGCACACTTCAGTAATTTTGTTATGACAAGAGCCTATTAGACTTACTGGAGAATCACTATCTTTGCAGTGCATGCACAATAGATAAATATATAGGATTATTCACTTTGCCAGTGAAAACGTTTTAATTCAAATTGTTGTTTCTGGTTGGTGACAACAGGTATTAGATTTGCTGATGCTACTGGAAGCATCTTTTCCATTCACATTCTCCTTTGAAGTAATTAACCAGTCTAGGGAAGCTGGTTGCTTACTTTTCTCATTCTTTGCAGTCAATGTGACTCTGAAGTCGGGCAGCAAAAAAAGTGACAATGAGTGCTTCAAGAGTGCTTCGTTTAACACTATCAACATCAATTATACATGAGCTCCCTTTACCTAGGAAAGCTGAATACTTAGGCTTGATCTTAAACTCTGGTCCCAAGAGAAAAGGCAAACAGTCATTCTGCCTGGGATAATGATTTTCTATATAAAGCAAAAAAAAATTACCTCCATTTTCCTAGCACTATATTGTACAAATTTAAATATCGCATAGGTTCAGGGAGGTTTTTCCAACATATGGAAACACTTGAATTTATGAGTACATACTTAGACTCTCAATGTTATGCCTCAGATTTAATTGACAATTCCTACTAGTTTAGTGTCAGGTCTACATCTATATTGTCTTGTGTCATGCCCAAGCAGTGCCTCGTGAAAGATGATATGCACTAAAAAAGAAAGACAGTAATTAAAAAACCTGAAAAATGCAAAAAAATCTTACAACTGAACTCTCTGTTTCTATGAAAGAAAAGTAAAGAAAGACATAAACTTAATTATTTCAATGCAAAGAAAAAAAAGAGAATGGCTGTTTTAAACATTTGCGACCAGAAATCTAACCCTTAGGACCAGTTTTGAAGCTGCTAAACCATTACAGACGCAGTCAACCATACTGAGGATAAAGTCAGTGATAATTTTGAGACCATGAGAGTTATGTCCTTAGGAAGGGTTGATTTTTGTCTTTTTCTGTGAAATAGTTTCTAGTCAATATAAATTTTCACAGCTTGAAACTTACCGGAACATTGTGTCATGCCCACCTGATGACTGATTTAATTGTGCTCTGCAACAGAACTTACCAGAAAAACAAGGTGTTGCTACTGCAACAAGCTTGGAAATTTCAGAGACTATCATGAAATTGACTCACATTCGTGTGTTGCAACTATGTAAGAATCTAACATCCTGCTGAACTTATCTGTGCATTCATGAGTACAATACACATTTTTTGTTCCTTTAGGTAGTATTCTTACAGATATTGTGAACATTTTTTAGCTGAACATTGTTCTCTTTATATATGAAATGTTCTATATTTTGGAGTTTTAAAAATGTTTTCTATTTTGCACTCTATTAGGGAAAAAAATGGGGAGGAGTTATTAAATTCTGAGTGTTACTGAATTTATATTTCAAAAAATGCAGTGCAGAGCGTGGCAAGGCAGGAAAGGTAAGAGCAGAGCAAGGTGAAGCACAGAAAGGAGAAACAGGTGAAGTTTATTTATAATTGTAAACAGGAAATAAATGAATAAGGTTGAGAATAGGTGGATATGTGCGCAGATACAAAGAGAAGTATTGGCAGTATAGACATTTTATGTCAAGAATATTTCATTTTCCAGTGTAAAATCTAATCAATCATTTGTCAGTATCTGTCAAAGTGCGTTTCAGAAATGCAAACTGAATGTAGATAAATTTACTATATATAAGAATACCATATATCAAATGATGCACCTACCTAGCATGTTTAGTGAAATAATTAAAAATATGTCCTCCAACTAGAAGGCCAGTGACAGATATTAAAAATGTACCAAAACAGAAATAAAAATACTTGATCTTGCAACTGAAAAAAATGCTATAAAAAAATGCCTTGTGTCATCAGTATAAGAATTTCATTCATTTCCTGAAGGTGTGAGTTTTGATCTTACAGAAGCTTAAGTTCATCCTTAAAGAATTACCACTGGATAGTCAGGTAGAACTGATTGTAGTCAAATTAATTCTTTTTCAGATGTTTCAAATAAATATGGCTGCCATCATAACTTTATGTCCAGCACTGGTTTATTTTGATATAACTAGTTAGTACAAATAATGCCTACTTAAGGATGGAGGTATCTAACTTGAAGTAGGATCCAAGATCCTTTCGAAGGCATGTATATTCACTTTATAACGTACGAGAGAAATCACATGCCTTGAAATGGGAATGGGAAGATCAGGCTGCTGAGCATCATCTCTTCAGTTCCTGGAGCAAGAGCTTCTTTCTCAGTTCTCTTGGTTAAAACATACCAGGAATGTAGGAAAAATTGATTTTTTCCACTTCAGGATGAAAAGCCAAGTCAGGATTGATTCCACTATGGAACTGAAAAGAGAAAGACGAGTGGAATAGAGGTGTGACATGAGAAATTTTCCTTCCCATCGGTTTCTGTTGGTGCTGGCAATGGGCAGTAGCGGATAATTCCCGGGACAGTTCCCAGGACAGAGACAAGACACTGTCCCTCCTAGGACGGTCTCTCTCTCTGTCCTCCCCTAGTCTTCTTCTTCTACCATGGCAGCCATTTTACCACACCCTCCAGCCTATCCAAGAGTGGCAGAAGCACGGCCTAGCCTAATTTTAAGGACTAGTGAAAGGTAAAGCATATTGGAGGTCTGACATAAAACAACCAAGACTGTGCCTATAGCTCTTTTTATTTAACAAATTAAGAAAATCAGCTATGATCACGTTCAAAATAGCTCCTTGCTGAGTTGACACACAGCTGCATATGGTGTTGCAAACATTCAAAGCAATTCTGTAGATAATTTTCTAAAATTTTCTACTGGCAAAAAATTGATCTCTTTCAGCACTGACTTGATCTTTGGGAAAAGGGAGCTAGGTCTGGTGAGTACGGTGGGCACTCAAGCACAGTGGTGTTGTTATTAGCTAAAAACTGCTCCACAAAGCATTGTGGGCTGGCACACACTGATAGTTTCTGACCAAGGGTAAGAAAACATCTTTTTTGAACATTTGTCCAGTTTTATTGAGTGAAGCAATTGAGTTGAGACTTGTCTCACTGTGACGTTAGAACATGTTCTATAACCACGTCTTTATCTCTCCTCACCCCCCTGTTCTTCATTCCCAAGCTATAGGGATAGTCTTGGTATTTTTGTGTTGGACCTCATAGAAGAGCTGTGACCATTTGTTGCTGTAGCAGCTGGAAATTAGACAATGTCTTATTAACTTACCCCTAAGACCCATGCAAGCAACATCCTCCAGACATTCTTTTAAGAAAGGGCCTTTTACCTATAAAATGAAAAAATGGTTCTACCTTTAATTGAAACAAAAATGCATATCAAATTTGGTATTTCTATCTGTCATGAAAAGTAATCTTTTTAGCATTTTTTCAAGTGCTCTGGTATTAGGTTATGTGATTTGATGGTAGGAAAATCAACAACTTTTTGTTGCAAACTTGAAGCAGTTAAAAATTAACGCAAATTTTTGGTTTTCATTTTCTGACCAAAGAATTAGTTTCAGGACATCTGTATCTTATTTAGTCACTTCTTTTAGCCATAAATATCAGTAAATGTAACAATGAAAATAAGTATGGTGTTTTCTCTTCTTTTTCTTTCTATCTTACTACCATTTTTCTCAAAGTTATGTGAATATTAATGAATGACTGTAATTACGTTTTAAGATGAATAGCACAACTAGTACAGTATCACTGCTGCAGCTTACTTTATTTTTCAGATGTGCTCCCTTTATTAAGCTGAGGGTACATGACAGAATTTTGAATGAAAATGTGACAGCCCAGCAGCTTTCTTTCACACACATGGGTCTTTGCCCCTTTTGTAAAAATTGCATTTTTTTTTTGAAATGTTTTTTAAATTTGATATTAGTGGAAAATACTTAGAAGTACTTACAGGCTAAGGAAAATAATTTAAAATATGTACTAATTGAAATTTATAACAAGAAAAATTTGTTGTAAAAGTGCTGTTGAAGATGTGCTAAGAGAATCGCTGTGCTATAGTTTGCTTTTCTCCAAAAAAAGGAAACATGTTGTAAAAGAAATATCCATATTAAAATATGTTTACTTTGCTAAAAGGAATAGGAAAGCACAAAAGAAATGTTTTTCTTAAATAGCCACTTTTTCAAATGGCTGTGATTTATTTATTTATTTTAAATCCATAAACAACAAAAAATACTTTCATGCCAGGAACTATCGAATTCTATTTTTTTAGGTAATCCTAATGTAAAAGATAACCCATGATATCATATATATATGTCATAAGATATAAGCATAGCGGTTTTTGTCATGTATCTTTAATGTTTCCTTCTTGAATTTGAATTTATAACAATTTACCACAAACATTGCATTTTATTGGCAGTTTAAGCCACTCTTACAGGAAAAATATTAGGAACTGAAAGTCTGGAATAAAAGTGGTGGAGTTTGCCTTATTTTTTTCCCCTGAAACATATGTTAAGCTTAATGAAATAAATTCAGTCAAGATGCACTGTTCTATATACTGCTCTATAGTATAGTATTGTAACACATGATGTTTTCACAGGGATTAAATTCTTTGCTTTGGGTTGCATGAGGGCTGTTGTAGTTTCCATTATCTCTTTTTCAGCTGAAGTGTGATTTTTACTCTCAGTGAATAAAACAGGGAGGTTAAAATAAACAAAAAGATCAGAATGAATGGATTGTATAGCAAAGTGGCAAGACAGAGGAAGGGATTATACATTTTGTGCTTTTGAAAGTTACTAGATTATAGGGACTGGCAAACAGAATAATCATTTGCATAGGTATCTGACATATCATTATGCCTCAAATGATTCATATAAGGCCTCGACAGGCTACAGTGATGATCGTGCTAGAAATACGATAGATGGATGAATGGAAGATATGCAGTGAGGTGAGAGTGAATTGGAAAGTCAATATCAATTTGAAAATCAATCAGCAAGAATAAGACTGCTCAGTTGGTGTGCACAATATATGGGGCTAGGGGCTGCCTATAAAGGCGAGGTGGAGATTTCCAAATCCTATAGAAAATATTTTCTCCAGTAGTGTTCAAATGTCTCCAGTAAAACATCTGTGATTCCATTGTTTACAGCTCAGGAAATCACAATCTTTTCAATACCAGAATCTTCTCTCCCATTGCCAGGAGTCTGCCCCGTCTATCTAGGGTTTAGAGGAGAGTCATTTCCCTTTCAGTAACATGAGAAGGGCAGGGTGGCTGTAACTCCCTGACCTCTGGCTGACAACCCCAGTAAGCCAATTCTTTAGATAACTGTTTTGGTGGAGACACTTGGCTGCCCTCATCTCCCTGACACTTTGAAAGGGTTAGGAGGAGAAAAAGCCCCATTGTTCTTATTCCAAACAGCCCAAAACATATAATGCACTCTCAAAAACATGCACCTATTTATACAGAAAACTACTTAGGAGCAGTCATTGTCTCTTAGTGTTTTTGTATAGCCCTATACAATAGGACCCCACTGACTGAAGCTTTTAAGATTACCTTGAAGAGAATGCATCCATACATATATTGAAGAGCTTTAGGTTTAAAAGCCAAGAGCTCTAAATATAGGAAATACCAGAATTAGTGCTAATAAGACTTCATTTAGGATATACATCATCCCTTCTTTAAACACTATACTATTCCTGAATGACTCCTATCTCTATGTTTATTGCTTGGGAAGGCTTACACTCAGTAAATGAGAAACAGTTCAGTATTTCATTCTGCTCCCTTTGTTCAGTGTTTGACACCATGCTTTGTTTACTGCATACCATTTAATGAAGTTTCTGAATACAGAATTATTAAGTTTCTCGTGAGTTTTTCTATAACACCTACTGCTATAGTATTTGAATGTACCGAAAGAATAATTCATTAGTCTTCTTGGTATTTTTGTGACAAGAAATGTTATCATTCCCATCTGTTAGTTACAGAGGTGAGACTCATGTCGACTTTTTTCAAAAATTTACAGTAATTTTGGATGCCCCACTGAAGATGGCCTGATCAAATTATTGCATTATATAATTATGTATCCAAAGCACAACTTGTATGGAATTCAATAACAGGTGTAGAAATACAGTATTTCTCAGAATCAGATAGGAAATCTTTGTGGACCTTAAAAATAACATTCATTTGAAAATCAAGTTCTAGGTGACAAACTGGAGATGGGGATAAATTCATTTCCTCTAGGCAGTTCTAGATATGCAAGCAAAAATCATACTTTCTTTTCCTACAGTTCTTTGCTTCAAGTTTGCACAGTAAGTAGGGGAGTTCCTGTGACAAAGCCCTGCTGAGAGCAATTCTAGCATATTGCAGGGAACAGAGGTAGAACTGTTAGACTGAGAAGAAGCAGATGAGAAAATGAAAAAGTACAAATTCTGTGCTTTGAAGAGGAATGTCATGTACTTCAGGATGCAGCAGAAGGAATGATTAAAAAAGAAATTATAAGCCTACAAGGTCAACTATGTTTGTTGTCATAAACAATAAGCAAACAGAGCTGGAATGAAAAGCATGCAGAAAGAATCTACTTTCACACAGTTACAGCAGTAGAAGGTTTCTTTCTTTTGCTACAAACACACAAGGAATGCATTCTTTACATTTTTTAATATGAAAACTATTTCACTTAACACTCCATATCTCCCCATATTAGTGTTTGTATAATAAAATGGGGTTCTTCCTATGGACTTCCCAGTATTAAACACCTTTCTTGCTATAAGTACCATTAACTTACTGTCTATATTATGTTGTTGTCATTATTGCATGCTAAGGAGCAGATACACAAAGGTCTGTAAGACTTACTGATTATAGTGGTAAAAATATATAAAGAGTAGCTGTGGGCTCTATGGGTCACAATCTTCTTTTACTTTCTGATCAAAGAGCTGGATATAACCCCAGTCTGAGCAGGAGGAGAAAGAGAGAGGTTGACCAGCCCGCTCACTTTATAGCATTGACTATAGAGATAACATGGTATCAACAGGGATATGCTATTAATGGTTTCTTAGGATCTGTCTCCTAATTCTCATCAGTTTTCCCAATTTTAAGATGCATTTGTAATCTTTAATTCATCTTCTATTTGTACTTTAATATTTTTCCTAAATTAAAATATTCCCAAAACATAAAGGCTCCCAAACGGACATACCATATGTCTCTAAATGTCAGCTTATTCTCACCTACCTTGCCAAACTCCAAGTTTTGGAGTCTGATTTCTGTTCTATCAATATTATAAAATTTGGAATACATGTGTACGGCTTTCACCAAAGCCACTGTATTTTGTGCTAATGTGTTTAACAATGTCACCAGAATCACTTGTTTCTTTCACAATTTTAAAACAGGTTACCAACATTTACATTTTCTTATGCTTGAAATTGTTAATGTAGTTGCTAAAACTGCAGAAGCAATTTGTTGAAGGCTACATTCTTAATGTAGTTAGTACTATAAAGAACAAGTGGGCTATGTTAAAACTGTTAGCATCAGTAACCAATCCTTATCCCATAAAAGATCTTGCTTATTCGAGTTTTAGTCACTTTTTCTAAAAATTCAGTGTAATCTAAAGACATAATGCTACTTACTATACCAGATACTCTTCAAAGCTGTCTAGGGGCATCAGTTTTTTGTGGGATTTAGTTTACAAAATCCTAAGACATTTTTGGCAAATCTAACCCCTTTTTTTTTACCCCTATGATGTCCAAATAATCATTATTGCAGTAAGACTTTATGAAAGTTCTGCTCTCCTAAATCTGCAAAACATCTTGATGCTCACTAGTTGATATTACTAAAATTCCCATTCTAATAATAGAGAGATACAATGCAGGAGATGGGACACCTTCCTTCCTTCCTCTAGGTTATAGTTCCTCAGACCATCTAAAGGTACTCTTTCTAATGCAGCCCCAAAAGGCATTTTAACAGCTATAATGAAAAGATGCTTTCTTGCCTTAATTAATACATGTCCACAATTTCAAAAATAACTTAGTTGTTTCTTTCATTAGTCTAATTTTTTCTGGTCATAGTGAACACTTCCTATGCAATTTTCCAATTTAAATTACAATTCTGTGACTGTAATTGAAGCTTTATCTACTGATCCATCAATTTAGTACAGAAAATGATCTGAATGTTACAACTTGATTAGTTTTTCCTAAATAGCCGTCAAGGTTATATATTTTATTCTAAATATCTCTGCACAAACCTTTGTAAAAGAGATTTTATTATTTAAAAAAATGTAAATAAACACTGCACATGCAGTACATCTTAAAAACTAAAACCATTCTCATCTTTAGAATCTATATCTCATACCAATCTCTTGAATGTGCCTTAGAGGGCAGTCTATGTTTTCTCAATTGACAACACAGTGACAAAATGGGTAAAATTACTTAGTTTTCCAAAACCAGAACTGCATTCATTAGTCCAGATAGTCTAATTAGTGCCATTCTTTACGGTTTTCCATTTCCTTCTCTCCTCAATTTTACTATGTAATGAAGAAGCCAGGGTGCAAACAGTTTATCAGGTCCTGAGTCATGTCAGAAGGTTTAAATAAGCTTTGTTGCTTGGTGTTGTCAGTCCAAAACAACTGTGTATTTATTTATTTATTTAATATTATGCACATAAACTTACAAAAGGTGGAAAGCACAGTTTTCATCAGAGAGAACATCTTTAGGTGATGTTGGAAACTGTTCCTCACAGGGAAGAAGCTAATATCTTATGTAATTAGGAGTGCCAGTGCTTTGATGTGATCACATTTCAGCATTCAAGACTCTCTGACAGGTACTGTAAATAGATTACGTTTTAAAGAAGAAAAGTATGATAAGTATTGTCTGTAAGTAATTAGAAGATGTTAGCTTATGAGAGAAAACTGAACAAAAATAGGGAATGTTTACAAAGAATAAGCTAGCACACAAAAAATAATTGATCCATAATCACAAAGAACAATGTTTCATTGAAATTCACCAGGTGAACAGAAGACAGAACTAGAAAAAAAAGAAATATAATGCTATATATATTATTTTATAATATTTTATTTTCATATTATAGATATGATACCATATGAACATAAATATGATTTGATATATGCATACATGTCCCATAGATACGAGAAAAATATAGGAGAACAGGTAATAGCCAATGTAATAATAATAATAAAATACGAAATTCTAAGAAGTGATATGAGAATG
Source organism: Dromococcyx pavoninus (assembly GCA_033558185.1). Taxonomy (NCBI): domain Eukaryota; kingdom Metazoa; phylum Chordata; class Aves; order Cuculiformes; family Neomorphidae; genus Dromococcyx; species Dromococcyx pavoninus. The sequence continues at coordinate 815,046 of JAUMJL010001259.1, read as the reverse complement.
TAAGAATACTAGAATAGTTCTGTGGCTGAGATAACTACCATTGCAGGCTAGATCAGACAAAATTCAATAAATGAAAACAAATCATTAAGTAAGTACCCCTACTTTGTATATTAAACAAGAAAAGTGAAATGAGAATAATGAAGTATAACCTAGCTCTGTGGTGAATGAGAAAGATGTCACACACTGTCAACAAGTCACAATAAGAAAAACGGGGAGAGAGGGTCAGCTTATGGTTACAAACTTAGCAAAATGGCAACACTGAAACAAGGCACCGCTGAAAAACAGAGACACCCTGTTGTTTCCAAAGATTCCTCCCGAGTGACTTAAAACTGCTGTCATACACAAGCCCAAGCTAAATTCTCATCTTTGTGGCAGCAACAGAGCCTGGCTCCTGCTGAGAGGACCTGATGCTTGTATCTTTTCTCCCTGCAAGACAGTGACTTCATTTCTCAGAAAAACATGTGGGAGTATATTTTATATTTTAGGATATAAAGCTGGTGGAAAATCACAGCACTGCATAATGCTAAACTTCAAGTATCATCTATCATAAATAAATATATTCAATTAAGATAATATTCAAGAGTCCTTTGAAATTGGCTGAAAAAATGTCTATTCCTCTGATGATCATTATAATAAAACTCCAAGCAAGAAGATTCCAGCAGCTTGAAGAAATGTTAATCAGCCATATTCAGTAGTTGGTAAGCCTTATATCAGTCCTAAGCAATAATGGAAATGCTGGTACAAAATTTGCTGATAAGAAATTCAGTGATAGGAAAACAATTAATGTCAGCCAAAATGGTTCTAGATAAATTAAATCTAGTCAATAAGCCTGAGTCTAATATTTGATTAGATAATATATTTGGCTGAAAAAGTAAATATGCAGATGTTGTGTGTTCAAACCAAGATAGGCATATGACACAGTATGGTCTAGAACTCCGATTAACATTACACAATACCAACAGATCACATCACAATGAATTGATCCAACACGTAGATCTCAAGTGAGTACATGTCAACTGGGAACTAATTCTGAATTTATGTTTCTAGTGGTGCTCCATAAGAATTACTTTATCTGACATTCAACTCCTATGCAATGGTCCAGAAATTAATTATTAATGAATACTGGCGGCTATTCTGTGGTTCAACATGCCTTTTCTCTGTGGTTGTTTTTTTTTTATTTTGAAGCCCATGAGATGTATGATTTCGGAGAACTACAGAACAGGATGCACCTTGAAATCACTAGAATTTTGGAGGCACAAACCCCCCCCCCCTTCCTGTACCATTTTCATTATGAATTACATTTGAAAATTACTCCCAAATTTTTACAGAAAAAATTATCACTTACAAACCTTTAATGTTTTTTTCATTTGCAAGGAAGATGTTTTATGTGTTTTTTTCCCTTTCTTTTTCATGCTGCTGAATTCATTCTTCCTAGAAAACGTAAACTGACTCATTTCCATTTAGTGTCTGCTATCCTACATTTTTTGGCCTATGCTTGATATGACAAACAACAATTGAATAAAGCATAACTATAAAGGATTCTATGCCCATTGTTTAAAATAGAATAATTATTTGCCTAACAGCATAAGCCTGAGCTTGCATTAGCTGTTATTTGGTGTCTGCTTTAGGGTGAACAGAATCATTCTTTGGTCTTTGACACACGTAAAGATCAAACCCACCATTTAACTGCCAGCTGAAACACCCTACAGTATTTGATATGCGGGCAACAGAGATGACACAGAATTGAAGAGAGTTTCATTGCTCTGTGGCTGTATGATTTAGATGCTTGTTTAGACACCCTGGGCTACCTCTAGTGGAACTAGATGACTATGTTTATCCAACTGAGCTGAGCCCTATATCTCCATTAATTCCATTAAATGAAAATCAATCACTTACTGTACGTGTGAATTCTTACCAAAAGACACCTGCATTTTAGAATCTTAATTTGGAAATGAACACCAATTCAAATCACTATTACCATTAAATCACCAGCCTGTTTAGCTTAAATGTGTAATAGGCAAAACATCTTTGATACATACGAATTCCTTTAATGAGTACCCAAAACTTTTATATAAGAAGTCAGATACTGTGAAGTAGACAACAGATTGACTGTCTGAGCTACACCTGTAGGTAAAGTCTTATCCAGGTCTATCCAGGAAGAGCTCCTGATGAAAATGGAAACTTCATGGAACAAGCCTGCTTGTTTCCTTCAAGACTCTAATGAACATTCACAAATGGATATTTCAGAGGGAAAATCCCTCCCTGTTTGAGGTGAAGTCAGAGATGGAATAAGATCCTCAGAAGCTATACCTTGTTGTTAACATTCTCACCAACAAGCAGCAAGTTTTTGCTTCTAGAACTCTACTTTTTTTACACAGCCCCTACCCCCATCCCGCCCCCCAGGAAGGAATCAACGTAAGCCAGCTTTCATGGAAAGCTTCTCCTGGTCCAAAATGAATATTTACAGTGTGACAAAACAGTAAGTGCAAACAGAATTTTACAGTGACAAGTTGTAAAAAAAACATAATTATATACATGTGCTTCATATGAAGAGTGAAATGCCTTAAAAGCTATTGGGAAAGGGAATGTTGGGATACAATTCCATTTTTAGAAATGAAAGATAGTGTGCAAGAGAGAAACTGATTCACATGAGTCCTTATTTTTTGTTCTAGCGTTAGCCCATTCGCAGAATTATATTCAAAACTCATTATTTTCTTTTCCATAAAGATATTACGTAGTTGCTTTTGTAAGCATTACAACGGTAGACAAACTTCAGTTTTGTTTCTCAATTCCCTATTTCATGTTTCTCCTTGAAACATCAATGCATGGAGCTGTGAATTTATGAAACATGCCACTATCCAACTCAGCTTTTTATTCTTGCCTTCTAGAAGTTGCAACTCTGCAATTATTAAAAGTGAAGACTATATAATATACTTCGATTGTTTAAGGCTGAGACCTGAATTGGGAAACGTGAGACATTTAGGTATTGCAGAATTATGTTGAGACTTGTAATATTGAGTTTTTAATAGAGTTTTCAGTAGGATTAATAATTCTAAATTACTTTTATTTAGGTGTATCACACACCATTTAGTAGAACACTAGTTGAAAATGAAGCAGATTCTTTATAGCTCTACACTGGAAAATATGTGCATATATTCAAAACCAATTTTCAAATAAAATCCAGTTACATTTGTGTGTGCAGTTTTCAGACCAATTGGACATCAATAATGAATATTTTTGTCAATACTTAACTATTAGAACACTTTAATGAGTATCTTAAAATCCTCATTTTTGAAAATTTTATGTCCTTCTAGAAAAAAGCCAAGGGTGACAGTATGAAAGATTTTAAAATGAGATATAAGAATATGACAAAATAAGCTTTAATAGTAGTGATGACAGCCCCTGATTCAAAATTCATTGGAAATAAATGTAAACTTTGTATTACTTGTTTTTTTGGACAAGGTTTTAATGAGCAGAAGAAAAAAATATTTTATAACGATGAAAACAGCATGAGAAGTTCTGAGGTTTCAGGAAAGGAAAGGAAAAGAAAGAAAGTGTAGGGTTCTGCACCTCAGGAGGAACAACCTCATGAACCAGTACAGGTTACGGGTTGACCTGCCAGAAAACAGCTCTGTGGAGAAAGACGTGGGAGTCCTGGTAGACAATAAGTTGATGATGAACCAGCAATGTGCCCTCATGGCCAAGAAGGCCAGTGATGTCCTGGGGCGCATTAAGAAAAGTGTGACTAGCAGGTTGTGGGAAGATATCCTCCCCTTCTACTCTGCCCTAGTCAGGCTGCACCTGGAGTATTGTGTCCAGTTCTGGCCTTCCCAGTTTAAGAAAGAAAAGGAACTACTGGAGAGAGTCCAGCGAAGGACCACAAGAATAGTTAGGGGACTGGAGCATCTCCTTTATGAGGAGAGGCTGAGAGACCTGGGTCTGTTCAGTCTGAAGAAGACTGAGAGGGGATCTTATCAATGTTTACAAATATCTAAAGGGCAGGTGTCAAGAGGGTGGGGCCAGACTCTTTTCAGTGGTGCCCAGGACAAAGAGTAACGGCCACAAACTGGCACACAGGAAGTTCCACCTGAACATGAGGAAAACCTTCTTTAGTATGAGGGTGACAGAGAACTGGAACAGGCTTCCCAAGGAGATTCTGGACTCTTCTTCTCTGGAATATTCAAAATCTGCCTGAATGCCATCCTGTGCAACCTGCTGTAGGTCAATGTGCTTTAGCAGCTGTGTTGGACTAGACAATCTCCAGAGGCCCTTTCCAACTCCAACTGCTCTGTGATTCTGCAATTCTGTGATTCTGTTTATGTCCAGAGTAAAAAGAAACAAAAGACCAAACACAGGAATTCTTCAGAAAAATGTTGCTACTGTAACCACCAGGAACAGTATGCACACAAAAGTAAAATGATTTGGGATGACACATCTGTGCAAATAACATTTATGAAATATTATTATTCACATCAGCTGTACTTTTATTAAAATATCTTGAATACATTTGTGAAATCTATGAAAGAAAGTTAGTATTCTGGCAGCTCTAAAAAACCTCACCTAATGTCTAGTTTCTAGTAATTTAAGAATAACAGCATAAGAAACAGATGGCAAAATAACTCAATATCCTTTGGAAAATATTCTGTTAGCATTAAATGCTACACCTGCTGAAATGTGTGATCTTACTTTAATGTAGAAAAACATTAATAGGAATGTACAGCAGTGTAGTTATATCTCTTAATTGGTATACCCTAGTGGAAACAAACATGCTAATTAAGCGATCATCCTGATTATAAGAGCCTGATAGGAATACACAGTACTGGAAGACATTTGCTTCTATTTCAGCAATAGCTTTTAAAATAATCATAGTAAGATACTTGAAATATTTAAATTATATAAAGGTAAGCAAGTGACTCATTACAGAGGACAGAATAGCATGAAGGTAAAAGGGCTGTAACTGAGAAATTTGTGACATGGAACAAAGTTACAGCTTCAATTTCCTTTATAGAGTATTGTGGACAATACCAAATATTTCCATTGATTTGACTAGGTTTGTCATTATTCCATTCATTAAAAAGTGAAAATTATTACATGGAATGTATTTTCTGAACTCATTTAGTTGAAGGCTTTACTTTAATCCAGGTGCAAATCTAGAAATTGATTTCAAAGTTCTTATTCAAAGCTCCTACTACAACATCAATCTAGAACTCCTAGTTCATATTATTTTTGTGTTCCTTGGGGACTTTGGAATGGCATTCAATGAAATTTGCTTCCATACTGAAACAGGCTGCAGTCATGCTGAAAAGATTTCTTCAACTGTAGAAAGCAAGTACTGTTGGACTCAGGGTAGCTGGTGAGTAGAGCTGTATGAGAGAAGTGTTACAGCTTCCAGACCTCTGGTCTTCAAACACATCAGATTTTGATAACAAACAAATTGCTTAAGTCTTTGTCACCTTCTGGTCTACTTGTGACTCCAAAGAGAGATAGGTAAAAAGAAATAAAGTTCAATTGGATGTAGAGAATGGAGACAGAAACCAAATTATTGAGTATATTTCAGGGAAAGCCTTTTTTTGTGGAACTATAGACCATTTCCCCAAGTCAAATCCAACAGTGTTTAACAACATATGTTCCCTCGACTGAAGTGTGTAATCTGATTTGAACCATATGGTTAAGGACAAGAAGATCAACATTTATCAGATTCTTACAATGGCATGCCTAGAAATGCTGAATAGATGATAGAAACCTATGGATTACAAATGCTGTCACAGGATCATATAGCATACGGAATGAGGAGTGGAACAGAATGATTACTTCAAATGATACATTAGGAACTGCATTTGGAGATATGCTTGCTCCTAAAACAAAAAGTGAAGAGAGTCAAAAAAAATGAAAAGTTATTGCTAATTTTTAAGTAAGAGCCTGTTAAATCCGGTATTTTGTAGGGGGCTAAACATGCTACCACAAATTCAATATTAAACTTGCATAGAACCAAAAGAAAGAAGTTTCTGCAATAGTACTAACAATATTAATCGCTTGCTATTAAAAAAAATTCCAGTAGCTAACACAACATAATATTTCTGATAACAGTTTTGATCCTTCCTATAAGTAAAGGAAAATAAGTACAGCTCTGCTTAGCCTTTTCTCTCTTATGTGTCAGCAAATAATAAAAAGAATTTTATTTCTATCCAATACCTCATGAAACACTTAGCACTTGCCGTTGTGGTCACAAGAAATAGAATTACTCATTAGATTGCATAAAATACACCCTTTTCTTTTTTTTTTTTTTCAAGTTGAATAAATAGAGTTAGGCTCTAATAATCCCAAAACTTTTCTTTGGCAGCTCCTTTCCAGTCCTGCTCCAGCTGTACCCTGGGCTTTGTAACTATGTGGCTCAGTTCTCACCCCAGTGCTTTTCTGAACTGCAGGAAATCCACTTAGTACAATCTGAGATTTTGAGAAACTGCTGGAAGTAGCTTCTTTAAGATTTCATGTATAATTTACTATAAAATGAGATCTGAGTCTTTATATTTCTACTTAATCTATCTGGTGTTTCTATTTAACTTCAATGATGTGGCAATACAAGAAAAAAACCCAGAATCTTACTGTTTTGTTACCAGGATTGACATACAGAAGATATGGTACTCTATGGATGAGACTGCAGAGATATGGGATTACTCTACTTGAGTAAAAGGTTGAAAGATTGCTGAGCTCAAAATAATTGATGAATAGCCAAAATTAAAGGGTGTCAGGCAATAAAAATGCAGAATAGAAAAGAACCAAACAACCCTTCCTGCTATGCTTGTTTTGTAATTGCATATAAGACCTGAAAAAGTCCCTAATACCTTTATAAGGTTCCTTTTCTGAACTTCAGGTCTGGAAATATCCCTGTCAATTTTTTACATGTTTTCCTTAAAAAGTATTCAGAACACCAAGTGGTCAAATTCCGTCAGTTATTCTTAATGTGATCTGTGACCCCTTGACTTTACAGCATATACAAGTATAAATCTATACGTATGTTTGTCTCTAAATATACATATACCTACTCATATACATTTGTATAAAGTTGAATGTCTGAGAGATTAGTGAATACACCACACCTACAATTTAGGAGCACTACGCCAACAGAGCAGGAAAGATAAAGTCCTGCAACTGTATATGTGCAGTTCGTGCATTTTATTCCAGTTTATTACAATGTAAAATGCCACATACCTAAAAGACAGGGTTTGCAATGAAAGCGCCACAGACCTGTGGTGCTTGTGTCAGTAGCAGTGAAACAGGGCACTTGCTGTAATAAGAAAACCAATTGAAGAGACTCCTTGTACAGTTGAGTGGCTGCACTAGAATTTTCGGTGTTCAGATGTAATTAGAAAACAGCTGTGAAGGAAAATCAATTGTTCTTGGTCGTCAAAGGCTAATTTTCCACAATCAGAACAAAGAATGCAATATGACATTTCTGAAATGAGCAAGTAATTGTTTCTCCTTTGTTTATTGTTTTGACATTTGTCCATGTACTTACGCTACATATATATTTTTTCTTCAGGACCACTCTTAAAATTCTTAAAATCATCTAATTATATTTAAACCCTGTTTAGCTGCAAAAACCAGTCTTTTCTAGAATTCTTTATGGTGGTGATTTGTGATTCATGATGGAACTGTTGAACAAATGATTAATAAATTACTCTGTGATGGTTTATAATAAAAGACTTGCTAAATGCAAAAAGTTGTATTTCATCAATTAAATTGCAAACTTATTAATATTAATAAGTATTTGGCCTATCAGACGACTAAAGTCTTCAGATTCTTTGTCTTGATCTTTGAAGTGCCTTTGAGATACACCTGTATACTAATTTGCTCATTTTCTTTTTGTGGACATTACCATGAAAAGAGCAGGAGAGAAGAGAATTGTGTCCATCATGTAATGTGGGTAAAACACTAAAGGAGCAACATCTGCAATCCAAATCATGAAATCAAATTGAAATTAGCTGTAATTCCAAGAGGAAAATATGAATTTTAAGTTATTATTATTTGTATTATATCAGTGCTGTTAACATTGATTTAGTCTTACATAGTGATAGATTTTGAAATGCCAGGAGTGATAGCTGTGCTGAACTGTTTTGAGCGTGTAAAATGGTGTAGTGTTTAATTAAATCAGCCTTGATTCATTTGTTCATCTTATGCTGCACTTTAAATTGAATCTCTTGTTATATCTTTTGGATCCTAATTTACATGGGGTATTAGGCAGGAAAGCAAAAGGCAGACATTTACAGCAATATTCCCGCAGACATCTGGTTAGTTTGAGGGAACGGTCGCTCTGAGAGAGAAATGTTCCTGTGAGTGTGCACTACAGGAGCCTACACAACTCTTCAGGGCAAAACCCAACCCCGCTTTTGCTGTGTGCTTATATGGTGCTTAGCCCAATGAGAGCCTAATCAATAATTTGAACCCCAAGGAGCTACTTCCGTGCGGTGGACTATTGAGACTCCTGTGTTAAGAGCTCTTTGGAAGCTGTCCAAGAGCAATTCAGTGACCGCTGCGCTTTGTCGCTGTTGCAAAGGCAGGGGCAGCAGCTGGCAGTTCTGGAGCACTGGCTTTCGGCGTTAACATCCAACTACATGCTGTAAAATTTCACACACCTCTGGAGGGAGAGTCAAGTCACAAGCTCATGCAGCAAGTATGTCTTAACCACATATTTTAACTTTCTTCCTCGGTCATCAGGACTGATGTACACACCGAAGGTCATAATTCTGCCTTCCGCTCTTAAGTCAGATGCCAGGATCCCAGACTTGGACTTATTTTGTGTCACTATTTTTAAATTAGCTTCTTCATTTAATGGCTGAAGACAAGGTTCTGCTAAACAAAGATATTTTGAAAAAGATTTTTAACTACTAACACTTTGTAGAATTAAAGTAAGGAGCTGCAACTCCCTTATTTCTTTGGGAAAAAACCAAAATGTTTTCACAGCTTCCAACCTGGTCTGACAAAAAATTTCCTATTCTCAGCTTTTGGCTTCATATAGGAAATATTATTGTAACAGCATTCTTTTAAGCAGAATATACTCCTTCAGAATTTTGGGGTAGCACAGTCTAGAGAACTGCCTAGAATACAGATAAAACGATAACATTTTTTCAGAGTATTAGTGAGGACAGGTATACTGCTGTATATAGGTTTCTACCTAGAAGTTTTGAGAGACTCTCTCCTTGAGATGGTGCATAGAAATCAATGAAATAAATCTGAGGCATAACCTATTCATTTACTCAGAATGATGAGACACTCAGAATAATTAAACACTGTCAAAGGAGTTGCTTTTTGGATAAAATCTCTAAATGCCAACTCTCCGACTTAAAGCAACTTATGGCACTGCTATGGTGATGAGGTTTCTCCTAATTTACTCCAACATACATGAAATTAAAATAAGAGTCGAATGACTTCACAGATTAAGTGATTTATTTCCCCATGGCAGCTTCAACAACAGACCAGGCAGGTTAACACCAAAAGTTGCATCACCCAGCATTTCAGCAACCTCCCTTAAACAAACCTGGTGATCTCAGTCCTGTTCTCAGAGGATAAATATTCCCTAACAATAAGTAAACAAATAAATATATAATTAAAGAACTGCCATCCCAACTGGTACTTTTGCTGAGGAGTCTATAAAGGATTCAAACAGTGAGGCTGAGGGCTGAAGGCACACAGACAAGCTATTAACACCTTCTAGGTAGTTTCTCAAGTTGAGGATAGTCAATGAGGCAGCATTGTAGCAGGGAGGGTGATGGAGATGCCCGTGATTCTGTCCCTATGGCCAACAACCTTCTATGGACATTGAATTTGCATGGAAATTATTTTCAAGTTGAAAACTGAACAGAAAGAATTTTTCTAAATGAGTGAAAAGAGCTCAGTATTAGATGAGTGAACTGTTTACCTGACTAGCGAATTATGGACTAACACAAAGGTTAAAAACCCAGAGAGGGAATTATTTGCAGGCACAACTGTGGCTTTGGGAATGCAAACAGGTGATGAGAGCAGTGGCTTACAGTGATTTTCATCTGCAGATTTTGAAAGAGAATTTATTAAGGCAGTGTTTTGCAATTAAAATAATCCTGTAGGGTGAATTTGCAACATAAGAGAGTAAGAAAGAAGGAATACTGTCCTGATGGCTTGCAATGAGAGGTGCAAAGCAGGGAAAGAGTTCAAGCAGGCATGATATAGGATGAAGCACTTAGAATTGAAAAAATGAGTAGAAAATGGTGGATCTAGGAGACAACAGAAAAATTCACTCATAAACATAAATATTTGGAAAGTTTGAATAAAAGGAAAGATTCTGAGTCAAGCAAGATTTTAAATAAAATGCAGAATCTCTTAACTTTAACATATCACTCGATCTTTACATTCCATAGCACTGCTTTATTTCCAGCATTAGCATAGACAGGCTAAAAAGAAATGTTACTCCTTGTTATACAATTAGTAGTGCAGGGGGAAGAATGCTAATGGTTGAACAACAAAGGTTGAAAAATATTGGCATTCTTGAACAGAGACCCAACCCCAAACTTCTCTAGATTCATCCATGCTAACTATTCTTTCTTCTTGCTGCGTGTTTTTGACCTCTGAGTCTTTTGCAGGTGACAGCATTAAGATTCCAGAAGGCACAGGGGAAGATTGAAATTCCCAGCAAGCTCTGACTCTCTTTCCATTGATCAGTGTGTCAGGCCATGATGCAGTCATGCACAGATGTTACACAACAGTAGCAGCAGGTTACAGAGCCCTAAAACTATTTTGATTTAACTGAAAAAATGTAAATGTTTTAAACTTTTTACTTAATGTCACAGCTTTCTCTTTGGCAAAAAGCAGAGGCTGTCGTAACTAAAAGGTGGTTTATTCTTTTTTGGAGACTATAGTTGATTCACACAGAATTTGAAAGGGGCAGAAAAAGGAACAGAAAACATGGCATCTGAAAAATAGTGTAGAGAGAAGAAGAAGAAGGAAAGCAGACACTTGAGAAATTTTTCAAGCATGATTCTTTGTCTTCTTGAACTCTGATTTAAAGGTTGCTTAGCAACAGTGGCAGTAACAGCTGGGACACCCTTGATCTTGTTGTGTAAACTATTAAAAATAGGTGATGGAAAGTGGCACCATGGAAACAATGGCAATTCTGAAGCAGGTGTCTGCAGTGCTGCTTTTCAGCTTAATGTCAGAGGTGTAAATTACAGAATTACTTTGTCTCTTTATTCTGGATTTTTAGAAAGGAAGGAATATTTGTATCTCCAAAATTAAATAAAACTGAAGATAGCATCATCGCATTATGTGGCCCTGTCTTCTGATTACTGCTTTATACAGTTTCCTGCCAAAATTTCCAGAGACTGAGATAATTTCACTCCTCTAAATTACTGAAGCAGTCCTTCAGCAAGGGGCATAATTGGCATGTATAGTGTTAACCTCAGCTATGAAAGGATCATAACCCTGATTTCAGCTGGGCAGTTTAGCTAAAGTCTCACCCCAAATTACTGCTATTAAAATAATAATCTGAAAATGCTTACCTTTTACAGGGCTAATAATCACAGCTAGGATTAATAAACATAGACAAGGGAATCAGCAATGCTCATTCTGAAAACGTTCAGAGACCTGAGGTCAAGATTTTTTTAATAAGACTAGTGAAGCTGGGGCATGCAGAAGAGTACTAATTTTCAGAAGCAGTAATTGTCTGTCCATTGAAACAGATACCTTTTAAGGTTCTTAAATTCAATGTCTGTATTAAAACAGGCAAAATTTATTTAAAATCATGGGAAAATATCTTTTATTAGGCTAAGATTCTAAAATGTGAATAAAATAGTTGGTATTATGAATGAAATTTTTATGCATTATTAACTTAAAATACTCAAAAGAGAAAAAATATCCCTGTTTCATGGCATAGTTGTATTTTACATAGAGGTTTTTTTTTTAGTTGTAATAAGATGTAAAGAGAGTCAAATATTCAAAAAAGACTCAGAGGAGTCTTTGTCCATATTCTATCATAGGGTTACTTGCATTCTGATTGACTAATAATGACCTACTGTATAAGAAATTACTCTCTGCAAAAAGAGCATAAGGAATTGTCTATGTGGCAAATAAAACTGTAGCTATGAATCTAAATAACAACTCCTTAGGATATCCTGGCTGACTGAAGAAACTTAATCTCTTTACTGCAATAACTTTGAAAAATGCAGCTTAATTTTTTTAACACTGCTTACAAAGTTGAAAAGTATTGTCTGCTCTGAACATCTTTCCTGCTGCTGAGACTGGTACATTGCTAAAGCAGTATCTTCTATCAGTCTTGTTTTTGCTTATTTTGGAATAGAGAAATTCGGGCCTGAATTGCACAATTTTGATATTATATTTTAGTACACTATACTATTATGAGGAGATATTCTGAATCCCACTCTAACGTAGGCTACAGCTGACATGAAATGGCATTTTTTTGCCAAAGAATTACCTTCTACTGCAGCCTGCCTGGAAAGTAAATTATGAGTATAAACCTTGTACGTTACAGTAAATTGGGTAAAAACCTTTACTGCATTCTTGGTTAGGTGGGTAAACCAACAGTATAGAGTAGCATGGAAGTTACAGACTGTTTCTTCTAATCTAATTCAGTTGTACATACATTGTTAGACAGAACAATTACACACGTAGGCACATTCAAATAGTCAAAGTGACACTGGCTTATATTCGAAAGAAAGTAATTGTATTAAATCTTCATGCTCAGCACATATTTCTTCAAAGACTCTTCTGTAGTGTGCAAGAATGATGTACTAGATTAGCAGATATATCTGTCTTCCTGACCTCCATGAATTAAGCCAGGTACCAGAACTGACTTCATGGAAGCCATTCCGCAATAATCTAGTAACACTGAATTATTTATTTTACTTGAATTATTTTGTGAAATAATGTATTTCATTTCCCTTGTCCCGCCCTGTGTACAATTCAGCCTGTACTCCTCTGCAATTTAGATAAGAGAAGGGTTGACTGAAAATGCAGGATTTGTGTTGTGTTCTGTCATTTGGTTCTTATTTGTAGCAGCTAATTCACAAATAAAGCCACTTTAAAAAGTTTTAGGAGGAACTTAGGTAATGGAGCTTATTTTAATTTGTGGCAAATCCAAAGACTGGTTTGGCAGCTCCCAGATGGTGTGTCTGTGTGTGTATGCAATAGAGACTTTAACCTGAGTATTAATCTACATTAAAAAATTCTGAAACCAATGGAATTATGTAGGGAATAAAATAGTATAATGGTCTATAGTATCTCTTACAGATGAAGAAAATATTTCAAAACCTACATCTGACACTGAGAAAGTGTCATGGAAATTATTAAAGATTTTCTTTAAGGATTTCAGGGAAAATAAAACTTACCGCAGGTATGACTTATCTATGCCTTCATGTATTCATTATACGAAAGCATTCCCTGAATTATGCCAAGAAAACCTATGCGGTCTAAAAGGCTTTACAATATCAAGGTGTTGCAAATTGCCTTCACAGTTTGCTAGCATTCTACATCTTTTGAGATTGCTGAATTTCTGTGTACACAGATATATCTTACTCTAACCACAACCAGAGCCATTAGAGTTGGATATCACAGGCGATGAACTCCATTTTACAGAAGGATTATCATTTGGGGAAATATTGTAGAACTACACTGCTTGCCTACCAAAGCGCTAGAAATCAGTAAATGTATAACAGTATCTAAGTTATGTTCTTTAGTAAAGAAAACTTTCCAGTTGACATTTTCTCATAAAGGTGTCCTCCCTACTGCAGGACTTTAAGGGATAAATTCAGGGGAGAGATAATCCCAGTGTTTCTTTTATGAGCTAAATGTTTAGATTCTTTTGCAGTGGTTGCTAATGTTGTGTTTTTCTGGGAACTGGTACTTCAGACAGATATTTTTCCATAGCTTTTTATAAGTGTCTAAAAACCTGTTTTCTTCTTTTTTCTTATTTGTCACTTGCATAGAAAGCCTAAGTATTTAGGAGATAAAAATTTTCTGGGATCAGTCTAAGACCAGCAATGAAACCTCACAGGAATTTAGGACCATCATGGATCTACTGGTATGCTCTACCAAGCCTTTATAAGCAAAAGGCATTAATATATCTGTTTTTTTCTCTAACACACATACTGAAAAGCCTTACCACAGCAAATCAGTTTATGAAACAAGATTTTTTATGTTTGAAGGAGCTGGAGAGAATAACTAAAGCTATGGAGATCCATTGTGTTGCTCGATGTACTACCGTAACAGCACAAGATATTCAGTAAGGAAGAAAGAAGAGCTGTGTAATTCTGGGCTCCCTGATGGGGCTAAAGCGTATATTAAATGATCAGCATGCCCAGCAGAAGAGCGTCTATAGACTACTAAGGTGGACTCTGAGACTACAAACTCTTTAGCTCAGCTGCTCTCTTCTGTGTTTGTATAAGATAAAGCATTAAGTCCCTGATTTAATAAGGGGAATATCATGAAGCTACCCTCCACAAATTAAATGAAACCAAAATAGTCACAGTATACACAGTATTACAAATTTTCCCATATGCCCCCTCCACTTTGATGGTGCTCTCATCGCAAGTGTCTTTTCCTCTCTCTTGTACTGGTAAAATTGATGTCTGTGGTTGAACAGAAAGGTAATGAGGAGTCATAGGAAAGACATGAATCATCTTGTCATCCAAAAAGTCCTGTAGCTTGACCTGATTCCACTGAGCAGTTTGGTAAGGGGTGGAGCAGGGGCTGCTCTGGGTGCTGGGGTATTAGAGGAGGCTGCAAGTCTGACCTGCCTTTGCACACTGCCAACTCAGCTGTCTGCAGGGTTTGGAGGTCAGCCTGGAGCTGTGGGGCAGGCCAGGGGCCAAACCCCAGTCAGGACTTGGCTGGCATCCCTGAGCCACAGGTATGCAGGGGAGGCTCTCCGGTGAGGCTGTTCCAGTAATGCCTATGGATGCACTCAAGGTCCTCATACCTTTCTCCTCTATTAGGAGAGGAATTTCCCATGCATATTTCAGTCTTTTCTCCCCATCCTCTGCTTCCTGTCTTCCAGCCTCTCTGTCTATGTTTGCTTTATTCAGCATTTTCAGGATCTTTGTGCGAGGCCTTTTCTGTATGCACTAGCAAATAAACATATGGAAGAGCCCAACAAACCCATGTTCTTGCTGATTTCACTGCCTGCTGGGCAGTATAATGAACTAACACATAAACTGTTTGAGATTAATGCTTTCAAAAACAAAACCTAAGAATGGTGATACAAGAGTTGAGAACTGGAATAACTGTTCCGTTCTTCTCAGAAGAGACCTTTTTTATTCTTGCTATGCCTTGACAGGTATCTTCCCACCAGGACGGCAGTTTGCAATGTGGAAATTAATCAGATGTTGAGGATAATTAAAAACACATTTCTAAGTGCTTTTGGGAAAGAGTGATGTGGAATGAATGTACAAGTTCTTAAATGGACTTATATAAAATGATTTTATAGTTCAGTTACTCTCAGCATCCCTATTACAATGAATCTTAAAGTTACATTCGTTCTGTTCGCAGATATACAGTATCAGCAGAACAGTTATGGACATTTTTTTTTCTAAATGAAAGGCACATTAAAAGGTTGGTTTTCTTGCTTTTTTTGTTGATCTTGGGGTTTTGTTTTTTTTTTTTCCCCCCTCCATAGCAGCATTTAAGCAGTGGAAACAAGATTTTATGCACAAGATATAAAAAACATAGAGGAAATTGAGGAGGTTCCATGAGGATATATTGAACATTTAGATGCAAATACGTGCAGGGGAGATACAATTTCCAGAGGGATACTGGGCCTACTAACAGTCTCAGAAAACCTAGCTCAGTAGACATCCAGTAATGCGTCTGTGATCTTGAGCCAATGAGGTAGCAGATACCAAGAGACAATTGATGAGATAGAGCTGGCTTGTGCTTCACATTTGCACAAGGTATGGAAATGACAAAAGGACTATGGGGTTTGCCTGAGAAATTCACTCCATCCTCCCAAAAGGTAAGAGCCATTTCCTTTGCTTTCTCTTTCTCTTTTTTGTTTTCTCAGTGGAACTATTGGAAAAGTTAGAGGGTTTCATTTCCAAAAACCGTCTTTCAAAGATTCATGTCATAATTTGGGGGAAAAAAAATTCATCCCTTGATTGTTTTTCACTGAGAAGACCATGCCTTTTTAGTCATCTCATGTCTGAAAACAAAGAATATGCTTTCTTGATTAGCCCAAGAAAGGAAAAATTGGGACCTTTCAAACTCAGTGAAGTAAATTATGCTTTCAGTAACATAATGCAATTTTGGCCACATGTTACATATTTATTGAAAAGATGACTTATTCATCTACTCCAGTATTTTTATTTATTTATTTATTTAAGAGTATTTTGCTCTTTTCGTGGCTCACTGTCCCTTCTGGCAGTGGAACTGCATAATAACAAATATGTGTGACACCACATTAATTTCCATAGCAGGGGATTAGGAAATTACAAACGTGGGATTAAGTCCACTTGAAGGATCAAAGCAAGAGAAGTACGTTGTGAAAAATAAAACTTTTTTTTGCCAAGAAAAGAAATATCCAGGATAATAAGTTAAAAAAGAAAGCAACTGGCCAACTGAATGTTTGTCACTTAACCTGAACTCCTGATCCATGAGATATTGGATTTTACCTGATATGTTTTTTACCAGTAGAAAAATTCTGAGTTGTTTGTTTTCTTTTGCTTTCCAGTGCAGCAGCATTATTCATACAGAAACCAATACAGAATCTGAAACAATATCCTGGGGCCATTTTCATACAATTTAGCATCTTGTATTCATGTGCATTAGGGAACAGCTACACTTCCCATTCATGTTGCTAAGTTATTGCAATACATTTGTGGCTGATTTTTCCATTGATGCTAGAGCAGTGTATAATTAGCAGTGAATAACTTATTCCATGAATTCAACCTCATAATCCTCTTTGTGGAATGTCCACAAATAGATAAAAACATATCTCTTATTTCATTTTTTCTCTAGAATGAGGAGAAGCTTTCTATTTTAAATTATGAAGGTTTGTCAGTATTGTGCTTCAATTATTCAGTAATTGAACTTGGGTATTAAACAAGTGTTTGATAATAATGATTTTTCACCCAATTGGCATAACTTTTTATCATTTAATTCAAAAGTATTACAATTTTAGGCTGAAAGATTCATCTAATGATGGAAACTGTCATCTGCTTTGTGAGGCTGACAGAACAAAACTGAAGTAGCATATTATATGTAGAGACTTTCTGGACAAACCAGGAAAGCATGAAAGAAGTAAAGCTTACTGAGTCAAAAAAATCCACTTTATTTCTCTGCAAGAAAATATCTTGTTCAGATATGTTCAGAAATATCCTCAAGCTTTCTTAAAAGGGGTTATGATTTCCTTCTTAATGGAATAACTATTTCATTGGTCAAGATTCTTGACAAAGCCAAAGAGCTCTAATTCATTCAGGAAAATGTAGGAAGAGATCCATGATTTTCTAATTTCTTTTTCGCATTACTTTTTTTTGATAAGCCACTCCAAGTTCTGCCTTCTTTGCTGTCCAAGCAGTTACCATTTTTGCTTTCACATTAGAACACGATAAGTTAAACTACATGGAAAATCATCTCATTTCACAGGAACTTTTCATAGCAGATCTGAAAATATATGTATTTAAATTTATATGTATTCTTTATGATCTGCTTCCAGAGATAAGTACTGCTTACCTTGAAGAGGGATGAAGATGCCTGTCTATCACATACTCAGAGAAAGCAAATAATTAATCCCATTCTAACTTTTAATTTTCTGTGCACCTATAGGCATTACTGAGAATACTCAGGTACAATTTGTTTAGCTGGTGGATATTATGATGAGCGAGGCCTCTCTCAGGGAGAATGCGGTGAACGACAGAAGTCTCTCTCCTAACTATGGTTGGTTTACATCAGTTCCTTGTAAGTGACAATGCATGTGTGGAAAAGTATTTTTGAAAACAGTAGTGGTGTAATATGCTCCACAAAGTATCCACTTTGAGTTTAGGGTATTTATTAGAGGCAAGCAATTGGGTTAGATAAAAACAAAGTGAATGAAGACCAAAGAGAATTTCCTACTTGTCAATCCTCAATCTCTAGCAAAATACCTCCCCCACTAGTTTGCTAAATAAAACTTGCCTTTGAATGAACTTTGTGAATGAGACTCACATACCATAAGCAAATTAAAAGTAGGTATATAGTGTCAATGCATGACGGACAGAACCACCAGCAAATCTAATCACATACGGAGCTGCAAGATCTCACTGGAGAATCCTTCAATGAAAATAATTGTGTGCACTCTAGGCTGTTGAGTCTGTAGAACTTACAATTTTATTTTTTTTTTAATAAAAGAATAAAAAACCAAGAAAGAGTGAGGGAAAGCAGTTTCTTGCCAGGAATATTTATCCAAGCTCATAGCTCAAGATTAATCCACAACGGCATAGAGGCAGAAGATTAAGGAAATAAAGACAGTCTTCATTGCTTATTGAATTTTATTTTTACTTTGAAGCTATTTGAAGGAACATGTCCGTAATATTGCATTCTGTCAAGCAGAAGACATCGTTCTTGAAACAGATGTCCAATACATTTGTGTCATCTGTGTAGTGACACATATATACAATTGCACAATGGAAGTTATATTCTCAAAAAAACTGCAGAGAAATTTATCATATATGAGTAAGACATCAAAAAAAATCCCATTTGACTTGGTTTCAGGCAGCACTAGAATTAAGGCTATATTTGCACTGAGCAGAGTACGAGAATTTTGATGAAATGTGGTATTCACAAGGGGTTATGAAGCTACAAGATAAATTCCTTATTGAAATTTGAAAGGTTAAGGAGTTACACAAAGCGTGGGCACTCTAAATATGCACTGTAGAACAAGAGCAGAAAAGTTGAAGTTTAGTAAGTGTTAAAGTTTGGCCTTAATGTGTGAAAGAGGCATTCATTCAATCAGACGGCAGAAATATGCTCCAAAGACATTCATACAATCTAACACAGCGCACCAAAAATTTAGCTGAATAAAATAAAATATTGATGTGTACGTATAGACAACTCAATGATTCCAAGTAGAACACAATGTGTCAAAATATTTGCTGTAAACCAGAAATTATTTGCTTAGTTCTAATATTGCACTGGTGGATTTCCCATCGTATTGTTTGGTTAAATGTACGAAATAATAAACAGCTATTGTTATTTGAAACAGAAGCAAAATTGTACTATACAGAAAGCATTTCATGTACATTGCCAAAAAAAGAGATATGAAATAGGCTCCAAAGGGAACTAAGACTTAAGAAAAGCAATGGGAGGGAAAAATTGTCATTAATAATGCAATAACTTGGACATGTCAGAGAAGGAATCATTTTCTAGTCTTTCATGAAAGACTAGAAAATACCAAAAGGAAGGCATTGATTCTGGTAATGGAAAACACACAATAAAGATAAGACCCAGATGTCTTAAAGGACTGTATATCTTAAGGTAATTTTCAAATGTTTGATCACAGAAAACTTACAGAAAAAGATATATGGGAATTGAAAATATACAGAAACACCAGAATGTGTCTTTATTCTACACAGGACCAGAATTCTACCCTGCACTGTTTCTAAAAATTCATCATAGCAAGACTACTGCTATGCACGATGTATTATTCTCACCCTCACACAGTTATTCTGGGTAGTTTATACCTAGTTCTACTATGTTTTGGAAATGGCATAACTTGGCACAGAGCTTCTCAACATGATGTGTAAGCAATCCCTTGCTGGAGTAGTTTCTTATATAAAATATGCTATAAAAAAGCAAGGATAATTTGTGGGTTGTGAATGAAACATTTGCATCTTTATCATCTGTATCAGCTTCTTCAACCAAAATGCAGAACTTATCTAACCAAGGTGCAAGACACACAGGTGAAGTTATGTTCGACTGTAAGGAGTGATAAAAGCTTCTGTTAACTTGGTGGAAACAGTACTTCAGCCCATAGACTGTTAGAGACTCTGTCACAGGACAGTGGAAAGCCGTTGCTTGAAAAGACCAAATTTCCAAATAGTAACTGTTGTGAAATTAAATTCCATGTGTACCACACACAAATCAGGGATCAGAAACACGTCAGTGCTTTTGTTGAAAAATAGTTACGGAAAACCTTTTAAGAAAAGCAATACTGTATTCAAGACACTTAGCAATTGCTTTTGGAGGAGGAAACATATAAGAAGGCTGTGCTATTTTTCTGCCCGGCTGTTTTAGGTCAAGAACCAAGGAAATACAAAAAGCATTTATAGCTGTTATCTGGAATCAAACCAGCAAACCTCTGAAATTACTTTCATTCCAAGCACTGCACACATTTCTAATTCAGTTGAAAGAGAAACCACATGATGGTCAGGTATTTAAAACAGTAAGTTTTGGTCTCTGCATCACATGTTCTTCCCAGTCCTTGGCATTGTATTGTCAGAGAGTGGCACTCTATTTATGATTGCCCCTGAATCAGAAGATGACAGCCAAACAATGTTTGTCTAGACCCCGAAAGGAATTTTAGAATCTAAAGTAAAAGTAAGAGCATAAAATTATTCCATTTCCTCCCACAAACTGGGTGTATACTACTGAATTACCAGAATTTTTGTGTTGCCATTGTATCTTCTTTGAACCATATACACATATAAAAGGCCTTTGCTATTCAGAAGATTGATATTTTGGACTTCTAATGTCTCTACAAGTACATCTGGCTTGTGCAGCACCATCTCATTTCATCTTCTTTACAACTTCAGGATCTCATGCATTGTTTCTTAATAGCTGTAATAAAGTAGCACCAGCAAGGACGTGACAAAAGTGCATTCTGCCAGCAAACAGAAGGCAACTTTTGCCATTGTTACCTTTGATGTACTCTGTAAACTGAGGACTTGATAGTTTTCTTGGGTGTATGGTTTACAATCCTCTGACAACTTTGGATTTTCATGTCAGACCACAGCAAAGAGTCCATTATTATGGTTTACAACCAGTGTAAGAAGTAATGAAATAAGAAAATATACGTAAGGAACAAAGAAAACGTGCTGACATGCAAATAAAAATTGATGCAGTGAGTTAAACAAGACAGGTTGTTTCAACAGTGGTCTAAATGGTCCGTACCTAAAAATGTGAGACTCAAGATCTACATTAAGCAGCAGATATTTTCTCTATTATTTCCGGCTTTGCATAATCTTTACTATGACTGTAATAAAAGGTTCTTTTTGTTGTTTAATATTTTCCTTCTCTTTTTTTTCCTTCTGAAAATAAATGAGTGCACTGGCATTTAGTTCTAAGTTTGTACAAACTCTATCCAGTTAACTAGAAGTAAATACTTTGCCTGGTATTTTTATAGAAGCCTGAACTTGTGCAAATCTCTTGGGTATTACAAAGACAGGAAACATTTTAATTCACCCTTTCAAAAGTTCTGTGTATCTAGGGGGCACAATTACAGCGTTAATTTTGATGTCAAAATTTCTGTAGATAACATTGCCTTTTCCTCCGCAGGTCTGAAAGACACCTGCTTTGCAAGTTGCTTCGTTGGTTAGATAGGGAGCTTTTTGGAAGATTGCTTCATATACGGCCAAAATTTTAGATGAAACTTAGGTATTGCCACCTGGGAAAGTTGCCAGCTCTGTGAATTTTGTGCAACAGACTTCAAAATACACTTCTAAACTGCTGTCTATGTTATTCTTAGTATACTTAGATAATTTTTATCTTCTTCGGGCCTACCCTGTTGATTCACTCACAGTGCTTTTGGAAGAGATTTTCAAAATTGTTCACTTGTCAGTAATTAAATCATCACTTAATAACAGCAACTACAACACGAAGAACTGAAATGAGAGAAAAACAATTCACCACCAGATGAGCAGTGTTGTGACCATACCTATTAAATGCCAACGTTGCATTATACAGAAGAAAAATTTGTGTGCAACAGGATGATTCCTAAGGGTTCCAGCAGATAGAAACTTGAATTTATGCCTGTATATTAAATTCATATAAGACAAAGGAAGTGTAACTGGCTATGGCAATGAAGTCTTGGACTTTAAGCAAATGAATTCTTTATGAAACTCTGACGGGAAGCAGAGACAGGTTTTCTAGGAATGGAATTATAGCTAGGGACTTCAGGTTACAGGTCTGAAATTTAGCAATCATCTCCTTTGTCTTGACACCTTCCTAGATATCTGAGCACCTATATACCCAAAAGATGAAACTGGTCTTCACTGCCTGTACTTGAGCTTGTGTAAACATTCTAATTGATACATTTCTTCAGGCAGGTAGCAACTGTGTTGAGGTTTCCCCACTTGCATTCCGTTTGGATATAAACCACTTCATTTCAGAAACTGGGTACCCATGTGGTGTTTTACTTTACAAGGGTTTAAGAGGAAAAAGTTGCTTTTTTTTCAGGGGTGCTGGCATCAGGATGTGGAGAAAGACTTGAATGAAAATGACCACTATATCAACATCAATTGAAAATAAAGTTAATATGTTCTTACAACTTTCTTGTCACTGTACGCAAGGACAACCTAAAGATATCTGAGGAGTTCTAGAGAAGCATTCTCTGGGATACTGTGACTGTCTGAATCCCTAAAACTAACTGTAGGTGTTTGTTTAGCTCAAGCCCTTGATGCTTGTCATTGGTTGTGTTAATAGACCATATTTGGGATCCACAAAGAGAAACACAATGATTGTGAATTTGAGAAGAGACAAATATATTTAGTTCTTTTCATAATATAGCATCAATAATAGACTCAAAGTAAACCAAGAATAACACTGTCAATCGTGTTTCATCTCCTTAAGGGCTTCACATATCAGATCCCTGTAACACCACTGTGGTGTGTGGGTCATTAAAGAGATGTCCGGAAAAGGCGAGTGACACTCTCACAACAGCAGCAGTCATGAAGAACTTCCCAAGCTGAATTGCTATGTCAAGGTTTCGAAACCTTTTTTTTTGTCAAAGGCCAGTTTTCAGGCTGGCATGTCCAGGTATTGAGTCCAATGGGAAAAGAGTGGATGGATAGAGATCTTCCTACTTCAATAACCCATTAGACTCTTCTTGATAAATTCTGATATGACTGACAATTCAGCATAAAATAGCATAAAGGAAGTATATTGAGAGAGAATCTTAAGGCTGTATTCTGCTGTGGAACTTGATTCCAGATGCAGTTTTCACTCTAATAATTAGCCCAGATCCACATTTTCTCTGTGTAAGAGTAAGATTTATTTTACAGTGGCAGTTGTAACTGGGCAGTGTTGTTCTTCTCAAAACACCTATGAATCGTATGTAGGATGACAGGAAAAAACAACAGTAAATTTAATTAAACAATTAAAAGGATAATGTACACAGTGGTGGAAAGAGGGAATTGAAAAGCTTAAAAAAACCCCACAAACCCAACTCTGCTTAGTAATGAACTAGATATGTCTCTGGTAGAAAGCACATGATTTCCTAATTCTGTTTTGCATACAAAATTGTTTCAGAAGGGGAAACTTTCCAAAGCAAGATACTAGTCAAAAATATGACAGTACATTGCAGAATTTAGCAATATATTTTCAGGGTTGTT
The DNA here is from genome assembly GCA_033558185.1 of Dromococcyx pavoninus. Classification (NCBI taxonomy): domain Eukaryota; kingdom Metazoa; phylum Chordata; class Aves; order Cuculiformes; family Neomorphidae; genus Dromococcyx; species Dromococcyx pavoninus. The sequence continues at coordinate 791,485 of JAUMJL010001259.1, read as the reverse complement.
TCTTGCATATGTGACAGCACCGTGCAGGTTGCAAAATACTGAGCAATTTTAATTACTGCGGATACCCTGTCTTAAAATCACATATGTTTTCACTAAGGCTGAATTTCAGGAACACGAGCAGTTTATAATGATATTATGATAAATAATTATTATATTCTCATTTAAAGAAAATAGTCAAGCAGCAATTATATAAAATTTCTTTTTAAATTGGAATATCATGCACTTTTGAAATAAATGTAGGTTTTCAGAGGAGTTTATAGATTGGATATGGTTAGAAAATGTCTAGTGAGTAAATTTTCAAAAGCAGTCAAACAGGACTTATATTATTAATAACAAATAAGTTGTGTTTAAAAAAAAATACTCGTAGAACACATATTTGAAAACATATATGTGAACTAAAGCCTATCATTACAGACACTCCAGAATGATTTTTAATTATATTAGTCCAAGAAGATTATTTTTTCAAAATAAAAATAATTTATTTGGCAGGGATAAAAGGCTTGATAAACTGAAACAAAGACAAATTCTTCAAAGTGGCTTAAATAATGTTTACTGTCATAAACAAGCATCACTAAATACTTTTATATGCCAAAGTTGTCCTCTTTCAATAATTCGCTGATTCTTTTAAAAGTAGGAGTACATGTATGATACTATATTTATTGAACAGAATGCTGAATCTGAAAAGTTAGCCAGATAAGGCAGCACAGACACTTTGGAAACTGTTATCTGTTTAGCCTTCTGGAAATCCCACAGAAATAACCCATGAGATTTGATTTTGTTACCACAAGAAAAAGAAGGAGGTGTCCCTTAATTTCAAGAGACAAAAATCCACTGACCTTATGCCTAAGCTCCATATTCAATTGAATTTCTCTTTATTATCAACAGAAGTGCTGTTGATTGGGCCTTTCACCTTATAAATCAAGGGAGAATCCTGCAAGTCTTAAAAGTAATGAATGCTAGTAAGAACCCTGGGTTTTCCATGGAATTGGAAGCAAACCTGAACATTCATTATCTATTTATAAATAATAAAAAAAGAGCATTTAGATATCTGTACACACAGTCTAAAATAGGTATACATAGTTTGTGCACTTTGTTTGTGCTCACTCAACTTAGAGGAAAGTCACAGCTGAGTGGATTGATTTCCTTCATTAACAATAACTACTAAAGATAACTAGAGCATAACATGCTGCAATATCAACTTGCGCCTACCAGAGTTGGCACAGCATTTTCATTCACTCTTTGTGCTATATGTGGCAAACTTTTGAGTGTTCAATGTACATTCCTGTCCATGCTATACAATAAAATCATGAGGTCAAATCTGACAACTGAGCAAACTTTTTCAAGGAAAAAATACTTGCAGACAAAAGCTGTGTTAGGAAAACTATCATGAAGACAGTTGCAAGTATCTTCTCTACAAACAGAAAATACCCCACCCTAAATAACCGTGAATTTCATAATAGAGCAAAAATCCATCTTTGTATACATCAGATGTTTGTAATTTAGTAACATTGTGTAGAATAGGATTGATTGCACTTGTCACTCACACAGAGTTCCAGAACAGTATACAGTATTTCTTTCTTAAATTATTGTACACTTTTTTTTGCACATATTTTACAGAATTTCCAAGAACTATAGTGAAAACAAACATACAGTGAATGGTACTAGAATATTTTTATGAGTTTAAATAAAATACGCAAAGTGCCTCTTCAGAGATACAAATGTGAAAAAGTCTCTGACCTCAAATTGATCTGTATAGGATTATTCTTTTTAATTTTAAATCTGTAACTACTGCGATAAAAAGAATTTTATAAGACAAAAAAATATAATGGAGTCATGTATAACTTATTTTTGATAGTTTTTATACTTTTCAAAGGTCTCACTCTATCAGTATAATACTTTGATATTAAAATATGCGAGTAATATTGACTAGAAACTTTTCAAGAAACTAGTGAAAATAGTGGAGTGCAATCAATGAAAAGCAGAAATTTGTTTCCTAGGAAGAAAGTAGAAATCACTAGCTATTGAGCATAGGCATAGGAAAGTTGATTAGAGCCAGTAATTAATAATCTGTGTTTTCTAAAAGGGCACTTAAAGAAAAAGAAAATCAGATAGTTACAGAATCGAAAAAGACAATTAAAAATATATCCACTGATGCTTGGAATAATCAACACAGGGGAATGATGGTTTGGGGGTAATGTTAAAATACTGAACTTATTCCTTAAATCTGAGATATGATGGATTAGAAATTGTAAGAAGGAGATTCATAACCAAATCGAAACTAAAGCACATATGGAGAACAGTTGACATTTCTAATACTAGCTGTTTCTAATATTTTTCAGTTCAGGGACAAAACTTTAGGCAGTAACCTAAAACATCTAATCTGAACTTGAAATGGCTATAAACTTTAAAGCCATACACACTAAAAAAAAAAACACTCCAGGGTGTTTGATGTATATTCTATGGACCCAAGGTTTTAAAAGCCTCTCTCCCAGAGAGCTCAAAGATGTCCCACTGATAGAAGTGTTCAGAGTCAGATTGGATGGGTCTTTGAGCAACCTGATATAGTGAAAGTTGTTTCTGCCTATGGCAGGGGAGTTGGACTAGATGATCTTTAAAGGTCTTTCTGACCCAAACCATTCTACAATTCTATGATACTATTAAATATTTTGCTGTCGTGAATTATTTTGGTGATTTCTTCTCTAATGTTCTGAAAAATCTGGATAACAGCATTTACCCAGAATACACATTGTATGTTTAAACATATTAAAGATAACGAAGAACTTAACTCCAAGGACAGTGGGGCCACGTCATGTACATTATACAGTATTTTTATTGTAATGGCACTTCATGGACATTTTTATAGAAGTAGACTAAAGGATGAAAACACATAAAAGTTATCTGCTTTTGGATATTTAGTTGTTTTAGCAGGAGTGTCTTATATCCTGACCCTCTATTTGAAAAGGTCTTGGGTTAAATCTGATTTAAATAAAAAATAAGCAAACAAAACCAAACCAGAAAAGGATGAAAGTTCAAGGGCAAGGCATAGCAATGTTGCTATTTATTATTTAACAACTGCTAGCAGGCTTGCTAGAATAGATAGATTTTTCCAACTTTAGTCTGGGGCTTTCAACACTCTCGCATCTCCCACATTCGATCACTGCCTATGAGATGAGGGAGGGTGTTTCTGACAGCACTTCTTGATTTAATTTTGTACTGTTGGGCAACAACATATCAGCTGTAGGGCACCCCTGGCGGATTTGTACAAGCTCGGGGATGTAGCACTATTATATTGGATTTTTTGGTATCATAGGCAGGATGCCAGACACAACAGAAAGAATTAATTATTAACAGCACATCTATCTTTCTAACATAGCTTCAAGGCACTGTTGTGTTTGCTCTCGCTGATGGTGATCATTTCTCGACAGTTCCGTGCCTAATGAACTGCATATGCTTCTCAGATTTCAGCACTTAATCTAGCACATTATTTGCTGTAACCACAAATTCTGTCATTCCTTCAGTATGCAGGTATTGGAGTTTGTGATTTAAACTGAAAATTTCTCTGGTCTGGCAGGAATGTGCGCAGAATTTCACTGAAGAACATGCTGTGGCAGATACACGCAACATTGGACAAATTCATGGATATTTTATGTTCATATATTCCAAAACCAGCTAAGTTCTGTATGGTAATTAACGCAGAGTAATATGAATACATTGTATGTACTCATTTGCAGGTGACAACTGTCATTGCTTTGAGAAGGAGGTTACAGTTCTCTTTCAAGTCTACAAATACCTTAAAAGTGAAAATTTAGTGACGCTCAAATGCGTATTTGGATAACACTTTTTTCTCTTTCATCTGAAAATTGCCACTTCCAACGTCTTCAAAATTCAGTACTGTGCCACTTTTTCACAGTCAAGAGCATCTTCTTACTCTCCTATATAAACAATTGAAAAATCACAAACTGTTGTCAATATATATGATAGTCTTTGTATGTTGAGGATGTATATACTATCAATATTGCATTCCTAAATCAAACTATGAGTAGGCTGGGGAAATTTAAGTGTGAAAACAAAGAAATAGATTAGGAAAGAGATTTTCAAAATTACTATAAAATCAGCACATACTAGTATTTTTTTTTCTAAAACAGGGATATACTGAACCAAAGGAAAATGAGGTTAAACTATTTGTTTTCTTACTATAACACCAAAGTTATTAATGTGGCCAACAGGCAATGAAGGGGAAAGTAACTACTTTTTAAGTGTCCAAGATAATTGCCAATGGGAGAAGTTTCTAATCTAAGCCTATGTTCACGCACAAATTAAGATCTGTGTAGGTAGGAAATGTCTCCTCAGAAGTTAAAAACTTAAAATGTGAGTCAACAAGTCTTCCTCTGAAGAAAAAATATTGCTTAGCATAAATGTTTTTTTTATTTGAGAATTTCAACAGGATTAGTTTTATTTTTCTTTATTCTTAAAAATGCTTATTTATTATTTTGTTTATTTTATATGTTTCCTTAAAATATAATTCTGTGGATAATAATAAAATAATAATAAAAAAATAATGCTGAAGCATGAGATGGAACTTGTGTGGTATTTCAACACCGTTATAAATAATTTTTGAAACAAAATTCAACAAAAATTTCATTAAAACTTCCCACAGGTAGCGAGACAATAAGATATCAATCAACTGGTGTTTTCAAGGGGAAAGTCATCATATGTTAAAAATGCTTCTCATCTCTTCAGTCTCTTCTGAGACTAGCTATATCAAAGGCTAGTCTTTCATTAGATTAATGGTAGCATTCACGTATTTGCAAAGAAAAGCTAGGGGAACACCTTCAGAGAAGAAATACAAAGAGAATTTTTTTTGTTGGTGGGTTTTTTGGTAGTTATTTTTGCATTTGCCATTTTTCAGTTCTTTCTACTTATGTATGATTAGGTAGTTAGATACATATTTTAGATCACAGATTCAAAGCCTGCTTTGAAAAAGTATTATAATGGGATCTGCTTTCTTGTTTAAAGTTAATAACAGAGAAGTTCAAATATTATACTTACAACCCAGGTTAGATTTTTAGCAATATTGAGTGAAATTCTTGTCCTATTTGCCAGAAGTTTTAGTCACAACTTTTGCTTACTTATTTAGAATACAAATTATAATGTTCTGGAATTATATTTATGATTTCTTTTTTTTCAAACCATGGTTGCATAAGCTATGTTTTTATGCATATTGGTATATGCAGTGAGTGAAGAAAATAGCTAAATTAGGTTCTCAAAGTAATTTTGAAAGCTGTAATAAATTTCAATATGGTGTCAAAATGGATGGCATGGCCTTCTATAATCAGAAGATGATAACATGTAGGGCTTTTTTTTATTTAAAAAACTGATAATACCTGAGGTAAAAAGATGTAAAGAGAGAACAAGAGAAAAGTTTATTTTTTATTTTTCAAATCATTGTACTCCTTGCACTCGAGGTATGATTTTACAGCTTGATATCATGCCCTTTGCATAGTTTCTGTTACATAAAAGAAAATGCTATGGCGAGGGAAAACGTGACCTCAGGTTGAATCCGTTGTATATATTTGTTAGGTAATCAAGGATGCAGCTTACTGTTGAGGAAATAAGGGAAACAAACAAAAACCCTAAAAATTCTTTCAGCTAAAAAGACTCACTGTAAATATTCAGCTGCTCTATTAAAGGTTGTTATTTTGTAAGCAACATCTGAAATCATTATTATATCTGCAGTGGGATGTAGATTATTTTCCTTTTTGTTTCTTTTTTATATGTGCTAATTCTGGAATGGCTAGCATTGTTACAAGCTATGCAATGGTATGTTGAGTTTAGGAAGAAATTGAGAAGTTCAAGTCTAGATTTGATGACAAATAATAAATAGTTGCTACATCACAAGTAGTTTGACAAATATGAATTTATTCTGGAGTACTTAAGCTGAACTTCTGGAAAGGATTCCAGATGTTGCTTGCAATATCTGCTTTTCACCAAATGGAACAGGCAATGTTTATGACAGCCATGTACCTTTGGTTCCAGCTAGTGAAACTAGTAGACTTTCCTTTTATTCTTGCTTTAAATACTTTTTTGGATTGTTGAGGACTTCTAGGACAGTTCATGAAAGTAACCATACACTATTTTACTTGGCAAAATATAAAAATTCTGTGACATGTCATAAAAATTATAAATACGGACTTAGGGTGAGAAGAAAAGCATGGAAGTGTTGTACCAAGACTGCAACGTTCAAGTATTCCTGTCCTAATCTTGTAACTCTTTCCATATATATTTCACTGATTCATATAATCTTGATACTGATAGTATTGATAATTACTGTGTTTTAGTAGTTTGTGGAGCTGAAGTACATGGAAAATATGTCTCAGTCAAGTTGTGTTACTGAAGTTGAAGGGTAGCTGCATAGGGGCCTCAGAAAAGAAGTATTTTGGTCAATTGTAGTGATCGGCTCAGCCCGGGTGGAGGAGTGACAAGCATGGACTTACTGGGGAGCTCTGACGGGTCAATGTCTTCCTCTTAGCAGAGCCAGATGTGTTCCTCTTATTGCCTACTCCCCTCTGACATTCCCACTACATTGAGACCACCTCTGTTGCACTTACATAAGTGAGCAGAAATAAAGAAATTCAGACCTTGGGAATTTTGAGGTCCAAGTTTGGAAGAGTGATATGTGTAGTGAATATGAGGAAGATTAAATTGATTAAAATGCAATTGGTATTTCTGCATTTTGCCAAATAGGAACAAGACATAAGGCTGATGGTATTTTCGGAGCACTGTAGAGCTTATGAAGGGAAGTACTACCAAAAAGCCTTGATATTTGCTGAGTAAAAGCAATGGAAGGCCTTCTTTTCACTTCCATATTTGTTGAACAAACTTTGAGCATTATTGTGTGTTTTTATACTTCACTCACTTGCGTATCATTTGTTTTCATTGGACAATCCCCACAGAGCAATACAGAAAAAAGCGAAATGTATGAGCAATGCTATCTGTTCTCAAATGTCCGTACAGAAAAAAATGGAAATTGTAATTACTCATTGTGTTAAATAACATCTTTTTAATGTCTGCCATTTATTTTTAATGTTAAAATCCAGTTACCATATAATAATAATGACCCTTACAGTACAATATTGTTCAGCACAGGGGGATTATGTAACTAGTTTCCATCCATTATTTGTACATTTCCAATTTGTTTAGTACAGGAATATAATTAGGGAGAAATACAGGAGAATAGAAAACAGTTCCATTTTGTCAGAAATGTATACAAATACAGAATAATTCAAAAGAGCAAATAAGACAGCATTAAAAAGAAAGTATTTAGCCAAAAGAAAACTTTATCTGCAAGAGAATGGAATTGTAATAGGAGTAAGATGGTTGAGTAACTCAGTTATCCATGACCCTTTTAAAGACTATCAGAATGAACACCTGAAATAAATGTCAAATTGATCCAAAATACCTCCAAGGGATACCAGAACTAAGGCAAGTGACAGGCTAGCATGTGTTTAGCCTACAAAACTGATGTTGCTGTAGCTACTGCTAGAGATATCACCCGGAAAATAGAAGTTCTTCTCAAACAATGAATAAGCACATGCTCACACAGACAAAACCATATAATCATAGATTTTAAGATTTAAAATGGGAAAATAATCATACACATAAAGTCACACACAAAAGAGCAAACTTATTTTATACCTAAAAGAAGGACAAACATAAAGAACTTTACAAGGAAGAGTGACTGAAATATTATACTACATTCTGTAACTAAGGATATGAAAACCCCAAGAATTACACATCCAAGTGAACAGAAAACTCTGAGATCTGCAAGTAAACAGTTTTCTAATCATGAGCAGAAGAATCTTAATTAGCTACAGACCAAGCAATAAAGAATTACAGACTTATTTCCATTGCAGCCTTTACATGCCAAGTTATAAAGGACTTGGGTTATTTAAAGAAATATTGTTGACTTTCTGGCATATTTTTTCAATGGTGTTCCCCAAATAATATAATTTTTTGATTGGGTGTTGTAGTAATATTTGAAAATCAAACAACAAAAATGGCATTCATTTTACTGTGCAAAAAATATCATATTTTATTTGGATCTTCATTTACTATGACCAGCTATCAAAAAGATTTCAGTCTCTATATATTTGCACCAGAATCAGATCAGAATCATGACAGATCAGAATAACTACTAAACTTTGGAACTTTGGCATATATAATTCTATAAAATATAAATGCCTATTTTCAAAACTTGGGTAGACTCTTCAGTTAGAATCCCTTTTCTCAAATAAATTGTTGTCTAGGCTTAAATCAAGTTTTATATAACTAAGTATCCTATGCCCTCATAGAGAAAATGATCCAAAAATATTTTATTGTTAAATAAAATATATACACATACACACGATATAATATGATACAATGGATGTCTGAAAGCTCAAAAGAAGATGAATTAATGTTTAGATGTATGTTACACACAGCTAAAATTTTCTAATGTTCTAGCGTTTGTGTCTAGCCCCAGAATCTCCTTCAATGGCAAGGTTACTAGTTTATTGTTTAAGGGAAAGGCTGTGAATGTGGTTTACCTGAACTTTTGTAAAGCCTTTGACAGCATTTCTCACAGCATTCTCCTTGATAAACTTGCTGCCATTGGCCTGGACAGGCACACCCTCTGCTGGGTAAAAAAATGGCTGGATGGCTGGGCCTAAAGGGTTGTGGTAAACGGACTTAAATCCAGTTGGAAATTGGTCACGAGTGGTGTTCCCCAGGGCTCAGTGCTGGGTCCAGTCCTGTTCAATATCTTTATCAATGATCTGGATGAAGGGATCGAGTGCACCCTTAGCAAGTTTGCAGATGACACTAAGCTGCGTGGCAGTGTTGATCTGCTTGAAGGGAGGAAAGGAGGCTCTGCAGAGGGATCTGGACAGGCTGGGTCAATGGGCTGAGACCAATGCGATGAGGTTCAACAAGACCAAGTGCCGAGTCCTGCACTTGGGGCACAAAAACTCCATGCAGGCTTGGGGAATAATGGCTGGAGAGCCACCTGGCAGAGAAGGACCTGGGGGTGTTGGTTGACAGCCGGCTGAATATGAGCCAGCATTGTGCCCAGGTGGCCAAGAAGGCCAATGGCATCTTGGCCTGTATCAGAAACAGATTATTGAATAGATTATTGAATAATAGCTTTATAATAAGTATCTTTTAAATTCCTTTTCTCATATTCTTTGTATCAGTAATATGCTGTTAGCACAGTGTTTTTACAGAAGAAAATCAGCAGTTCTAATGAACTGGTAAATCTACACTCACCCACTCTTCTCTTTTTTCACTCTATCATCTTCTTTCTTTATTCCTGCCATCAATGTTCCTCTCTTGAATTAAACAAACAAACAAAAACCTATGCAAACAAGATATCAAAGCTGAAAGCTTATGTCCCTGGAACTGTGTGGCTTCAAATGCACATGATCACATCTGAAAGGATTTCCTCCAACTTGGTTTATCATGGTAGTTGCTTGAATTCTAGGTCCCCTTCAGTTCTAGGAAGAACTTTCTAGTAGGATAATGGCTATCCCAAGAGGCTGAACTCTTGTAGAAATTCTGACTTAGGGAAGATATTATTTAAATTTAAATTTTAGAAAATATCTCAGTTATGCAAAACCAATTAATTGACCCCAAAGATATCCCTATAACAACACTAGATACTTCTAGGCACTATTTTGCCTTGTGTTTTTTGTATTCACAAATGACAAACAAGTAGAATTGATAGATCATACAGAAAGCAGTTATCAATATCTCCCTCTTAAAAAGATAGTTAAACAAGTAAGAGGAAATAATTCCAGCCTAGTCCTAATGCGGTACAGTTTAAGAAAAATAAATCTAAACTGTGATGTTTTCAATGAGTAATGAAATCAGTTTGAGACATGGAATGTGTGATACATGTTTTTCTCTTTGTATTAGAATTGGAAGTACTGGTAATCACTTCCACCCATAGTCATGTGTTCAGTGTTTATTTTCTGTACTGTATGTGTTCAATATTTACCACTACAAAACTTAACATTTAAACATTTTGTGCGCTTTAGTTTGAAATATTATTACATTATTCAGTGCAAGAATATATGGACAGATGGCATATATATTCTTAATAAGTGTTTTTTGCTTATTCGCAATAGATATTTCGCTGGTTTTGTTGCTATCAAAGTTGGGAAAATGGTTTTGAATAAAGAAAGAAACAAGTCAAACATTTTCTCTTGAGGTTTATCTGAATAAAAACATTTAAATAACTTCTACATTTCATGTGTCTCTACCTTTTCTAGATGAAAAGGAAATGAAGATTGAAACAAAGACTAGAAAAGGAAGTATTTAAGAAGGAATATCATTCGCAGCATTCATTTTTATCCTATATGACATCAACAACATTTTCCAGCACTAGACTTAAAACTAAGCTTGCTTGTGTCCCTAAAGAACTATTTGAGTTATGACATACATTAACCTTCAGAAAACCCACTATTATGGTTCTCCTTGAATACTCCAAATTATTCCCTTTTAAGGCATGACAGAAAAAATATACAAATTAAATAAGTGAAATATGCCTCTTCATGACCTACAGAGCCTTGTCATTGTCTGTGCAAACATTCTAAACTGTGGTGTAGATGCTGATACTTTTGAATATTCAACACTTGTAATCTTAGCCTAAAGCACACTGTCAAACGTGCAGAGGGCAAAATGTATCTCCCGCAGACCTTGCCCAGAAAAGCAAATCTCACAAACCAGCCAAATTGAAAGGCAGTTTTATTCTAATAGCACGTTATCTTACTGACAGCTTTTTTCCCTGTGCAAAATTTCAGGCTTTTGTCATCAGCTAGGTCAGTGTCTATATTGTGAAAGAATTAGTTACAAAAGTGATTTTAATAGTGACTGTATATCTCTACCCTTTATAGCTAATCCAAGAAACTGTTTCTTCACAGGACTTGTAATGCAGTTTCTGTGTGGGCAGAGGCAAGCCTTAGGAATTTTAAGACAGCAGAAAAAAAACCTGAAGAGGATTTGGCATGGAACCTGTATTCAGAATAGAAGCATTTGGAAGTATAAACTTAGAGCTGTCCCTAGCATTCCAGGTACAATATTTATTTTACTTGAATACAAAAATATTCTCCTTGTGTTTACAGTGCATACACATACATGTCTACACTACAAATATTTGAGTCAAATAGCATGCAAGTTACAGGAATACAAGTCATTTACCATACAGTATAATTTTGGAGTTTACAGTCAATAATTTATGAAGACAAGATAAAACCAGCACTATAAAGCCAGCAGTCAGTAGTTTACTTGGAAGCACGCACAAATATACTGATAGTTTGTCATGTTTACTTAATAGTGAAATGTGGAGATATATTAAGTAATTTTGGAACTATTAGATAACTTTAAACTAGCAGACCTATGCTGTTCTATTGAGACTGACATCTTATTTAGAAAGGCACCTTAAATGAAACATTGTTCACGGTGTTGAACGTAAAAGCATCAAGGCAACTGAAATATTCTATTCTAAATATGTGTTAAACAAAGAAGCTCAGAGGTTTCATAAACCCTACACATCAAAAAGCTTTATAGTGAGTGTGCATTTTCTTTTTTTTTTGCTCTGATAATGTCTGGAAGGAGACACTAAATGTTAACACCTCCTATTTCAAGGACAAAATCTTTCTGATTGTAGGTATTTCCTAGATTGCAAAGGACAGAAGTAACAGGTGTTTTGAGTCAAGAAAATCACAGTGGTTCAATTTATGACAATATCTTGACAAAGAATAATGTGACTTTATTCTAAATTCGCTAAGTATTATTTACTGTAGGAGGAACTACTGCTGGAAAGAAGGAATCAAAGACTTAAGACAGTGATAATCTTAATCTTTCTTTAGCTAAAAGGGAATACTAATCTTATATGAATGTGTGTGGGAAATATGCATTAAGAAGTCACTTTGTAGAGAGGTTAAAGCACTTGAAAAATATGTTCCAGGAATTGCTCAGAAAATTGTGCAAGAAATCCTCTATGATTATTAAATCCAATGTTAGGGGGGTGACAGCTCAGGAATTTTTTTTTTTTTTAAGAAAATCTGTTTTCTCTGCCAGGAAACTGTCCAAATCACAAAAAGAAAGATTCATTCTGAAAATACGAACTTGGATCTGTTACATGACTAATTTCATAATGGAGGGAGTATCTCTTAAAACACCTGGCTCTTGAAATCAAAAGATTAGAGAAACACCTTAACTTTCATTTTAAAAACAAGTATACATTGATCTCTCATATTTTCAAGGGAAACCACAAAGATGTTAAAGTTCAAAAACATGCAAAGTTCAGCCTTTACTATTTTAAACCTCATTAATTTAAAAATCGTTCTCCTGGCTTCAAGAGCTCCAGGCTCAGGCTTTGGCACTGTTAGGAACCGGTAACACTGTGTGTTTCCACCCATGATAAACTGACAGGCAGCGTGAAACTTGTTCCAGCATGTTAAAAAGTAGATCAGATTGGGGCAGTGAAATGGGGACAGTTTCACTGGCACAAGCAAATGCTGCTTAGTATGAAAAGTGAGAAAGCTGGTATCTCTCACACATGATTCAGGAAATGGCTTTTGTGTCCCATCTAACAGTTCTTTTTCAAAGTGGCAGGGGGAAAGTCAGATTTCAAACACCAGACAAGGGAAGAAATAGGCCATTAAAGATCACGGCAGAAATCTGACGTTTGTTTAGTGCAAACATGGATTTATTAAGCCAAAAAATCCTAGAAGAAGGAACTACCTTAGGACACATCCATGTAAACATGTGGACTCAAACTCATCACAAAACAGTTTACTAGCGCAGGTAGAGTGGACCAAAATGTGGTTTATACAGCTTTCAGCTCTGATCTCCTTCTGCTATGGCAGTTTGAAGTAGCATTATGTTAAAAAAAGCAAAGTTTCTTCTGCTTACTAAAGGGAAGAGGTGGCATGGGGAGAAGAAATAATATTCTGCGTCTTGGCCTTACTGTGTCCTAGTTTTGAATAAATAATGCAAATGTGGTTGATGAACTATGCAGAGAGAAGTTAGGATCATTAGAAAAATGTAAAGGTGTGTTGAATGCAATTCAGCAAAGTTCTAGCCCCACTCTTGTCCTGTGCAAATTTCCATAAATAATCCGTATGGTGGAAAAGAGGATATACTTCTTTACATTAAGTCACTCCAAGAATTGAAGGGATTAGTTTAGACCCACTCACTCTTGGCAAACAAGACAAACCGCCCAGAGAAACAAAGAAACAAAACAACAACAACAAAACACAGAAAAAAGTGAACATTTGAGAAGGAAAAAGACCTGCATCAGTACAGAATGAGAAACAAACTGGAGTTTGGTTATAAAACAGGAGTCTATACATGTGTCAATCTGACAAAAGCTTACAAGGTGGGAATTAAGCTTGCAGACACCTAGCATAGTTCCTTGTTTTATGCAGCACTGACAATAGCCCAAAAAGTTTATTGTATACAGATTTGAATATCACGCCTGTGGAAAAAGTAAGATCCCTTGAAGATCCTCTGGAGGAGGGTAGTGAAAATGATCTAAGGTCTCTATTAAGGCTGTTCTAGGCAGAGAGAACAGAAAACTGTGAAGAGTGAATTCTGAACAACGGAACAGGGGAGAGGGAGACAAGCAGAAAAAAAGCTTGAAGAGTGTAAAAAAAAAATAAATTTGATTTGCATGTTTCTTCCTGAAAGACACCAGGATAACTGAACCTGCCATGATTTAAATGGCCCAGATCCCTGAAGTCATACTTTTCCAAGACAATGTTTTTTTATTTCCCATGGTGTTCTCCTACTATCAAGTTGATCAGACAGGAAAGTGATAAAGATGGCAAATATCTATTCAGATGGCATTTTGAAAACAAAAGAAAGGAATAAAGGAAAACATTTAATACTCTAAAGAAACCCACAAAAATCTCCATAAAAATAGCTGCAAATTATTAGTAGCAATGGTGTCTCAAAAACTTAGTTTTCCAACAAATTTAAAATTTACCAAAGGTATTTTATTCAAAAGGTCTCAAATTTTTTACTTTAAGAAATAGTTTTAGTAGTATTTGATATGCTATCTTCAATAATGATTGGTATACACGATCTAAGAAATTACGAATAAAACCCCTACATATAAGACTTCAACCAAATTTTGCTCTATATTTTCTTTATCCTAAAGTGAAACAATGGCAAGAGGATCCATTTTTATTCTGACATACTTCTCTATGTTAGAGCAATTTGAAATCAAATTGTATAGTGCTCACAGACATTTTACAGTCCAGAATATTTATGATTAAGCATCTTTAATTTTTAAGCATAAATAACTCACCACACTGATTCTATGAGGCAGGTTTAAAATATTTGAATATTTTAAAATGTGAATCACATGTACTACGTAATTAAAATAATTTAGTCCTATCCAGTAAACAATTGAGGAAAATTTGTTTTAAGTCTCTTCCCACTCTTTTCCAAGACCAATTATGATAAGTAGGCTTTGGCTTATGGTTTCTTTCTGTGTTACATTGAATTAAAGCCATTTAATGATCAAAAACTAGAAAGAAATTTAAGCTTAGTAGTAACGCATTCTATTCGTTATGCCATAAGAAATTATACTAGGCTGAATCACTTCTTTAGATATGCTCCAAAATAATTCAAGGAATTATTTTTGACTTGTAGAGACATTGCAGAGGGGAAGAATGCTTAGTGAAGAAGAAATATCTACAGAAAATACTTTTGAATTGTAGATGGATTTTCATTCATTTGAATTCAGTGTTACCTTCTCCTTGGATAAGAAAAAGCTTTCTCTTTCAGTCTTCTGAAAGTCTCTGGTTCTAGACATTCATATGAGTCATTAGAAGAGCAAAGTGAGGAAGGACTGGTGTACCATGGTTCAGATATGACAAATTTCTCTGAGGAACGCACACAGTTAAATCCTACAGTAGAATCTCCCTGTATGATGTTAATAATGCAATGCATAAAGATTAAGGAATGCACTTGTAAATCAAGAAAGGGACCTTACTGTAAGCCATATTCAGTAACTGGGCATATAGTCTGTACTACTTTTTTCTTATTTGCAAAAACATAAAGAAATACTATCTCTAACAGTGGAACTTCTTCCTGGAATATGTGTATGTGAAAACCCTTTGAGCCAAAGAGGCCCCACAGTCAGAACTCTTCCCCTGGGGGAAACTGGTAAAACTGAGCTTACACAACTGAATTTTGATGTGTCCAAAGTGGAACTGCCTCTAGAGAAAACAAGAGAAAAATCCTGAAATGACCTATGGCAAATAGTCTGAGATCTTCCTACATTTAGAACAGGAGAACATCTATAACCTACTCTTCAAATGAGTCTTAGAAGAGACAATTGAATTATAGTTTTCAAACATCAACATAATATGGAAGAAAACAAGTGTTTTCCTTTTTCTCTGTAAGTATTAAGTATACACCATGGAAATTTTATTAAGCTTTATAAGTGAGCTAGCCAGAGAATATGCACTTTATGAATCCCACTGGATTTTGAGAAAATTTGTGTCAAACTGGCAGGTGACATCAAGAAGTAGGCAGCTATGGAACAGAAATGCTAGGACTACCTTACCCATTTCTAACTGCTACTTAATCAGATAAGTGAGATCTTCATGATTTCTGACAGTTGAGATCAGGATGCTCCCAATACTGCAGTGACCCTCTGAGTCTAAACAGTGAATCTAACCCAGGTGCCTTGATAAGAAAGGGCAAACATCTCATGACTGAACATGGGAAAGGAACTGGGGTTCCCCAGCCCAGCTTCAATATTTGGTTGCTCTTCTTCAGTTGGGGTTGAAAGCTGCAATGCTAGAGACAGTCAAATGACAGATTCCATTTTTCCCTCATTCCTTGTGTAACAACCTTGCCAGCTCAAGGTGGCTGAGATGCTTTGGCTGATACTCACAGAATGGTATTATTTCAATGCCAGGGGCAAGGCTTCTTCACAGTTAGCAATAAATCTCTGCCTTTGGAATTGAAAGCAAATTGTCTGGTTTCGAGGTCGGGTATGACGCAGGCTGTGATTTTAACATACTCTCATTTCACTAATTTGGATTAGTTTAAGACCAATATATGACATAAATATACATGAAGGTAGTAGTGATAGTTCAAATTATGCAGCCACGGTTTATGAGTGGCTTATTTAATACATGTAGTCTTAATTCTTTTCTGTATTTAAGCACCTACCCATAAACACATTTGATAACAATCACAACTACAACTATCTCTATGTATGCATTGATGACTTGGCTAAATATAAACTTGGATTAATTTTTAACCTTTACCTATACATACTATGGTACACCTACAGTCTGCTTAGTAGATCCAATTGAAAACCTGTTTGTCTTATCATTATCAGGTTTTATTATTTATTCAACAGCATATTTAGAATTCAAACTACACATCTAGAATTGATTCTGATTGTTTAAATTATTGTATATTGGTGTAACCAATGTAATTTATTCATTGAATATTCAGGTAAGTAAAGTGCCTTAACAAAAAAAGATGCCATTTAAAGGAAAATTAGCAACAGTGAATATAAGAGAATACAGCTGTATTACCAGGATGCTACAAAATATGTTTATTTATATTATTATATTTTCGATCTTGATGAAGAATTTTTCAACTCTATTTCCGCTTTATGAAAAATTCATGAAGCAGTGCTTGCATTTGTCTCTTGTCTGTACACAAATTTAGACAAAAGAATGGATAGAAATGAAAAAAACATATATATATATATAGCAAAATAACATAAGGAAAACCAGTTTTCTCTCACAGGAATCCAGACAGTCACTATGGTGCTTCCTGACAGAGTAAAGCAGCAGGAGACAGCTAATGAGGCAAGTCATCCGTTATC
Organism: Dromococcyx pavoninus; assembly: GCA_033558185.1. Taxonomy (NCBI): domain Eukaryota; kingdom Metazoa; phylum Chordata; class Aves; order Cuculiformes; family Neomorphidae; genus Dromococcyx; species Dromococcyx pavoninus. Next base: position 774,582 of record JAUMJL010001259.1, on the reverse strand, counting down.
ATTGCAGTGCTTAGCCTGATTTAGTTATCTGAATCAAAATGACAGATTCAGGAGGAAGGCTCCTGGGAACTTGACTGAAAATGTTACGTTGATGTTACCATGCATTGATCAATCTAGCGGAGTGCCTCTTTGTCTCCATGCCAACAACGAATAGAAACAAAAAAGCCGGGGTTAAGGGGCATGCTTTTGGAAAACTGATATTGAGGAAGATATTTTCTTTATAAACATGTTTTGTTAAACACTGAAATAAGTTTCATGCCTAGGACGACTCATGGCTTTTCAAAATATGGGAGGTTTTATAATGTAATTTCAGCTTGTCAGGAACAATTTTCCTCCTTCCTTTTAGGATTACTTAGAAGTTTAGCTTTAGCAGCTACAGTTCATGTCACTGGTTGCTTTTTAAATTTATTCTAACATGAAGAGGAAGAAATGTCTTTAACAATTTCAATACTAACAAAATGCTACTTGGTAATTTAAAAAAAAATAAAAAAGAATAAGTAGAAATTATCTAAAAAATGTAGAAGCAAATGGTGACTAATTTTTACCAGAAGTTGAAGATAGGGCTGGGTATTTTGGAATGAGAAATCTAGACAGGGATTTCTTGCAAAATGAGTAAATGATCATTAAAAAAAAAAAAAAAAAAAAAATTCTTCAGTGTAAGCAAACCTCTTCTCAAACTCCTGCAGTTCTGTGTTCGATACCTGAAAGTTTTCTTTCAGAGGAAATTTTATCATCTTGTGGTGCTCAGTTAGGATTTAATAGAATTTTTAGATATAGACTTTACGGTTTTTGCTGTTTTCCAGAAACTGTGTCTACCCACTCATCCCTGAAACCACAGGTTTTCCTGGCTAAACTAAGTTCTCTGGTACAAAATGAAGAGTCAATGTGTTCTGTGTTCTTTGTCTGTCTTTAAAATTTAGATTTTAAATTCAGATTATCTCAATTCATACTTCACTGCAGCTCATAATATGGACGTACGTTGCTTTGTATGGGAATTCATAACTATGCTCCTCATCTGACAGCAAACTAATACAGACTAATATTGCACCTGGATTAAAAAAACACCAACCAACCAACCAAAAAACCCCAAAAGACAAAAAAGAGATTCGTTGCTACATAACTAAAGATCTCCTCAGAGCTTCAACTTTATGTTCAAAGTCACTGAAGTTCATCGAACACCCCCTTCCACTATACAAATAAATTGATTTTCCAGAAATCTGGAAATCAACCCTTTACTTGAGTTTTACAAAACAAACAAGATTATAAATATTCTTTTAGTGCATAAGACAAAAAGCCTGATTCGGCAAATGGTATTTACGAGTGACCGTCCCATAGGTTCAACTGAAAATTATGTGTTGATGGAGAGTATGCTGTCCTGGTATGTCATACTCACATCAAATTTTTGTTCTGCTCATAACTCAACTGCAGATTGAGTGCAGAAGTTGTAGCAATAAAACCTTGATGCATTTTCATATGTTTCTTACAATTTGGAACAACCTGTCACTAGCTGGGGGAGGTTGTAAGGATATTATGAAAACTGTTGGATTTTTACAAACCTGTAGCAATTAAATAAATATGAATTTATTTAGAAATGATGTTATTTGTTAATTTTCCTTTAAACATAATCCTCTTTCGTGGGAGCACAATATATATTTCCATCAGTACTGCCATTTTACTGCTCTGTCACAACTATACAAAAAGCTGATTTCATGAGTAAGCAAACAAAACTATTATTTCCATTTTGAACTACTGGGAACCTGTCACCACATTGGTTGCTCTAGTAGGCATGTCTAATAGACATCCTTAAAAATGAGGGAAAGAAGTAGCTCAAAGAACTCTTTAGGGCATCACTGCCTTGGGTTAGACTGTGGAGGCTAAATAGTTATCCTCCTAAGATAACATTCAAGAGCAGTTAAGGATTAAAGACAAAATACAGTCTTAATTAAGAACTTAAATATTTTTTGTGATGTCCCCAACTTTACAGATGTCTCTCTGTTATTTCACATTGGCACAACCAATACATTATAAAGGAATGACTTGAAAACTGTTACAAATTCCAGAGAAGAGTAAGTCTACTACAGCAGTTTGCCAAGCAATTCACTAGGAACCAGAGGCAAGTAAAGTAAGTTTTAGTCTGTGTGAGACACTTCCATTAACATAATAAACCTCTTTACCAAGCATGAGGGTGTCAGAGGCAGAGCTGGATATCTGAGAATCACTGTGCTCCTAACAGGGTGGCATTATGCATAACGCTCCACGGAAACACCTGGTACCGGTAATGTTTGCATAAAAAGAAATTAAAAAAAAAAACCCTAAAACTTCACAAAACCTGGGGAGTTCAACCTTATACATAAGACTCAAAATGGTGATCAAGGGTTATGGATTGTAAGAGGCATTTTTCCATAAAAGAGTGAGTTAATCTTAACTTCCCTAAATCCTCTTGTACTAAACAGAACAAGGTGGTGGGTTGATTTTTTTAAGCAAAAATTGCAATAAGGGAATACTTGGATCCACCGTTAACTACTCCACTTTAATGTATACCTGTACACGACTAAATTTTGGTTAGCTGACTGGATCAAATGGCATGATAAATGCATATCCCATTTTGTGGTGTGAAAACAGGTTTCCAGAGATACAATAATCTGCCTGATGTCAGCAGAGCAAAAAATAAGTTTAAATGTCTGAGTGCTAATCCAGTACTATTCCCATTGGATCATGCTTTTGTACACAGTAACACATTATTTTTTACTAGAAAAATCTCTGTAACAGGTTACTCAAGAAAAATAACACAGTCCACTTACAAGATAAAATACACATGTTTGTGTTTATAAAAAAGAGAAGTGCTATTTTTGAAAAGCAAAACAGGATTTAACTACTGTTTCAGCACTAGTTGGGTTATTGCTGGAAATAATAATGCAGTCTACTGACTCAGATAACTCAGTCTTGTGTGAGCTGGTTAAAACTATTGTTTTAATAGTTTAAGCCACTGTAAATTTCACAGATGGGATGAAAATCTGTCAAGCAGACAGTTTATTACCAGAAGCGATGTAAGAGAAAATATATTACATGATCATATAGGACTGTAGAAATTGTTATGTTTTATTTTTTTTAATTAAACAGCAAATTAGATACAGAGAACAAAATATTTTTGTCAATCACCATTAGCTGCAGATACACTGAGCAGAGCGAAGTGAAAACACAACTTTACTTCCTGTCTTGGTAAAAGACATTTCACTGTATTTTATGCCAACAACTAATGACAGACTATGAAATCATTATATAGTCTGATGGAGCAATACCTGTACCTATGACTAAAGAATTCTAGAAATACCATTAAGTAAATTCAGTTATGATTCAAGTTTTACCTTAAGCTGAGTGCATAAAAAGCAGAGCATAGTGCACAAAGACAGCAAAGCCGATGTAACAGGAATTCTCATGAAACTCAAGATTCAAGACTGTACATGTTAAAACATGTTAAAACTACTCATGGCCCAGTTTTTATTTTCCTTATTTTCTTGTTTTCATTAGTTTTCTTTCTATACTACTTTTTTCTTCTGAGATCTCACATTAAGTTACCTAAATGGAGTGACCTAAAGTCCCTTAAGAAACAAGCTAATCCCCTTTACAGTAATACTGCTAAGGAAAATGGTTTCTTCAATAAACTTGAAATAAAAATGCAGTCCTTAAAATGTTACTTTTTTTGTTCCATGTCAAAAGTGAAGGATAACTTTTATAACGTGCAGTTAAATTAAGGATGATATAACTGCTAAGCTTCCTGTTGCATTAAAAAATGAAAGACAGAGCAGTTTAAGTATTATCAAAAGAGGTAGTTTCTGCTGTTAACTGATCCTAGAGAAAAGCTGAATCTAAAATTAATTGTATCAGAGCCAACATTTGATTTTATAAATCTTGAAAGTACATAACCACTTCTTATCTCCTCTTTGGGGGGAAAAAACACCAGTTAACTATATCCTTTCCTCATTGTCTGTTAAACTGGTTGTTATTGCATTCCACTTATCTCTGGTGCTGAGTCAGCAGTTTATTGACTATTGCAGCCACCTGCAATACAAAGACAGTTTGGTTCCTACTGCTTTGTCAATACTAGCTAAATTTGGCTTAGGAAGTCTTGTTTTCATATTAGGCAGTACTGTATATTAAAAATGGCCTGAAATCAGTGTCTTTCATTCTAGGACTTCCTATGTAATATGGATTAAATATAAATACTAATACAGAACATTACACCAGATTCATGACTGCTGAAGAGTGAATAGCATTTCTTTTTCAAGTCTCTTAGTATTGGAAATTGCAGGCAGTGTTCTGTGCGTATTACACGCTCTCCTTGAAGCTCGGGAGGACTTCAGAGACTCCAGAAACACTCTGCAATGATCTGACAAAGTAAATCACAAGAACTTTTCTTCTCTTTGTTTCTGTGTGATTTGGTGTAGTTCAGGTGTGTCTATGGCAGTGAAATGGAGGGCAGGCTTTCAAATTGCCCTTATTGTTAGCTAGTACAGAACCGGGCAGAAGACCAGATTCCAGAAGTAAAATGTTTTTCACTGTCATATGAAAGAAACTGGCTACAAGAAAAACATCAGGCCATTGTCCTCTTCTTCTTTTATTTTAAAAACAAAACAAACCGAAAAAAATGTTTAACACACTTCAAGTTTGATAACATTTTTATTCCTATCTCCAAATACTCCAGGCAGCTTCCTCTACTGCAATTTGATGCTTTAATATTGTAGATTTTGTTTTTCTTCCTGGCTTTCTTCATATTCTTTCATTCTAATTACAGGATTCACTCATTTCTTGATAATGAAGTATAAATGAATTCCTAGGAACAGAACACTACATCAGACCTTGCAATGGCCAAGCAGCACCAGCTTAGAAAATCTTTTGGTGCATGACACAGCCCTCAAAAGGGAAGTGTCCCATCTACAAGAATCAATGTTGATTGAGTTTCTGACTGCACAAACTATTATTTATATATAATAATATATATAATAATAATATAATCACTTCTGTATCATTTTCTTTGAGTTCATCCTTTTGGTGTTTGGATGCTTTTTCTGTCCAGAAATTCAATTCAGGATAGGGATGGGTGACCTGGTGGGTACAAAGCGGAGAAGATTCAGAGACTCTTATGTCTATTTCTTTTCTAAAAGATCTACAACAGCTTCAGGAATACCTAAATAATTGGTGAATTAATGCACCTTCAGCCAATCATTTTAACAAAAGGAAGATAAAAATAGAATCCAGAAATGTATCATTTCGTGCTGTATGCTTTCTATGCCACCAGTGTTTCTCCTTTCTGACTCAGAACTGTAGGCATTTATTTTGCGAGGATTCTGTCCCCTCAAATTTTAAATTTGATTAAACAAGAGGATATGACAACAAAAATAATGTTGATTTTTTTCCACTGATGATAATTTGGTTTAGGTTAATGAGGCTATCAACCAATTGCACAGTTTCAGCTTCATGTTCATCTGTCATCCTTGGAACGTGGTTGTTTCCTTTATCTATATTAATACTGTGATAAAGATTTAGCAGTGCAAAAATTTTGACTGATTATAATTTGTGTGACGTCATAGTTTTCAAATGAAGTTGGTATTTTTGCACATCTCTAATTGTTTGTCCTGCAGATCTTTATTACTGTAATGTGAGAGAAGGCAAGAAAACAATTTGTCTCAGGATGATGTCTGCACAAGCACAAATAGCAATTACAAAAATAAATCTTTTTTTTTTGTAAACTAAAAAAAGTTAAAGCTGAAATCATGAGAACTTAAACCATTTTAAAGTCATTTTACGCACTGTCTTTTCTACATATCTTCACTTTTTCCTTTTAGCCAAAGGCAAAGGGGAAGGGAACGAATAAACAGCCTGAATCTGTTTTGTAGGAGATCACGTCAGTTGTTATTAACTGTTATATTATGTTTCATTGGGCTGGTTGAAGGGAAAGAGAAGGTCAAAATATTTGTTTTTCTTATTTGGTTTTCTTATCTTTAAAAGTAGATTCAGTAAAAATACTTCAGTTGTCTTCAGGAATTTTAAATGCATTTCATTAGAATCACTCACTGTTTCATGCAATATTTTTAGGAAGTGGAAAGTTTCTAAGAAGAACATACGGATGCAGTACCTTGGGGGATGCAGGTAGTGCCTATACAGTAGTATAAAAATATCATGCCTATAAGAACTCACATGAATAACGTGAGCTCATTCTAACTTCACTCTGTAAGCATAAGATGGTTATGAGTTGAATCAATAAACATCAGGAAAATGCGTCATTCATAGGTATTATTTTCCATTAGTAGACCTAGAAGAACCTAGTTTTTTTTCTTTTTTCATGGAACACAAGTTATCCAAGGTAAAGGGTAGGTAATGTCAGAGCTAGTAAAAGAACCTGACTTCCATGACAGCCAGCTCAAGGCTCTTTCCACCAGGCAATGTACTGTTGAAATTATTTTGTTATCTTTTAACTGTACTGATAAATGCAGCTCATCACCTATAATTTTGCTGTTACAATCACAGACTTCTGCTGAAGACCAGTCTGAAATTTATGTATGTATGACACATAATAATTGTGAAAACTGTTTTCAGTAGTTTCAGCAGTTCAGTCTATTCAACCCTATATTAGCAATTTCCTCACATAGAAGGACTTGTACCCTGGAATGCTATCACATTAAGCAAATACTTATCTTTGTCCACTCAGTGGTATATGATATTATAGACTCAGGCAATAGACATGATCTCCTATAACAGCAAAAATATGGAAGATCAGCATGACACTGATTTGGGGAAACCTGCCCTTCCTCAGTATCAGATGGGAGGATGCCTGAAAAAAGCCTTATGTCGTAGAGTATTCTATAAAATAAAAACTTCCACTATATGGTGTGATAGACAACAAAAGACCCTGCTGAAAGTCAGGGCTCTGAAATTCCGTTTTCCAAAATAACCCAAGTTTGCTAACATGCAGATAAGACCCTTTCATCCCACCTTGTTTTGAGGAAGGACATATCAGTGCTTTGTTCTTACTCACGTGTGGGAAGGTTCTCGTTTGAAAATGCTATTTGGTGAAGAGAAGTGGGAGAGTGGGTGAATCTATTATTTGAAGTAATTTTTTAAGAACTAGGAACTTGTATGTGAACACTTTTCTCAATTTCAATAAAAACAAAACCAAATTATAGCAATATTTTTGACAGGGTTCCTGCCAAATAAAATATGAAATATTACATCAAGAAAGCCATGTTCACTTGGAAGATCCCACACAGATATCTCTGAGTCATCACCTTCCAAGTGCCCCAATAGTTTGACTCCTAAAAAAAACTTCTCAGATAATTGTTTTCAGAATATCAGAAATTGCTTGTTGTTCCCACACAGTAATATTTCAGATTACTGTTGAGAGATGGATAAAGTGGGGCAGTTCATTACTAAATATTGTATGAGTCATGCTTAGTATAGCGTAGATCAGGTACTGAGAATTGAGTTAATCTTAAAAGCTATTCAACACTGGAAAATCTATGCACATTTACACATTTTGTAGAACTCCTCCTGGTATTACAAATTTTCTTCTAGAATTTAAAAAATGTATGTTTAATAGGTCATTAATTAATCTCCAAGGCCTGGGAACACAGGAAAAGAAAACAACTAATTTATCAAGTCAGTCTACATGTATACATTACTACCAGTGATAACTACTTGCTAGATACTTTCACCCAGTACAAATAACTGTTGAAAGGCAGAAGGGGATATACGAGTCAACAAGTTGCTTACAATTATAGCAGTTTTTCTTGAAATTATCCATATGTACAACTATTTTATGGATGACCCTTCAAATAGTTGGGATCTGAATAGGTATTCCAGTGGGCTAATATGACAGCAAAGAGGCGTAACACAATAGTAATGAAAAAACCCAGATAGCAGAGACTCTAGAAAGCACCACTTAAGTTGCAAGATGTTTCTGATATGCGAGACAAATATAAGAAGCTAAACTTATATAAACAAACTCTCAGGTAGATAAGAAGAAAAAGGTGCAAAATACAATAACAGGTAGTGAGGACTGTCTCTGACAACCTGGGGACTATTCAATAAAGCATGGTTTGCCTTGGAAATAAGCTGGAGATTTTATTCTGCAGACAATTTTAAAATATTCAGACCTGATTTATTCCAACCTGAACAAAAAGTTAAATATTTTTATTGAAGACAATCTCTGAAAATGGTGATTTAGAAACATGGAAGCCATTTGGAGGTTACAAGATAAAAGAGTGTTGTGAAACAATGTCTAAAATATCTGGTTTACTGTAGAAGAAATATTATGAAAATGAACCATCAAAACCATAATATGTATCGGTAGACGCATGATATTAGGTTTTCTATACTTCAGCAATTAACTTTTTAGTATCTTTTATCAATCAAAGCAATATAAATAATGACATTAAAATATTTCATTTATATTGTTTCCACTTAACCCAACTAAACCTATTCTATGGTTGTGTGCTTCTTGAATTAGAGGCTATTCATGGCAGGTTAATTTTGCAGCAGCAGAGGAAGTTTATATATGTTTAAGGCAATTTGCACAGGATGCAAATCTTGTTCATCATTCAAGATGGATCAGAGGAAGCTTATTTTGCATATGGCTTTTTGTATTTACTGAGGAAGATGAGATTGGGATGGAGGATTACTTGAGGAAAAGCAAAAGGGATAGCTCTGTTGTTTAGAGAACTGAATGTCATCCTGCAAAATAATTCCTATTTTTGATAAAAAATTTCTGCATGAACTTAAATGACCTCTCATGAGTAGTCATTAACTGTGTTTTCATAGTATTCTGGGCTTGACCTGTGATCATTGGGTCTGGTCTGAAGAAGTGTTTGGCTTTCATGGATCTGGCACAGAAGTCCTCTGAACCTTTAAAATGTTCTGTGGTGCTTGGTGAAAAATCAGATTCTATGCCCTCAACTAGGACTCCATAAATCCATAAATGCCCTTGACCTCTTTTTCTCTTTCTAGTACCTATAAAAAAAAAGAATTACATCAACTCTTCATATTATTAGAGTATTACAAAGATTAAATAATTTTTATGAAGCACTCTGATATTATTATTTGGGCATCATAGAGAAGCCCATGACATTAATCATCCTGTCTTCAGAATAAAAGTGCACTACATAAATACTAAAGCTACATATTTGACAATGAGAATAAAATTTACTGAACAGCTAGTTTTCTAATTTTTCCATTCTTGTTGTTTCTTCAGTCATTCTGTTTATTTTTCCTTTCTCACAACACTCTAAGTTTTGTCTCTTACACTTGCCAGAGACTCTTGATGACACTTTCCTGTAGCTCTCCAAAATTCAGCCCTCTGTTCCCTCTCTGAAACACTGTCTTGTTCTCCTCTGTCCTTACTGTCTGTCTAAAGAAGTCTCCCAAAATTAAACAACAAAAAAATTCTGATTGTTTATTCTTTCATATCTTATTTAACTTTTTTACATTTAATGTTTAATTTCTTTTGTATAGGCTATTATTTATTTAATTGGCTGCAGAGGAGAAGAAATTATTTTTCATGTGTGTATAATCTGGTAGGATTAATTCTGATCTTTGTCACAGCGTGTTGGTGATGCTATAAAATAAATATAAAATACTATTAATGACATGGCTAGCTTATATTTTAGTATTGGAATCTTACAGCACATGCATCTTAGTTTAACTGTGGTTTCATTAATCTCCTGGTATATGAGAATTATGAGAATTAAGAGGGAAAAAACAGAGTGAGAGCTGAGAATGTTGTGGTGTGTTTTCTTATTTTCCAATAAGGTTTAATAAATTCAGTTTTTAGCAGATGCCTACAAGATCAGTTTGTAGATTTTCTTTTTAATTTGCATGATTTGTTTGCAAATATATAACACACTAAATATTTCAAGAACCATCTGCCTGTATTGTTTCTCTTTACAAATTCTGTATTTTCCTTGCCATTTTTATTGAGAAAGAGTCTTGCAGCCCAAAACGCATCCTGAAATATCAATTTGACACACTAGCTTTGGTTAACGACTTCTCTTAGATAGAAAATGTTAGTTGCTCCATACTGAAATGGATTTTTAAGCTTGTAGGGTCAGAAATACATATTACGTAGCTCTCTGAATTTAACAGAGTTAGCAAAGTACATGAACTGAGTATCGGGTTCATAAAAAAGGTTTAGAATTTCTTCAATGAGTGGTTTTTATGTTTCCCTAGGAAATAATTATTTTATAACACAAATACAACCGTCTATCTTTTTTTAAAACAGATTCAAATGTTTCAGAAAAGTTCAGAAGTGAAATTAACAGGAAGATAAAAGAGGGAGGAAAGACAACCACAAATGCTATTGAGGATTTATACATATTTAACCTTTGTCAATTTGATTTGCTCTGATTTTAAAAATGAAAAAAACTCTTTAATGGAAATATACTTTGTTATCATAGAATCATAGAATGACCTGAGTTGGAGCAGACCCACAAGGATCATCGAGTACAGCTCCTATCCCTGCACAGGACAATGCCAACATTCACTTCATGAGGGAACTGTCCAAATGCTCTTGAATATTGTCAGGCTTGGTGCCATGACTACTTCCTTGGGGAACTGTTCCAGTGCTCCACCTTCCTCTGAGCGAAGAACCTTTTCTTAATATCTATCCGAAACCTCCCCTGGCACATCTCCCTGCCATTCCCTTGAGTCCTATCATTGGTCATCAGAGAGATGAGATCAGTGGCTGTTCCTCCTCTTTCCTTTGTGAGGAAGCAGTGAATTGCTATTAGGTCCCCCCACCTCAGTCTCCTCTTCTCCGGGCTGAACAGACCAAGTTGATTTCAGCTGCTCCTCACATGATTTCTCCTCTAGACCCTTCACCAGCCTTGTGGCCCTCCTATGGACACTCACCAGTAGTCTGATGTCCTTCTTATACCGTGGCACCCAAAACTGCACACAGTACTCAAGATGGGGCTGCAACAATGCAGAGCGGAGTGGGACAATCACCTCCCTCAACTGGCTGGCAATGCTGTGCTTGATGGACCCGGTTGGGCTGCTTGGTTGTCAGGGCACAATATTGGGTCATGTTCAACTTGCCGTTGACCAGAACCCCCAAATCCCTTTCCGCAGGGCTGTTTTCCAGCTTTTCGCTCTCCAGTCTTTGCATGTATCCAAGGTTGCCAAGTCTCAGGTGTAAAATGCATCACTTGCCCTTTTTAAACTTCATGTGGTTGGTGATTGCCCAGCTCTCCAATCTGCCCTCTTTGCCCTCAAGAGTGTCAACAGCTCTCCCCCACTTTCGTGTCAGCTTCAAACTTGGTTAGTAAACCTTTGCGTCCTGCATCCAGGTCATTTATGAAGATATGAAAGAGCACTGGCCCCAAGATGGATCCCTGCAGAAACCCACTAGTGACTGGTCACCAGCCCAATGTAACCCCATTCACTATGACCCTTTGAGCCTGACCCATCAACCAACTGTTCACCCATTGCATTATGTGTTTATCCAGCTGTATGCTGGACACTTTGTTTAGGACAATACTGTGAGAGATGGTATAAAAGGCCTTGCTGAAATCCAGAAAGATCACATCAACTGGTTTTCCTTGGTCAACCAGGTGGGTAACCCTGTCATATAAGGAAATTAAGTTTGTCAGGCAGGACCTTCCCTTTATAAACCAGTGCTGGCTGGGATCAATGACTGTGTTGTGTTTCAGGTGTTTTTCAGTAGCTTCCAGAATAATCTTCTCCATAATCTTACCAGACACTGACGTGAGACTGACAGGCCTGGAGTTACTGGGATTATCCCTGCTGACTTTTTTGATGATTGGGATGTTTCCCACTTCCAGTCAAGTGGTACCTCTCCAGATTCCCAAGAGCATTGAAAAATCTTTGAGAGATGCCTTGCTATGACATCAGCCAGCTTTTTAAGTACCCTTGGTTGAATCCCATGAGGCCCCATCAACTTGTAGGGGTTCAGCTGGAGTACACATTTGGGATTTATTGGGAGTTTGTCATTTGTACAGTCTTGGTCCTCTGGCCATGAGCTCTAAGGGGGCCTGAACACATCATCAGTATTGAAGACAGAGGCAAAAAAAGCATTAAATATCTCTGCCTTGCCTCTATCACTGTTTATGAGGTGCCCATGCTTATCAAGGAATGGGACAATGTTATTTCTGGCATGCCTTTTGTTTTTAACATACTTGAAGAAGCCCTTTTTATTGTTCTTCAGCTTCAACTCTAGATGAGCTTTGGCCGCATGAATTTCCACCCTACAGTGGTGAACACCATTCCTGTAATCTTCTGATGTCACCTGTCTTTGTTTCCACTGGCCATACACAATCCTCTTATTTCTCAGTTTGAATAGAAGATCCCTGCTCAGCCAGATGGGCCTTCTGCCTTGCCTGCTTGACTTCCAACATTTCTGAATTGCCTTATCCTATGCTCTTAGGAGATGATACTTAAAAAGTGACCGACACTGAATGTTTTTAATTCAAAATCTGACACAAATTGCAGCTAACCATAAGGAAATCCATACGTATTGGTTAGGTAATTGGGTTTTACTCTGATGGGAGTATTTGAAAGACTGTCAGATAGACCAGTTTCAAATTTCAAGACAACTCTTTACTGGATTGATACATATTAGCAATGCACATTGTGTTGTCAATGGCTCCTTCTTAATCACGGGTAATGGTTCTTACTAAGTCTGCAAAACAAGCTTAACCTAAGCCTGCTATGAGTGTTCAGTACCCAGGAACTGGTGTGGTTTTACTTGGCACTGAGGCCTGTGCTATTCCTAAGGGCAGACAGGTACTCTTCTTTCTTCCCCATCCTTTTTCTTTCATTGCTAATATTTCATGCTCCTTTGTCCATTCCCCCCCCACCTTCCCAAAAGAGATGGTCTCCTGTCCTCTTGACACCTTATTTTTGGGATCAAGACTCAGGCTGGCTTAGCTTATTCTGCAGAATTCTTGTTTTAACAAACACGATTTCAGGCTGGTTTACATCCTTAGCTCTCTTCTGGCAGATTTTACTACTTTCACATGTGTTTTCTTCTCCCTGCTGTGTAACTATACTGGAGACCTCTGTTTGCCCCTTCGGGATAATAGCTATTATTTTGAGTTTAGGTGCCTTACAAAACATTAGTTGTGTTACAAAATGGTTAGACATTTTGCTAGTCATTTTGCTATGGGTTCAAAGCAAGCAAATATTAATAATGTCTTCCTTATTGTGCATCGACCTTTACGAGTCCAATTGACCTCTGCTTTGTCTACACCTGAGGAGTGGTGAATCTGTCTTTCATTAAATCAGTTAGTCATTTTTCACGCGTTGTCCACTAACTTTATACTTCCTTCACATTTTCATGCCTAAAATGTGGTATATTCAAGAAAACATCATCATATGAGCACCCTAAAATATTTACTTGCCTAATAGCTGGATTCCCACCAATTTGGCTTCTAACCCTAACACCTCCACCAAAAACACGCACCTCAGGGCTGCTAGGAAATTCCTAAGCCTTACTATGATAAAGAACTGTGTTCATAAATCTGCAGTATTTGATCTTCAACATAATTAGATTTCTGGAAGGTCCTGCAGGAAGATTGTTCCAAAACCTCACTCCTTTGAAAGCGTCTAATATTCAGACTAAATATACCCATTGACTATGTACAGATGTATGTTCTTATAGAGTAACAACTTATCACAGTTTTTCTAGCTTTGCATCATTTACCTTAATTTCCTAGCTCTTCTAAACTCCCTGTAGCAGAAATTTCCTCTTCCTCACTACAGCCATATTACGTATTTGGTGGGAAATACATCTTGCACTGGTTCTCAGCAGAACCATGTAGTTATCCTGTTGTGCAGGACCTGACATCGACAGCTGTGATGGTGAGGAACTGGACATAGCAGAGTAACCTCAGACCTGTTGGTTCTGAGACATTTCCGAACAGTGGCACTAGCATTTTCCAGTCCTTGTTAAAAATGTCTTGCCTAATATAACCCAGAGGTAGAGCTGTGACAGGAAATTGTCATTAGAATGATTTTCTGATGGAGAGTGCTTTTTTCTGAAAATAAAATTTTTCCATGGAAAAATTATAATATTTACTGTGATGGTTACAAAAATCTGCGACTGTTCTTTCCTCAGTATGGATTGCACAGTAACCAGAAGGCACTCTTGGTTTTCCAAGGATGCCAAGAGGATTGTTCTGCCAATCCTTCTATTACGTTTGCTCAAATGCAGGTCTCTTTTGCAGTAGATTATTGAAATCTTTTTTAATAATGACATGTCTAGAAGGACTCTTTAACGGTAAGTGACATTCTTCTGACTGTACACTTTCATTGAAGTCAAGCCCACATGCCTTTTAAGCCAAGAGGGCTGGAATGTAATTGCTACTTCCCACCCCTCTGCCTCAGTGCAGTAAAAATCAGATTACTCAGTGATTTCAATGGTGGTTATGGGAGTTTCCTTAAAATGTAAATTTGTGTCCAAAAATAAGATTGCAGCTTAGTAACATAGCAAAGAATTGAGCCTTCAATCTGAGTCAGAAATTTTATGGAAAAAAAAATCTTTTGGGATGGTTCTTCCTGCTTCCATATGCACTAAAATTACTTTTAGGGTTAGAATATGTCATCACATTTTACGTCCTCCATTTTGATGCCTGCCAGAACCTATGTAGTATTTCTACTAATGAAATCTAAAGAGAAAAAAAAAGTAGGAATTATTAAAGCAGAATAAACACCTTAGTTTAGATACAGTGATTTTTAAGCAAGGAAACAGATTTTTTTGTTAACTGGTTTAACCAGTCACAGCAGCAGATTTCAGTATTGGTGTATTTTTATACGTAATTTAAGTTGGTGAATAAATCCCTCGGTGTTTGTTGCTATCCAAAAGGAGCCTAAAAATGTCAGAAAATCTGAAGCTAAATTTTATTCTATTTATGACTGAAATGGAGTTCCATTTCAATAGCTAGATTTTTTATTTATTTGAATTTCTATCATTAAAGCATTTTGCTGTAAATTGATTTAATTTTCAAACAAAATAATCCAAACAATACAACAAGAAGTGAAATATTATCTTTTGAAAAATGTCAAATGGGCACTTAAATAACTGTAAAAAGTCATGATTTCTTTATAGAAAATGTACTTGTCAGTAATGGCCTTTTCTCCGTTACAGTCTCAGTTTCAACAAATCATACTTTCCCCATATGAGAGTTTATATACTTCTAGAAATCCCTTGACCTTCTTCATGCTGTAGTGGTATTTGAAAATTAACTACCACTTCCTAATTCTGTGATCCTGGGTAAATTCCAATAATGAACGTTCCTTGGAGAACCATGCTTGACGTATTGTTTCAATGTGTTCCTTCTATCATATAATGGCCTTGACTAGTCTGTGAAAATTAATGAATTTTATCATCCGTGGCTCAATTCTTCTCTGAAAACTGAAGCAATTATAGTACCTTGATTCTACTGAGGCAGGTGGTTACTTCTGGTCGCACCTGCCACCTACTTTGTGTTTCTGCTTCCTCATATGGTTTTAGCCTGGTTACTGTTATTAAATATTCATTGTATTATTCAAGAAAGAGAAACAGAAAAAAAATTATAAAATTTAGCTATCTGAAAAGCAGGTAAACCTTTATCAAAATAAGTAGTAGCAGAGGGTCAACTCAACTGTCACACTTTTTTATTGAAAAAAGGTATATATAGGGAAATTTTCTTCCTCCATGGAAATATCATTACTTTTCTTGAATACAAACAGGCTGCCAGTGAAAGCAGTGCATATTTGTTTAATATTTAAAAGGATAACTTTGTCTATAGTGAAATACAAAATTTTGCTCAACCACTTTGAGTCAAACAAAACTAATGCTTCAGTTATTCCAAAATATTTTATTCTCTGGCTCTCTGAAATACAAAACCTAAAAGCAGGAACACCAAAGGCACTCTTCTCCATTTTAAGGGATTTTTTGTTTCCCATATAATAGTCAAGGATGTTTTACCTACACTTTGGAATGGTTAATTTCCAGTGCCTTGAAAAGCATAGCAATAACTAAAGAGCACAAGCAGTGCCAATGACTCATTTTTTTTCTTTTGTAATCTCTGAGCTGCAGTATGAAAAACAGATTAATAAACACAGTAGCTTTCCAGTAAATGGCATTTTTTAGCTTTCTGCAATGTGCAGCATGGCAAGTTGGAACATCAATATCTTCAAAATCACTTAAGTGCTTGTCATTAAACCAAGGATTAATTGCTTCACAGTAAACTCGCACACTATCTATAGGTTCTGATTCTTTGAAAAACATAATGACCCTAGAGTTTTGAAAGGTGCTAGGCTTGACATCTCAGGAGACTGAAAAACTGTACTTCGCTGTAAAACATAGAGATCACAGTGAGAACCAGCTCAAGTGTGACTTATATCCTTCCATCAAGTCATCTCTCCTCCAAATGGCAAATACAACTTCTAAAGTCATGCACTCTATAACCCTGGCTGCAGGGAACTCTGGCAACTAATACCTGTGGTGGTGACTGTGTTCTGGAAGAAAATGTCAATGCCTGGTAAATACTGGCAGTTTTTAAGATTTCCTACAATGTTGATCTGTTTGTTCCGTTTTAATTACTTTCATAAAGCTGTTCGATAGATGAGTGATGAATATCTCCTACTTCAATGCCTACCAATATCCACACCTATCCAGTCAAATTTGGTGTTAAACTCCAGAATCTTTATATTGTCTTCTTTTTCACAGTTGCTTCCTTCTCACAATCCTCTTCCACCATTTCATAACTTCCAACTGTCCATTGCAATTTCATTGTGGGTCTTCTTTTGCTCCATTTCCATTTCAGATTAAGTAAATAAGATGAAATGATAATAAATATGTTTGTGTAAGCAACACATGAATCACGGAATGATATGGATTGGAAGGGACCTCTGGAGATCATGTAGTCCATTCCCTCTGCTAAAGCAGGTTCAGCTACAGCAGGTGAGCTTCGAATATCTCCAGAGAAGAGATTTCACAACCTCTCTGGGCAGCATATTCCAGAGTTTCATCACCGTCACAGTAAAGTTTTTCCTCATGTTCAGGTGGAGCTTCCTGTGTTCCAGTTTGCACCCTTTGCCCTTTGTTCTGTCACTGGGCAACACTGAAAAAAAGTCTGTCCCTGTCCTTTTGACACCTGCCCTTTAGATGTTTGTAAGCATCAATAAGGTCCCCTCTCAGTCTTCTCTTCTCCAGGCTGAACAGACCCAGGTCTCTCAGCCTCTCCTCAGAAGAGTGATGCCGCAGTCCCCTAATCATCTTCTTGGCCCTCTGCTCCAGTAGTTCCTTGTCTTTCATGAACTGATGAGCCCAGAACTGGACATAATGCTCCAGATGCAGTTTCACTAGAATGAGGTTCCCCTTCCCCTTCCCCTTCCCCTTCCCCTTCCCCTTCCCCTTCCCCTTCCCCTTCCCCTTCCCCTTCCCCTTCCCCTTCCCCTTCCCCTTCCCCTTCCCCTTCCCCTTCCCCTTCCCCTTCCCCTTCCCCTTCCCCTTCCCTTCCCTTTCCCTTTCCCTTTCCCTTTCCCTTTCCCTTTCCCTTTCCTTTCCCTTTCCCTTTCCCTTTCCCTTTCCCTTTCCCTTTCCCTTTCCCTTTCCCTTTCCCTTTCCCTTTCCCTTTCCCTTTCCCTTTCCCTTTCCCTTTCTCTCTCTCTCTCTTTCTCTCTCTCTCTTTCTCTCTCTCTTTCTCTCTCTCTTTCTCTCTCTCTTTCTCTCTCTCTTTCTCTCTCTCTCTTTCTCTCTCTCTCTTTCTCTTTCCCTTTCTCTTTCCCGTTCTCTTTCCCGTTCTCTTTCCCTTTCCCTTTCCCTTTCCCTTTCCCTTTCCCTTTCCCTTTCCCTTTCCCTTTCCCTTTCCCTTTCCCTTTCCCTTTCCCTTTCCCTTTCCCTTTCCCTTTCCCTTTCCCTTTCCCTTTCCCTTTCCCTTTCCCTTTCCCTTTCCCTTTCCCTTTCCCTTTCCCTTTCCCTTTCCCTTTCCCTTTCCCTTTCCCTTTCCCTTTCCCTTTCCCTTTCCCTTTCCCTTTCCCTTTCCCTTTCCCTTTCCCTTTCCCTTTCTCTTTCTCTTTCTCTTTCTCTTTCTCTTTCTCTTTTTTATCTGCTCTTTGAATTCACTAAAATGACCAATTAATTAAAGATGGGAAAAAGTTTATCCTACAAAGGATTTTCAAGAATCCCCCACCACTCCCTGCAAATTTAATGAAATCCGGGGTTTCAATTAAAAATTCTTGGACTGTTGAGAAACTTATTTTTTTTTGCTACAGCTTCATTGTGTCTTTTCTACCTGCATTTTAATAAAATAAAACATCTCTGTAAAATGATAAAAAATACTTGAAAAGAATTCCAACTCAGGACTGGAACATGACAGGTAATACTTCAGATGCCCCAGTCATGCCTTGTCCTGTATGAGTGATAAATGTAATGACTTTTTCAAGCTTGTCTAGATTTGCCAGTGTGTTACTTGAAATATGTATACAATCTGCACAAGATCTTTCAGGCAAAAAATCCCCCTTCAACTCATTTTACTAAGTATTTCTAACCTTTAAATGTCGGAGTTTCTCTAGATGGTTTATTCTCCCCAGTCCTGCAGGAACTGCTTGCAATAAACCTCCAACTGCCTCATCACCACACCAGACCACTGAGCCCTGTGTGTGGCTCATGAAGTATTTCAATCTGCTTTAGGATAAACCTGTTCTTCTTATGGAGTAACACCTACTGTATGTCAACTGGAAAAGGCGATTAACTAATTTTCAATTTGTTTGTGGACAGACTCCCATTTATAAAGCAAACAGGCAAATCACTTCAAACAGAGAGAACACTCAAAGCTAAGTGGTATATTTCTTCAGTCAGTACCCAACGACCTTTCGAGATGAAAGGATAATAGTCAACACAAAAAAAGGAAGAAAAAAGCCCTGTGTGCTGTTTGTAAGGTTTAGAGGTCACTTGGCTACAGAGGATACAATGGAGGCTGCAGAAAACACTACAGAAACAAAGATGGACGTTCATTTAGATTTTTTTCACCACTGGCCTTCCTCATTTAACAAGGGCCTCTGTTCCCCTAACTAGGATATGTTCTGTTTATTGTGCGGCTGAGGCTCCACTTATGTACCAGCTGTCTATCTATGCTCCTCTTTGGAGAGAAAAAAAATGGTCAAAGCCAAAAGCAAAATGTCATGCCTATCCCATTCAGCTGTCTAGTGATCGTATAACAGGGTTGAGAGAATATGATGGAGGTCTCTCAAGACAAAGTAAGATATTATTCCCAGTGAAATCCTGTGACTACTTGTACCTCTGTCTACAAGTACAATCAGGGTCTTTGTTCTGTTGTGGATCCTGGGAGTCAGCTTGCTTCTCCCACTGAGAAAAATCAACGTAATTTCCCACACTTGTAACAAGGCATTCCTGGGCCATAAAGATTGTTCTGTCCTCTGAGCACACATCAATGTTTACACAGAAATAGAAAATTAAAAACAAATTTCCTTTTTTTCATTTTACTGACTTTCAGAAGGTATGCTCTTAAAAGTGGACACAGAAAAATGTATTTTTACCAACAGAACCTGATTCTTAACTACACGTAATATGCTTTAAGAAAAACTTTTTCCCATACCCAGTTTTGCTTAAAACTTTCTATACTGCTTCTTTTGAAAGAAATTTCTCTTTGTCAGCAAAAGCGCCGCAGGTACCAGTTACCTTCTACACATTTTACTTCTTCGCATTTTCACTCTTGCCCATACCCACCCTCACAAAAACAACAAATTAACTACTCTTCTCCCAAATACAGGCTGAGATACAAACTTGATAACTGCTACGTTAATCTTTTTTAATGGTAGTTGCTATACAGATAAAAGCTAAACAGACCACCATTTTAAAAGGCAGAGGTCAGCATTCCAAAGGCACCTTAGATGCTATATCATCAGAAATTATCTTTTACCCCTAAACTATTCTGTCTATATTTAAAAAAAAAAAAAAGATTTGAAAGAAGCAAAAGCTGAGGAAGCATGTTTCAGTCTTAATATTAGTTTCTACATGGGACCAACATTCACCTGGAATATTACATTTTATTGTAACTACATTTTCTTTTTATTGCACAACTCACAAAAACCTTAGAGATTACTTAAATTTCTGCTGTCTGAAAGTTGTCTCCAAATTTAGACTTTGCTTTGCTATGAAGCTAAAGATTTTAGATAGAGTTGTAATATTGGGATGATATGAAAGCTAGGTTGCCCATTTAACAGAGCATTAGAAAAAATCTGTTTAGCATAGTGAAACAAAGGCTGAGAAGAAATAGAAGCTAGTCTATAAATATATCAGCAGAGTAAAGAAAAGGAGAGAAAAGAACCATTTAAGTGAAACACCAGTGTTGTCACAAAAACAAATGATTGTGAACAGTTGGAAATAAATTTAGCAGGAAATCAGAAGAAAAGTCCCAACACCTAGAGCAGTCAGTTTCTGGAATAGATCCTTCCAATAGGAAAAGATAGGAAAAATCTAAAATATAAGCTTTGAAGATAGAAGTTATTAATGAATGAGTTTTCTGAAAGGTGAGGAAATATATTAAAGAATTTCTAAGACTTTCCCCAGCCTTCCATTCTTGGGATTTTTTTAATGGATTTATTTACTTATTTTGATTTGCCACAGCTGAAAAACCCGAGCAGAATTTCAAAATAAGGTTAAAGGAACTAGGTGTGGAAAAGAAGTTAATTAAATCTCTAATTTCTGCCTAGTCTCCTTTGAAAATCTCAGTGTTGAACTGGATCTCTTTACATACAAGTGAGGATTACATTACCTTGCTCTTGAAAAATTCAGCACTCCTCTGGGGTGCTGAAGCACTCAAACGATTTGGGGAGATACCAACATAGTGACCAAAAGGTAAGTAAAGTGTGTTTGAGCATTTCTCCCTCCCCATGATCAGCTCTCATATGCCCATAGTTATAAAAGTCTGCTTCCTGTAATCCACAGCCCAGGGATCCAGCTATCTGCAGTCCAAGGTTCAGTGCTGTGAAATACAGCTATGTGACCTTGGGTCAGTTGTACTGTAAAAATTGTTGCTGCGCTGTGGAAGAGTTCCTACACTGAAGACGTGCATGATAAGTAAAGACAAGGAAAAACAAAGAGAGAGGAGAAATTTTTGAGACAATACTAGTTACCATCTTAGGTAATAAAGAGAAAAAATAGCAATGTGAAATAGTATGAAATACTGAGAAAAAAAACATAGAGAACTGAAAGGTAGAACTCAGCAAGAGTTCTTGTTTGAAGGCTGACACTCTTCCCTCTGTCTGGAGAGTGTGTGGACAGCAGACACTTGTCAAGTACACAAATGCTAATGATTGGTCTAGTGACACATTTATCTTAGGTATTAGCCAACAGACGTATCTAATAAGCACATTAATCGACAAAGTGTTGCTGTACACTTCTAAGCTCTGCATGGCTTGGTAAAAGGTCCAAACCCAACCATAATTCAGCAGAGGAAGTGTTACATTATATAAGCAGGATTTCAGAATACCACCTTAGGGTTCAGAGGGCCAAAACATCCATTGACAAACTCCGTGTGATCTTTTTAGACACATTAAACGCTGTCCTCCTGACCACCTTGGCCCAAATTCTCACCACCACAAAGGAGATGACAAGGTATATGGGTAAGATTTAAAGCTTTGTGTCTCCTGTCACGTTGACTGTGGGCTGGAAGGATTGTGTTGATTGTGACAGAAGAGCAGATTTAAAGGATTTCTGCTTCCACTACAAGCTTTCCACCATATCCATCTATGTCAAAACTGTTTCTTGTCAGATCAAATTGGCTCCTTACTCTGTAATATCATTTGCATTGATGAAACAGATGAGCACATTTATATCTAATTAATGTTAGAGTTGCACTGCAAACTTTGCCTTTTTCATGTTAATCCTGTAAAGAAGTGTCTGTAATAACTAACAAGGTCGTACAACATAGAGCAATTTGCCTGGAAACTGTAACTTATGCAGTTGCTAAGAGAAGTATCTAATAAAGATGATTTGAATAGAAAAGCTAATGAAATAGAGCTGGAGGCTTGTTATGCCATTTAATACTACTGTATATACAACAGTTGATCCTCTTCTGATTCTCTTTGTTGTCACTGAGGTCTATACCTGTTTTTATCGCAAATCAGAGAAATAATGTCACATGGTAGGAAACAGTGGACAAACACCTTGGTGTAAGGTTACGTTCAGCTGGACTCCACCTACCTGAATGATTAATTGAAGGTGTATTCAAAAAGCCACTGAAACTCAGCAGTTCTGTCAAACAAAAAAATCAATAAGAACATCACTGTCTTGGTCTGTTGTACTTTTGTGAGAAACACAAAGACAAATCAAACCTGCCAGGAAGTCACTGAAAGATGAAAGCATTTCATTTCTTTCCCTCTGAATTATAGCTTCTATTAAATCAATGGCATCTGCAGTAAGGACATATTCTAATATGCAACACTTCCCATGCCTTTCATCATCCTTGAGGTTTTCAACGTATTCTTGTTCAACCTTTAGTTAAAGATCGTTGCTACCACACAGTCAATTTTTGGTGGTCTCCTGGGTAAATGGTTAAGAAAGATTTAAGAGCAGTTAACACAATAAGAGGGGCATTTAGACACAAAGTATTTACATGCATATGACACGTGCCATGTTCAGTTATCTTGGCCCATTGGGATATCCTGATGAAGGAACACCAGTTTCTATAGACAGTTAACCACATGTAAGACCACCTTGTCTGTAGTTCCTGTCCAGACATGTGGGAATTCTTTACTGGTATACTTACTAGAGGGGAAGTGGCTTTTGTTTTGAGTCTTTTTATCAAAACCATTTGACACTTCAGGACAGGTAGAGAAGTGTCTGAATTACCCAGCCACTATGCCTAAGCTATTTTCAGCAAACAAATCAAGGGACTAATTGTTTCAGCCAAGGATCCCAGATCATATTGGGAGATAGCAAAGATATCTAACTTCTAATCCTGAGAATAAATGCCAACAGCATCAGTACTGGCTTTATTAGAGAGTGAAGAAACCACTGTTTGTGATTTTTTTCCCCCGAATAAAATTCCCAGTCGAATATATTGTGAGATTTGTAATACTAAATGAATGTTCTCTGAGAACTCTTGGAAACATTCACAATATAAGAAGCTTCCTGAACACCATACGAACTCATTCTGAGGCCAATGTGTTTACCAGAAAGACATAATGGATTTGTTCTTTAATCTTCTCTTTGAAATCTTGAAGTCATAGAATTAGTGAAAACAGTATAATGTCTCTTTGCCGACTAGCAGTATACGAATAATCAAGGCTTGCAATCTGAATTCCTGTTCAACTGTTAATGCTCTTCATAAGTAAATAAGGGTCAAATCCAGAATGATTCACTAATGCACACACATGATAAATGCCTGAATCATTCAATGAGCTCCAATGAATGCAGGTTCCAGTGACACCTCTTACTAAAATAATGTACTCAGCATAAAATAAATAATATTGAAAGTAAAATGTCAGTACAGATACTGGAAGAATTTACACCAAAATTCTATAGCTAGTTTTGAAATACAAATTTCTACTTCAGAACACACTCAGACATACAGTGTAGCTCCTGGAAACTGAAGAGGACAAAAGCTATTTGAAGAACTCTGTATGAATGCTCCTGACCTAGAAATAAATAACAGGTGAGAAGAAAAGATGCTTTTGAAGGGGCATGATTTGATTAAAAAAAGCAGAAATTAGATGTAAATTGTGCTGACTGTACTTGGAATAGACTATACCTGCACTGATCTGTTGCCAGTGTTTACTGACTGCTAATGACTTTTCCAGAAGCCTTGTTGACAAAGGTGGCCACAGGGCAGGATTAAAAACTGCCTAAGTGTATACAATAAACCTAATGGATTCTGTGTATGAATTCTCAGTCTGCTTGGCAGATTGTTGACATTTCAGTATAAGATGGAGTTCACATCACTTCACAGAATTTATCCAATAAGATTAGATAACTTTTCTAACCTGATCTAATCAGTAAAGAGAATATAGTCTTAATTGCAAGTGGAGTGAGATGGAAATCTCCAGGGAGTGATATATACAATCCTAAAATAATAATTCTTAGGTTGAATAAATTGCTGTCTAGAGATATCATTTTTCTCCATCATTCACAGTCCCAGCTAAGATAATGTTTCTGGAAGATCTTTCCTATGTTTCCTACGTTTAATTACGTGCACAGAGCCTCTAGATGAAGACAGCTGGAGAATGGTTAAGATGATTCACAAATGAGGTGGAGATATTGTGTCACTAGTAAATAATGGAGTAGCAAATAACTTCAATAATTTTCATGACTGTTCAGGAAAATGTGTATGTTTTTGATCCAAGATATATGTATATACATATGCATACACATCTTTTTATGTATATATAAATATATACATATTTCAGGAAAGGATTGCTTTTGATAAATATGGTATTTTGAATAGAATGAAAAAAAGATGTTCTTAAGCTTTGAAATGTACTATTTGGAAATTGTACAAAAAAAGAAAAAATTCATAGCTAATATGAAAATTATTTTTCATGTAGAAACATTTTAAATAACAAAAAACGCCAAATAAAAAGGGAAAAATGAAATAAAATATATTGATTTAGCTTACTAGAATATTTTGAACATTTTTATTTTTTCTCCTTATTCAGTACATGAAACTCATTTGGAATTATATAAACTATAACAAGATAAAAAGGTATTTTCCTGACAAGCTATAAAATATGGCTAGTAAATAATCTCTGATAGCTTTCATTTTACAGTAGAAACCAGCTGGCTACTCAGAAATCACACAGTGTGTACCAACAGGTCATAAGGGTGAATGAAAATGCTGATGAAAGAACCATATTCAGGGGACCTCCTCTAGTCTTGCAAAGCCACAAAATCTTAGGATTTTTTTGCAGCTAAAGGCAATGAATAAAGTATACTTATTTTCAATTTAGCTCTTCACCCAGATTCGGTGTGTGATCAGGCTCTTTGAGTAAGTACTTTTTGCTGGAGATTGTTTATTGACATAATCCTGAAGGCTACTCTGTCTAATGTTAAAAGATTAGCATGAACAAACCCCAAGAAATAATGATTCTTCACCACCATAGAATAAAGAAAGCAAAATATTACATCTCTCAATCCATATTGCAAGGAAAATAACTGCTACATTCACACAACAGTTTAGTCATTAGAAAATGATCTTTTACAAACAGATTGTCAGTTTCGTACTTCTTGTATTGAAGAAACTTTATAAAATGGTACATAGGTTCAAACAGTTCTGCCTAATTTTCTTATTTTTTTAATAAATCTTACTTTTAATAAAGGTTCTTTTATTCGGCAAGTGAAATTTCTGATCTAAGGTAAAATTACTGAAATAATAATAAAAACATTACTACAAAGTTCTGACATTATGGTTTAATAAGGGAGAAGAATTTGCTAGGTAATAAATCCATGGTATTGCCTAGCAATAAATAACAATTGAACTGTTTTAGAGTGATTGTCCATTAGTACTGAAGTCAACCCATTGTAAATGTTGTCAGAAACATCATTTTATGAAATGACTTATATTGCATGCTAGTATTCTCTCTGGTGGTCACCATCTATTCACAATAGATGAAGAGAATGACCATCTATTCACAAAAAATTCACAATGTTTTCACCCTTTTCTCATTCCTTTTATAGTTTGTCAAAATCGATTTTACAATGGTGTACAGGATTGCACAACAAACCTGGCACTCCTTTTACACTCCTAGAGAGTTTACTGCAATGGCTGAACAGATGCTTACATTTTAGGAGATACTTTTTTCAACTTTCCTTCGACTCTTTGGAATTTGTCTAAGAAAACTTTATTTATAAACATAACTGAATTCAGTGAGAGACATGTTCTTAGCAGAGTAGAATATGGGATACAGTGACCTCACAAATGGGAAGGATTTGGAATTTGTAGAAGTAATCCTGTATTGAAAGTAGAAGTCTTCCTGAAGGTCTGTTATAAGAAGTAAGACGCATTCATTTTTCTTGTTATTACAAGTCCAACTGTTAGCTCATTTCTCAAATAGGAAGACTTAATAGATGTCATTGCTGGTGATTTAAAATTCATTGTAAGATTTATGAATCTCACTTACAGGGTGAAGGATGGTTACAAAATTCAAAATGACAGACACCCCTACCTCTATGCAGGGAAGAAGTAACATCTGATAGAGAGCAAATATTATCTTCCTTTTAACCCAAATATCACACAAAGTTAAAGATGTTAATGCAATACACATAACTCATGTTGCTTAAATTGCCTATGTTGTTGAAATTACAATTTATATATTTTTTCTTTTAGTCTGAGTAACATTGTAAATGCATGGATTTTTTTCAGTTTCTTTAGTTATAGGCTTCACGTACTGCAGCCAAGATCCTGTTGAGTGTCTTATTTTCTTATTACGGCTCTTAAGAATAGAAAAATAAAATAGGAAGTAATGAAGTTATTTTTTGTCCATGGAAGGAGCATAGGATTTGAGGAAGGAAGGAAGTCTCCTGCAAATTATTTCGACATGATTGAATGAGTATAGCTATTCATTTAAACAGCACTCAAAGAGACATGAAAATGTTCAGTCCCTTAAGAATAGGAGACTATTCTTCATATGACTAACTCGCCAAAAGACTGAGACGGTTACTGATGTGTGTGTCCTTGTGAGGTAGGAGGAAAACAATGAAAAATGCCAGAGTTAAGGAACCATTTTTATTTGAAGAGTACTTGAACTGAACTACAGGAGTTAAAGGGGGCTCCTCTAAGAAGGTGTCACAGCCAGCAGCCCAGCCATAGTGCCTCTACACTAATGCACACAACACAGACAACAGACAGGAGGAGCTGGAAGCCGCTATGCTTCTAGAAAGCTACCGTTGCTGTTACTGAAACTTGGACAAATTTCATGACTGGAGTTCAGCTATGTATGGCTACAGGCTATTCAGAAGGGACAGGCAAGTAAGGATGGAGGGAGGGATTACCCTCCACGTCAAGAAACAGACAGGGTGTGAAGAGCTAAAGAATACCCACGAGCAGGTGGAAAGCATATGAGTAAGAATTAGAGACCGGGGCAAAAAAGGGAGCCTTATGGTTGGTGTCCACTACAGA
This sequence comes from Dromococcyx pavoninus, assembly GCA_033558185.1. Classification (NCBI taxonomy): domain Eukaryota; kingdom Metazoa; phylum Chordata; class Aves; order Cuculiformes; family Neomorphidae; genus Dromococcyx; species Dromococcyx pavoninus. Next base: position 747,451 of record JAUMJL010001259.1, on the reverse strand, counting down.
CCACCCTATCAGGTGGAAACTATTGACAAAGCCTTCTGACTCCAGCTACAGGAGGCATCACAACGACAGGCTCGTGCCCTGCTGGGGGACTTAAGCCACTGTGACATCTGCTGGAAAAGTAGCAGGGTGAGCTATAGGCAATCCAGGAGATTCCTTCCAATCTAGGAGATTGACTTCTTAAGCCAGGTAATAGACAACACTACCAGATGGGATGTGATACTAGACCTTGTGATCACCAATGCAAATGAGCTAATTGGTGATCTCAAGATTGGAAGTAGTCTGGGCTGCAGCGATCACGCACCAGTGGAGTTCACAGTCTTGAGGGATATGGCCCAGGCAAAGAGCAAAATTTTAGGAAAGCAGAATTCCAGCTCTTTAAGAAGTTAGTCAACAGGACTCCCTAGGAAACTGCCCTGAGGGTAAAGGGATCAGAACAGAGCTGGCAGATTTTTAAGGATTCTTTCCATATAGTGCAAGAGTTCTCATTCCCCAGGTGTAAGAAATCAAGAAAGAGAGGCAAGTTGATGTAGCTGGAACTAAACGTGCCAAGGGATGCAAAGAGTAATAAGAAAGGCTTCTGCAGATATGTCACCCAGAAAATGAAGGTCAAAAAAACCATACCACCACTGATGAGTAAGAGTGGTATACTGGTAGCAACAGACAAAGAGAAAGCTGAGATACTCTGAGGAAGACTTTTGAAAATCTCTTACTCTAGTGGCTTGAGAGGGTCAGCTAGAGATTTGGGCCAAGATAGCAGTCCCTCCTGAAAGGGTTGGACGTCCTCGAAATGATCCTTAGCAAATAAGTAATTTTCCATGGATATGTGACTAACAGAAGAGAAACATAATAAAAGAAACCAGCTGTGTTTTAAGTTAGTAAATATAATGTTCTTTTAACGTTTTTTACTCTGTGTTGATCGTACTGTTCCCATGAGAAAAATGTTGTTATTAATAGCACAAGATAAGCTTAAGCCAGAACTTCCTTAACTGTGTGTATAAATACCATCACATTGAATAAATGTTGCTATTTGCCACCAGAGCGGTAGCCCGCCTGTTTGTAAGGTGATCAAGTGAGCTGGTCTCTGTCAATACTCAACAGATTTTCTGCCTCAGTTTTCTCTGCCCACCTCTGTTCCCACACCTGTCAAGCAGATGAGTCACAAGGCCAGGACTGCGGGAGCAACATCCCTCCCACTGCAAGAGAAGTACAGACCAGAAAGAGAAGTACAACCTGTAGTATAAATATAGGCTAAGGGATGAAGGGATTGAGAGCAGCCCTGTCAAGAAGGACTTGAGGGTACTGGTAGGTGAAAAGCTGGGCATGACACAGCAATGTGTAGCCCAGAAGGACTGGACTGGATCAAAAGGAGTGTGACCAACAGGTTGAGGGAGGTGGTTCTGTCCCTCTGCTCTTCTCTCATGAGCTCCTACCTGGAGTCGTGTGTCCAGATCTGGAGTCCTCAGCACAAGAAACACATGGACTTGTTAGAGAAGGGTGCAGAGGAGGGCCACAAAAATGATCAAAGGGCTGGAGCACCTCTCCTATGAAGAAAGGCTGAGAGAGAGCTGGGATTGTTCGGCCTGGAGAAGAAAACGCTCCAAAGAGATCTTATTGAGGCCTTTTAGTACTTAAAGGAGGCCTACAAGAAAGATGGGGACAGAAATCTTAGTAGGGCTTGTTGTGATAGGACAAGGAGTAATGGTTTTAAACTAAATAAGGGTAGATTTAGACTAGATATAAGGAAGAAAGTTTTTACAATGACGGTTGTGGAACACTGGAATATGTTGCCCAGAGTGGTAATACAAGCCCCAAACTGCAGATAAGACTCAGTTACTGAAGTAGTGGCTACCAGGAGAAGGTGAAGTAAAGCAGAAAGACTGTTAGCAGTCCACTTGGTTATTCCTCTCATCCAGGCTTATCGCTTCCACAATGTCCCAACTAGCTCCAAGTTTATGCAGAGAACTTCTAAGACATCAAGTACTCAAATTAGCTCGAAATTCTCTTGAAGTACTTTTTATTTATAGAAGTAAGCAAAAAACTTCAAACCCTAAGCCCAACATTTCAGGCTGTAATTATACATAGAACTTAATAAAAATAACTCCTGAATTCTTTATTAGAATGCTATACACTAGCTCTGTTACTGTAGAAATCACTTTTAAACTGGTGCAGAGACCTTTGACTAGTATCAGATGTTAGAGGGATGTCTAATTCATTCCTCCTTTTTACAGGGTTTAACTTTTAAATTGGTAATTCCCTAGGAGGTCTAAGTCTTTTTCCACTTTGAATGAAGTTAAAAATAAGGTTGTTAAAATGAATTTCTTCTGTGAAAGAGAATAAAAATTAAAGGAAGTGCTATTAGAAGCTTAGGGGCTTAGTTACAGGATAAGACACCTGCTCAACATTTACTATATGGCATTTTATTTCAGGTCAGTTGTGTACAGGAGGCTTAGAGTGTACGTAAGTTTAACATCCTGTGGGAATGGAATCACAGCATCATTTCTTAAAGAGTATATCTGTTCCTTATACTATTATTTATACTTTGTGTAAACATGTTTTCAAAAATTATGCTGCACTTGTTCTTATCCACACAGTGTCCACAGTGTCACATCTGTATTTTTCCTTTTTTTTTGTTATCTTTATTTTATAGGGATATTAATCATTATTTTAAAGTGGCATTTTTTTATGAACGGATTTAACTCATAATTGCCAAAATAGGTCCTAATTTGACATGGAGGAAAACAATTTTAAAACAAAATTGCCAATAGGATACCACTCTGTTTCAGCATAAAAACTAACATATTTTCATTAGAATTGAACGTAGCATGGCTTTTCCTTTCTATGAATATTCTCAGAATAAGTAAAAAAGTCTCACACACACTCAATAAATCGCAAAGTCTTGTCCTTATCAACAACAAAATTGTCCATTACTCAAAAGCGCAATATCTGTGAGAGTTAAAGTCAGTATGAATCCTGCTATAATTATTTAGTTACACATGCAAGAAGTTTCAATGCAAAGTATTCAGAATGATTTACCTCTGTACAACCAAATCAGGAAAAAGTGATTTATATTTCCAGGCAGAATCAGAGACTTGAATTTTGCCTTTTTATATCCTATACAAGCACACAGACGCCCTAGGCTTTAAGAGATCTGTGTTGAGTGAGACTTTCAGTTTAGTGAGAAATGTAATTCGTGCTGAAGTTAGTCCACCTCCCAAAAGTTTTCAGTTTAAGTAGAATTTTGGATGAAAAATAATCCATTGGAGACTCTCCAGCTTTAGCTGTCCTGTAATTTTCTATATGACAATTTCAAGTTAAAAATTTGTGTTAAAATATGTCAGAAAATATTTAAAATACGTAAATTTATGGATTTCTGAATCTGACTTTCCACAAACAGGAAATATCCACATATTTTCTCCAAGGTGTTTCAAATTAGTGTTCCAAATTGAATCAGCTGAAGAAGGACAGTTTGCATAAACTCATGCAAACAATTTATTGAACCAGAAAGCTAGGCTCTCTATTTTTGCTTTTTATTTTCTAGAAGCAAAGCCTGTTTTAGGATTAAAGGGGGAAAACGCAACAAAGTTTTCATTGAAAACATACACACATTCAAATAAATTGAAGTGTTTACAAACAACCCTGATACAGTAAAAGATTTCTAACAGGTTTAATTAATGAAACTATTGCAACAAAGAGTCAGTTTGCCCCTTCAAGCATAGCATAATGCTCCCAAGTCAATTAATCAGAGCCATAAAAAGCTTATAGAGAATATCAGACAACCGTAATGATCTTCTTCATTACCTCTGAGAAGCTGATCTAAGTAAAAAAGATATTTGTGTCATTTATCTGGACTTATTCAAAGCATTTGACACTGCCCAACATGACATCCTTGTCTCTAAATTGGAGATACATAGATTCGATGGATGGACTACTTGGTAGAAAAGGAATAGGCTGGATCTTTTTAACAAGATCCATGAAACTAATCAAGATGGACGAATGTTTTACAAACATTTTGCAAAACACTTCAAATTGACAACTAGTGTCCCTCAGTGTTTCACATCCAGCTTAACATATGCAAAAGTCGTTGAGTCACACAAATCAGAAAATTTTAAAAAATAAACCTTTTTGGTTAAACATCTGGTCCTCAAGGTGGCACATTTTTACTCTTCCTTGTTCTCTGGCTTGATAAGGTGCAAATCCTGGTTCTATTAAATTCTACAGCAAACCTCCCTCCTCTTAGCCTCAGTGGATTTTAGTTTTCTAACATGTACTCATGATAAATGTAGGCAGAAATTTTCTGTGAAATACTTGCAAATACAATAGTTGCAGCTTTTACCAGCCATGTTATAAAAGGTATTTCCTTGGCTTTTTCCCCTGTTTGTACTGAAATCAGCAAACTAGTTGCAGGGATACTTCTGACTGTATTACGAAACAAGATCATAAAAATATTAAAAATACAAATTTTGATCAAGAACTTCTATCTACAGACACTCTGAACTTTCTGATAAGTCTTTTTCAAACATTCAATGTTAAATATTCTGTGGTGAACCATTATTTTTTAATTATGTCAACTCTTTCTGAGAAAAACACTTGCAGAAACACATTATCTTGCGTATCGTTCAGGAGAGCTTGTTCTTCATTCCTGTTCAAAAACCAAAAAGTCCTGATCCTCCTTCCTCCCACCAAAACAAACTGGATGTAAAATAGAGAAAAAAAATTACAATATTGTATTCAAATGCAATAAAATATTAATTTACCAAACTAGCAACCACTTAAAGATAAGATTGTTGGAGTAGAAGTCACTGAAATTTCATTTGCAGAAAATAGTCATTCTATGTTTTTTTGGTTATGTAACTAGCAAAAAGCTATATGATATTTTAAAGAACATCAGCTTGCATTTTAAACATTGCTTATTGTACATCATACTAGTTACAGTATTAAAGTCAGTTCTTCCTAGCCTCTAGAAAAGATATTTTAGAATCTCTGTGTCAGAACTGATAGCTTTAAGGAAAAAAAAAAAAAGGACATTTTCCAGGACATTTTCCAATTCTACTTCTGACTATACAGGCTGGAATGTAGAAGTTGCAATTTTCTGTGTGATTTATTAACGGTCACAAGATTTATTAATGATTATTTCATGTTTAACTTTGTCTTCTGGCATTGTGTTGATTGTAAGATGCAAACCTAAAAAGGTTTTTCTCATGTAGTCTTAGAAATGCCAGTGTTAACTTTAGTATCGACTCCATCTATATCTATATATGTTGACCAACATTTTCTATGTCTTATAGTTATAGCGGTCACATACTACTGTGTGTGTGAAAGAATTTCTTCAAATGATTTTGAACTCCTTTGAAGAAGCAAGGTGCTCTTTGGGTGAGAATGTACTCTTTTATTCTTAGAGGGCTCTTTTTTTTTTAAATTTCTTGGTTTTAAAAGCTAGTTTAAAACCTGCCCCAATTTTATCTGCTGTACTTTATTATTCAATATAGAATAATATGGCTCCTTGCAATGTTCAAGTATGTCCTGGCTTCTTTAGAAAAGATATTGTACATAGATGAACTCAGATGACTATCAATAAGCTTTTCAGAACCCACAGTGGAATGGGAACTTCACATTTATAGGTCTAATCCAATTCTTCAGAATTTAAGTCAACACAAATAGGCATCAAATTAAAGCAATCTGTGGAAAACAACAGGTTAGAAATGCTGTAGTACAATATTGGCATCATATGGTAACAAATGAACAGGGAATAACAGATTCCAAAGGATGAAAGGAAGTCCTTGATGGGTAAGGAAGAGGAACATCTGAAAGATTAATGAAGTCAATTACATTTGCAGACATATTGAATAGAACAAAGTAATTTGCATGAAGTGAAAGGGTTTATGTTCGTGGGTGGTTCAAAATTGGGTTAAACCGACCACATTTTTATTACAACTTTATGTTTTACACAAAAAGAAATTAGTGATTTCTGCATTACGCTTCACTGCTGATGTAGCTAAAGTGATGCTGTATTAAAAAGAAAGGTATTATGCCAAACTCTGAATATATATAATTGTGTAACTAGGATGAAACAGTATTCACCAAGGAGCATGTATGACTGAAAGTTAGGAATTTTCCAGAGATGCTCTGGTAGTACAATGCATATTTTTCACTAAGTGTTAATGGGGTTTGGGTACCTAAGTGCATTAGTGACCTTTGAAATTCCTTGCCAAAGTAACTGAATTGCAAACAAAAAATACAGAATTTCTCACTAATCTCCACTGTTGTGATGGTAGACTGGAGGGTAGGTGGTATTGCAGCCATCATTAAACGATGTGTTATGTGTAAGCCTGAAAATTATAGACAAGTGAACATGACTTTTGTATTAGGTAAATTAGCTGAAAACACATTCAAAGGGACTTATAAAACACACAAATGAGGATAAAAGAACAGAAATAGGCAGAGCTTCTGTAAAATGCAATTGTACTTCTTATGCCTCATTTTGTTTAAAAGAATTGAAACAATAATTGATAAAGAATTATTAAACATGAATTAGTTGGACTTCTGAAAAGCCCTCTGGAAAAAGTCTGACCCAAAGATGCTAGCAGGAGGAGAAGGTAGTCCTGGGGTAAAGTGTAACATTTGACAAGTGTACTGACAGGAAAACACAAATTTGAAAGGTATAGTGTGTATTAAAAGTAAATATTTTCAAATATAACAAAATTGGTAGAAATCAATATTGAAAATATTATTATGCTCTTATCTAGAGAGGTGATGGGTCTCTGTCATGGCATTTGTGGTTGGTTTTGGTCGATCAGGCTTAGAATTGCATAAAAAAATTCTGCAAACACAGAAATATACAAACAAATTTACAAGCCTCATGATTGTCACTATATTCATCATGCTGTAAGATAAATTTTAAAAGGCAAAGACTCTAAAACAGCCAAAAAGTCAATAATGATCAGTAACAAAAGACTAATTCCACTGTATATTTAGTTATTTTTTGTCAGTTTCTGAGCTAGCCAGTTCCTGGAGCCTATTCAGTGTCAGTGAGGCCAGTACCTGCCAAGCACCTATGTCCTTCCTATTAAATTTTCATGGACTCTAAAAAAGAACAGCATCTAAATTTTCTATTGAATATTCTTTGCTAAATCTCAAACCACATCCTGATAATTAGTTCAGAGTTCTAGTTTTTGTAGGCAAAAACATAGTCAAGGACTTTTCTAACAACTCGATAACATAAATAACCAAGTTCCAGTGTCCAGGAATGTTCCTTCACACTTCTTAGTTGTCTAGTATAAAAGTAGCCATTATGTATGACTGAAGTTCAGGTGCATCATCATAAAAAATTAATTAAAAAAAAATAAAGCACAAATCCCCCTCAAATCCATCAGAATGAACTATTTGATTTGCTACTTCCACATGTCATTTACGATGACTCAAGTAATTGTCAGGTGGTTACAAAGTTGCTACCAAGTCAGAACAAAATATCAAGCTTGCATTCTCTTAGAACTGTCATAAATTAATTCAAAATATCTACATCCAAGATAAGGCAAGAATTACACTTAGAGTAAAAATTTAATCTATGATTATTCCAGTCAAAATACAATTATAAGGCTACCAGCCACCACAAATTTGTCCATTACAAATGTTATAAGCCCCAAACTATATATACAAGGGTAGCAGATCCTTACAGCCATCCTGAGTTAGAAACAGCGCAGTTACTTGAAGACTCAATTTTAGGCCTAAGTCTGATGCCAGACTGACTCCTGGGATGTACAGTGTAGATCCAAGTTTGGCTGAAATTCATGAAGTCTGCGAGCGCTGTAGTGAGGCACAGTTCTGAACCAGACATGCTAGTCAAGGCAGGCCATAATTTTTTCCCTGTATCCAAAAAGCATAATATGCATCTTGAATACCGCCCACATCTGGATCTGAGGGTCTACATACAGTTTAAGCTCTAGGAGGGCCCATTACACAGGAATGAATCTCAGTTCCCGGAAGACCCATAAAGACACAGAGCTTAATTCAGTTGCCTAAAGATTGCTTTCCAGAGGCTTTAGTGTGACTAAGACATTTACCAATGGAAGCAGATATGACACTGAAGTGAGCAGAGACCTGCACTTTTCTGGTGTGTCAGCTACCCTGATAAATTTTGTCTGGCATTAGCTGGAAGAAACAACAAAAACATGCCTACACATTTGAGCTGAGCCCTAGAAATCAGTATATAAGTTGCATTAGGACTGTGACCACAATCACTTTCAGCACACTTTCTCAGCAGACTAAGTACACTTGCACAAATTATATAAAAAGCTTTTGTGAATTGGACCCTCCGTTTTCAAAGCTAAATGCTTTTTTTTTCCATTTACAAATCCCATTCATTTATTGCCAAGAGAAAAAGACACACATATTCTTATATAATTTAGCATTTTCATTTTCTTGAGTGAATTATTTAAAAAAATAAATTTAATTCCACATGGTATTTTGCCCTGAAATAATTTTTTGAACAGAATGTATCATACAAAGCTAAGTTTCTTTTGTCAATGAAAAAACATATCATCATATTAAATGTCAAAATCTTTCAAAACACATCTTTCTTCTAACATAACTTTTAATTAAACATAATCACGCATCACCTTACAGATGTTAAATATCCCATCTGTCTGCTTAATTTTTTTTTTTCTTCCCCTAATTTAGAAATCTACGAGGCCAAAAACCCTCACATTTCTGGCTGACAAACTAGTTTAGTTTCAGCAGAGCAGGTCCTGTGAAGGTGCTATTCTACCTTTGTACTTCAAATTCCACATCTCTATTTCCTATACAATAACATTTTACTGTCCTTCTTTACAGTTTCCTGGCTTTCAGTGCAGAGAGTAATTAAGTCAGAAAAAAACGTAGTTTATTTTAAAGTTGTCAACACAATCTACAGTCCTACAGGCTTTTTGTTCTTCACTTACGCAAAATATTTCCACTTGCTTTCATGAGAAAAATCATCAGCTTCCTATTCCATTTGTGCTAAGACACTTGCAATTTCTGCTTGTCACATGCCACCAAGAATATGCACAAATACTAGATCATGAAATGAAATAGTACTAACATCTCTATTAATTTATCACTTACCATTAAATGCAGACATTCAGACATTCGCATCTTTGCAATAAACTTTCATATTGTACACAACAAACTTCAATGACATATATACTCACAATGTTCATTTGCATGCTTTTATTAGAAAATTCTTCTCTGACTATTGTAGACCATTTGCCTTAGTTGGACATTAGAATCTGTTTATTGAGTGTAAAAGGAATTTTTTGGTACGGTGAAAAATTCAGGGTTGCATTTCAGCAGTACAATATTTGGGTAATCTGGGCTGTGACCGGAAGTGTATCCATGCTAAATCCAGTCAGTAATCTTCGTGGTGTTTGTAAGAAAAACAAAGACACTTGTTTAGTCTTTAACTTAATTTCAGGTATCTAGAAACTACCTTACAAAAAAGAAACTAAATTTTCAAGGTTCTTGAGTCTATTGAGCTATAAGAGCTTATCTCTGTTAAATGCTTTACAGCCCACTGTTACTCATTCTTGCTCAGGTATATAGCAGTTAGAGATAAATAAGGGGTTCATTTCCAAGTCTAGAGTTTTTCAACATTAGTTTAGTATTTAGTCTAGTAGAAGATTTAAACAACATGGATTATTCAATTTCATTGTTCATTGTCCTTCACAGCTTCTAAATCAGGAAGTTTCCCCAAACATGATATTGGTTTTCTTCTAGGCAGTTACCATCATTTGGAAGTTGGGCTGGAATTTGCTTCTCAAATTGGAAAAGGAGGTACATATTCTGGGCAAAATATCAAAAAGCTAACTCACTACATGCTTAACTTCTAGTTGAGGCCATAACCATCTTCTCAGAATGAAAAAGTAAACTATTTTAGTCCATAATGTCAAATAATTGGAAGTAAAATATGCTCAGATCCTTCTGTTTGCATTTTGTCTTACGTTTTGGGAATAAAAGGCATCCCAAAAGCATCATAAAAATGGATATATACAAGCTTAATGATCGCTAAAAGGATGATACTCTGGCACCAGAAAAATATACAAGATTTATCTGTGGTAAGAGTTTTGGCAGACCTTGTAAGAAGAGTCTCATATGAAAAAGATTACTTTGTGGCTAGAAGATATAATGAACGATTTTCAGACTGTTTTAAGAGTACAAAATCAGTCTACACCATAGTCTTTTTGCAGAGGTGACAACATAAGGCATACTATACTATATATATACATACTATATACATAGTATAATATAATATAATATAATATAATATAATATAATATAATATAATATAATATAATATAATATAATATAATATAATATAATATAATATAATATAATATAATATAATGTAATATAATGTAATATAATGTAATATAATGTAATATAATGTAATGTAATGTAATGTAATGTAATGTAATGTAATGTAATGTAATATAATGTAATATAATATAATATAATATAACATAACATAATATAATATAATATAATATAATATAATATAATATAATATAATATAATATAATATAATATAATATAATATAATATAATATAATATAATATAATATAATATAATATAATATAAATACATATTATATACATACTATAATATAATAACAATATATAATAAACCCAACATTACCTACAATAACATAAATAAAAAAGAGCAAGGAAAAAGGTGTTTTTGCTTTTCCGGAGACATAATTTTATCAGCAACTCTTAGTGCGCTATTGCTCAAGAGAACTCATGTACTCAAAGTAGATACCTAAAAAGGAAGTACATTGTTTCAGGAGGGCTGAGGTGATATGCTTTATCTCGTATCTCATGTATGAGTAGAACTTCAGAGAGCAATTAAAAGAGATTCTTCACCAGCAGTATAAAAAGATGTCTGTTTAGTTTACCAATATATCTAGCTAGAAGACAAAATCTTCACTATGTGGAATATGTATGTTGCGTTTCTTAGAAAGCAATCTAACAGCTTTGAGAATACATCTGCATGAAATAGAAACTTACTTTACTTTGTGTTGGAGTTGAAAAATCTTGAACATGAACTGTTCAAGTTTATGGCTGCCATATGGCTTTCCTGTGATAAATTGCAAGAGTACACAAGTAAATAAGAATACACAAAACAAATCATACAAATTAAATCATGCAGTTTCTAACAGAATGTTTAAGATCCAGGCTACTGTTGGCAGATCAAAGGTCAAGCATATTTAATTGCAAACTAGTGAAGGATGTTTATATAGAACATTCTGATAGTTAATCAATTTACAGTATGTTTAGTATGCAGCCTTCCTAGCATTAGAATGAGGTACCCTGTGGGCTGCCCTTTTCCACTTCTAGTTAGTTCTTCTCTTTGTACAACTTGGATGCTTTAAAAACTACTAGAGATGGGATACACTATTTTTTTCACCAAAGCCTAAGAGATTAAGGAGTCTAAATCTTACTGAATTTCTTGAAGGGAGAAAGGAAAAACATGGTACCTACCTTTTGTCGTTTTTTTCGAGCTATTTAACATATTCCAAAATTTATGTAAAATTAGATAGTCCTATGTCACAAGATCACTATGTCTGCAATAGTAAAGTGCTAAAAGCTTTCAGGAAGTGTCCAAATTTACTGGCTTCCATAAGTTTAATTTAACTGGATATATTTAAATTAAAAAATATCTTTAATGGCATACCAGTATATTAATTTTTCCCATGAAAGTCTTGCCATAGAGCATTGTAATCTCAAAGCCTTATGGAAAGTGTTCTTATTTTTCTTGATAATTTATTTACTGCTCAATAAAAAGCAAAACTCCTTCCAAATGAAAATATACATTTCTAAATGTCTATTTGTCATGAATTAAAATTCAAAGATTTAACATGAGACTATAAAGAAGAATTGACATTTTGATGCAATACCAGTCCCCTAAGAAACTACAGAATGTATTGTTTAATCATGATCAGTCTAGCATACATCAGTGTAGATAAGTCTTTACTCAATACAGAACACAAATGATTTATATTACACTAAGTAAAGTCAATATAATTTGAAGAAAAAATCAAAGTCAGAATTAAATGTTTCAATAGTATCTCAGATTGAATTGCCATTGTATGTTTATGCTTATATATGTACTTTTTGTTTTCAGTTATTTCAAATGCCCATTCATTACTAGGGGCACTTTAGATGTATTGCAATATATTCCTCTGCCTGTATTTTGTTTTTATCACAGCATAGCAATCAGTTATGTAAAACTGAAAGCTTTTGAAACAATATTATTAAACTTCTATCAATGAAATGCACACAGTAATCATTGGTATAGATCAAAGGTGTCAAATTCGTTTTCACCTAGGGCCACATCAGCCTACTCCTGCAGCGTAAGGCGTATCACACACTGCCGGGTAGAAACAAGGTGCCAGGCCAGATAAAACAAGGTGGAGGGCTGGATTTGACCCGTGGGCCTTGTGTTTGCCACCTCTGGTACAGATATTATAAAAAAGGGAAGTATAAAGTATAGAATAAAATAGAAATACAGGTCATTGTTTCTGGCATAACAGCTAGAAAGTGCTCGAAAATGAAGTAACTCTAACTGAGAGACACAACCTAGAATAGCTTGTGACAGAAGAATAGTAGCAGATCAATAACTTTGCTTTCCTGTCTAAACTTTCATACAGTATATCTTCTCTCTAGCTCTGAGATAATGAAAAGAATGTTTAAAGATTATTGGTTTTTATTAACCTATATTATCCCTGAAATTCTAAAACAAGAGAAGCACTACACTGCTAGTAAACAGCTTTATCATATGGAGCAGTTAAACTTAGAAATAAGTCATACTCCTTCAACAGTGGCAACAATTAACCTAAGGAGCAACCAAGCAAGAGAAGAGCTTGAGTTTCCTATTTTCTTCTTCAAGAGAAGACCCGGATACATGGGGTTGTCATTTTATGCTGTATTTTCTATAAAATAAACCTCTCTTTATCTCCCCTCCTGTATTCCTCTTATCTTTCATCTGTCAACAGCTTCTCACTATCCCTGTGCTGCAGCTCGCTGTCACTTCCAATATCAACAGCTGATGGACCACATTTTTCACTAAGAATCTCTGAAATTATGCAGGTTAGAAAGAAAAGGAAAAAATGATACAGAGGGCACTATTTCCTGCCTGGTTCCTGCCAGCAGTTGTGTGGGTCCTACAGAGGGAAAAATGGTCTCCAGCATGGGAATGGGAAGGAGCTGCCTATTGTGTGTTCACCCAAACACAAAAGTAACCTGTTCTCAAGAGGTGTAATGTAGTCAAACACAAGTTATTGGCAACTGTGTCAGCTATGAAATCAGGCCAAAAGATGTAATATATCAATCTTTGAAAGCCTTACGGGGACAGAGTGATTGACTGGCAATGCAAGAAGAGGAGTTTGTTACCCACTTGTCAAAGCTCAAATAATTAAATATTATTAACTGCTTTTCAGCATGTCCCATTAGAAATGAAACTAATATTTTACCTTTGACAAAGAAAATCTATAGCCCCTGTGTTGAATATTCAGGTCATTGGTCTCTTTCTCCTATGTGTCTCTTTCCAGTAACACACCCATCACCTGTATCATTTAGCCTTGGTAGAGAAACTGGAGTTCATTTTCTCGTACTCCCCAAGCACATATGAAATATATAGGCTCTCAGAGTTAAACATGCAAAACCAAAGCATTTTCTTGGTTAATTTTCAAAACTGACAGTTATTAGAGGGAGGAAAATTCAAATAAACACAGAGACTTTTGTCCACGTGATTTTTTCCTCCATCCTTCCAGTTGTAGACAATGACATTGGAAAGAACAGACAGGCCCAGTCTATTAATACAAGGCTCTGTGGCTGGTGTCACTGCAACAACTTTGGGTTTTTTTGATAATGGAGTGGCCTACATAGCACCGGGCTTACAGATATCAAATGGGAGTAGGAGGGTCTTTGCTCAGGAGCTTGTAGGGCTCATTGACAGGGTTTTAAACTATATGTGAAGGGGGATGGGGATAATATCAGGCTTGCCTATGACAAGCTGTGGGTGAACACATTATAATTAGAATCACAGGATGCTAGAATGGACCCTTGACCTGTTCCCCTGGGATGTGCCGGGATGCTGCAGCACAGTCGGAGTCTTGTGGTGACGAGCTAAGGGCTGCTGAGGTAGTAAGAACCAACAAGAAAACCTCCAAGGAACACGTTAAGAGAAATAAAAGGTATTCCACTAAGAAGCTGATACGGCCAACTGCCCAGCTCAAGTGACTCTACATAAATGCACACAGCTTGGACAACAAATAGGAGGACTTGGAAGCTACTGTGCTGCTAGAAGACTACAATCTGGTTGCAGTTATTGAAAACTTGATGGGATGATGACTGGCTTTTGATGGCTACAGGCTGTTCAGAAAGGACAGGCCAGGAAGGAGGGATGGAGGCTTTGCCTTCTGTATAAGGAAACCGATTGAGAGTGAGGAGCTGTCCCTGAAGAATAGCCACAAGTAAGTCAAAAGCTTATGGGTGAGAATAAAAGACCAAGGCAACAAAAGGAACCTTGTGGCTGGTGTCTACTACAGGTCACCTGATCAAGGAGAGCCTACTGATGAAGCTGCCTTCCTCCAGCTACAGGAGTCTTCATGCTTACAAACTCTTGCCCTACTGGGGTACTTCAACCACCTTGACATCTGCTGGAAAAGTAGCACTGCAAGCTGTAGGCAATCCAGGAGACTCCTAGAGTGCGTAGATGATAACTTCTTAACACAGGTACTAGACACCCCTACCCAAGGGGATGCAATACTGGACTTGAATGTCATCAGTGCAAGTAAGCTCATCAGTGATGTCAAGATCGGAGGCATCCTTGGCTGCTGTGATCACACACTGGTGGAGCTCAAGGTCCTGAGGGACATGGGACAGGCAAGGAGTATAGCAAGAACCTTAAATTTTAGGAAAGAAAACTTCCAGCTCTTCAAGGAATTAGTCAGTAGGGCCCCCTGGGAAATGGTTCTTAGGTATAAGGGAGCAGAACAGAGCTGACAAATATTTAAGGATGTTTCCATAAAGTGCAAGAGCATTCAGTTCCCAGATGTAGGAAATCAGGCAGGGAAGGGAAGTGACCAGCATGGCTGGGTCAAGACCTGCTGGTCAAACTGAAAAGGAAGAGGGAACTGCACAGGCGGTGCAAGCAGGGACAGGTTACCTGGAAAGAGTATAGGGATGCTTCCTGATTGTGTAGGGATTGTGTCAGGAAGGCCAAGGTTCATCTGGAGCTGAACTTGTGAAGAGAAGCAAAGAATAACGAGTACGTCAACTAGAAAAGGAAGGTTAAAGAAAGTGTAATCCCAATGATGAACAAAAATGATGACCTTGTATCAACAGATGAGGAGAAGGCTGAAGTACTCAACTTTTTTGCCTCAGCGTTCACTGACGATCACTCCTCACCCCTCCAGGATCAAGGAAGAACAAGATGGGGATCAGGGGGCCATAGTCCCTCCCACTGTAGGGGAAGGTCAGGTTTATGACCACCTGAAGAACCTAAACATATATAAGTCTATGGGACCTGATGAGGTGCATCACAGAGTCCTGAGGGAATTGACTGATGTGGTTGCCAAGACACTCTCCATAATATTTGAAAAGTCATTTTTAAAAAGAGTACAAAGGAGGACCCTGGGAACTACTGATCTGTCAGTCTCTGTGCCTGGGAAGATCATGGAACATATCCTCCTTGAAATCTTCTGTAAAGCCTTTGACAGAGTCCTCCATGATATCCTTCTCCGTATATTGGAGGGATATGGATTTGATGTGTGAATTATTTGGTGCGTAAGGAATTGGTTGAATGGTTGCACTCAGAGAGTAGTCATCAATGACTTGATGTCGAGACAGAGACCCATGACAAGCAGTATCCCTCAAGGGTCCCTACTGGGACCAGAGCTGTTTAATATTTTCATTGATGATATAGACAGTGATATTGAGTGCACCCTCAGCAAGTTTGTGGATGACACCATACTGAGTGGGGCAGTGGTCGCACTAGAAGGATGGAGTGTCATCCAGAGGGACCTGGACAAGCTGGAGAAGTGGGGCTGGGTGAAGCTCATGATGTTCAACAAGGCCAATTGCAAGGTCCTACACCTGAGTCAGAGCAATCTGCACTTTCAACACAGGATGGGGGACTGCTTGATTGAGAACAGTGCAGCGGAGAAGAGTTTGGGGGTGCTGGTTGATGAGAAGCTCAATGTGAGCCCTCACTGTTTGTTTGCAACCCAGAAGGCCAACTGCATCCCGGGCTGCATCAGAAGAAGTGTGGCCAGCAGTTCAAGGGAGGTGATTCTCCCCTTCTACTTCACTCTTATGATACCCCGTGCAGAATATTGTGTCCAGTTCTGGAATCCCCAGCATAAGAAGTATACGGAACTGTTGGAATGGGTCCAGAGGAGAGAAGATGATCATGGGGCTGAAGCACCTCTTCTATGAGGACAGGCTGAGAGAGTTGGGGTTGTTCAGCCTGGAAAAGAGAAGGCTCCAGGGAGATCTCATAGTGGCCTTCCAGTACCTGAAGGAGGCCTACAAGAAGACTGGGGAGGGACGTTTTACAGGGCAAGTAGTGATAGAATGAGGGGGAACAGTTTTAAACTGGAAGGGGGAAGATTTCAATTAGACATTAGGAAGATATTATTCACAATGAGGTTGGTGAGGCACTGGACAGGTTGCCCAGGGAAGGTGTGGTTTCCCCCTCCCTGGAAATGTTCAGGGTCAGGTTGGATGTGTTCTTGAGCAGCCTGGTCTAGTGGGAGGTGTCCCTGCCCATGGCAGAAAGGTTGAAACTAGATGATCTTTAAGGTCCCTTCCAACCCAAAACAATCTATGATTCTGTGATTCTGCGTATTGAATCTTACTGCCTTCCAGTATTTTACAAACCTTTCTCTCTTCACTGAGGGCTGAATACAAACAGGATATTGTCTATCTATAGCATTTATCAGCTTAACTCTATCAACATCTGCTGTGAGTTTTCACTGGAAGAGTTACATATCTGCGCAGGTGCAGTTTGACGCCAATATAGCTGAAGTCATTGCAATGAACCTGAATCAATGTTGTCAGTCGGAACATTTTTATAGCAATACCTTTGTGAGTGTGTTACTTTTACCAATAACACTGCTGACTGTAAAGACAGCCGCAATTTCTCAGTGAGACTAGTTTGACCTAAATGCAACTAACTGATGATTTCAAGTGCCATAAAAAATGAAAATACTTTTAAAGGAAGTATTCAAAAGTGGAAACAAAAAGGAAAATGCACAGAAAGAAATAAAAAGGAAAAAAACAGAAAAAAGAGAAAAAGTACCAAAAAAGCAGAAAGCAAAACGAAAAAAAAATACGGTGTTCTAAAAGGCCAAGAAAAATGTGACAAATGGTGAGGAAAGGAAATAACATTTAAAATATTTCTAATGGATAGCACCCTTCAAATCAATGTAGTTGGCTAATAACAATATTTAAGCAGCTAATGGAGAGTTTTAAAACCTAAATCTGAAGCGTGACTAACCTGATAAGATCTATTCTCTTATCTCAGAAACAACCCTGCTCAGAGTGGCCTACCTTCTATGTTTTCAAAAGCTGAAGCAGATATCTCTTCTAAGAATGGCCTTAACTTTTGACAGGACAATGTTCCTCAGAGAGACCGTCATCTCCTGTTTAAGAGCTGGAACAAGAAATTTTTTCTGCCTGAGCTGACAGGAGGATTCATCACTCTCTGGTAAATGAGTCTACTTAATCTTTACAGTCATCAAAGAAGCAACAAGCATATGGACTGGACTCCCAGCTACAGGAAAGCCCCACTAAATAAAGTTGAGTGCAAGTTACAACTGTAGTGGTTGGGAGGTGAGGAAGGCACTCTAGCTTTTGCATCTGTAAGTCTAGCATCATCTTACTTCTACTCATCCTTCCCCCAATATGCAATGACCTACTATTAGTATGTTCATTCAGGAAGATTCAAAAGGGGTAGCACTGTCTTTTCCACTTCAGACAGTGCTGTTGCTTCAAAGATGCAATGCTTTCATGTACCATGGGGTAGATTGGTTTGTGCTCTCCATGGCCGAGCAGGACTCAAACATCCCGGGAGACTGTAACATGTGAAGCAACATGTTACCTGACACCAACATTTTCCCTCATCTCTGAAAGAAGTACTAAGGTTGTAGCTATGGGTAGGATTCCACCCAGAGGCCCTGCATTCTTGAGCTCTAGGCTAGGTACGATATCGACATTGCAACTCCTTACATTTCTTTCTGAGGCACCTGACTTTTCCTGTAGAGCAGAAAAATCTTACAGACTGCTCTGCAGCTCTCTTCCTATAGTAGGTCTCTGCAGATTTTAGGCATAAAAGACTTTCACTGACCCAGTCCTACCTAACACTGAACAACAGAATTATCTGAAAACATGGCAATCGTAAAAATATGTGAAATGCTTCTTTTACAATTTAGTTCACATCTTCCAAATACATGCCGTTGAGCAGGACTTCTTCAGCATTCAAAGAGGATAATGAGGTAATGACAAATTACTGGCTTTGATGTCTGTTTGGCTAGCAGCCACTAGCAGCGGTTAGGATCAAGAGAACGACAGATGTCCTTTATAATATATCAGTTACTGAAGGGAAGATCCCAGATCTGAAGCACCATAAGTCCCTTCAAGAGAAGGACGTAAGGGTAGAAAATATCACAGAGTTAAAATTAGATTATAAAAAACATATATTTCAGATGACTACCTTAGGCATCTCTTTGATTTCTTGGTTCAGTCTGCCGAGTTTAGTTACAAAAGATTAAATCAAGTAGTTAGACTTCCAGAATAGATCAAAATAGAATAAATAAGTGTGTTCAGGAAAATAAGTAGAGCAGGTTTATCAGTTTTATAATTTATGTCTAGTACAAATTATTTACTAAAAAGAGTGTTGCTATGCTGCCCAGAGATAAACTTTCTCATTTCTGCTTTTTTTTCTGGGTGATAGAGATGCTTTCAGCTGACAGATACTAAACTAGAAGCAGCTGTATCCTCTCCACATAATATTTTATTACTGTCAACCCCTGTGTCTGTTGCCTGTCCTTCTTTCTTGAAGACAAAACGGCACACTACACAGCATGCTGGGGCTTGGGGTATATCATAAAGACCAAAAAAAGAAAAATTGGCAGTCAAGACTGGTGTGGATTATGTTGCCATTTTGTCCTGTACTATAACTAGTTGTTTACACAGACAGGAACAGAAACAGAAGGCATTTAACTTTTAAATTTTTAAGATAAAACATTTCCCATATAGTGTTTTCTTGTGCCCTTCCCACACTGCTGCTCTAGTCTCCAGAAGAGCCTGCGTCTTGTCCCGCTTATCCATTGTCAGAGACCAGGGTTTTCCTTTCCTCTCGGATGTTTTCCATAAGACTTTGCTTTCTCACACTCAAGAGTTTAAATTTACAACAAATTTCACGTTGTTTTTTCCAAAGGTTAATTTAGGCAGTTATCTTTTGGCAGCTTTTGGAGTATGTGCAAATCTCAGACTTTCTCAAGAAGATGAAGAAATTGAGACTTTTTTCCAAGTAGTTTTAAAATCATTTGAATGGTAAAATATGGCAAGAAAAATAAAGCAATTTGTAATTTGCCATAACTAACACACTGACAATTTTACTTCGTGTTTAGACTGAAGTGGTGTTCAGTAAGTTGATAAATCTTTTCTTTTGAAACACTTCAACCTCACCATAGTGAGTGTCAAAGCCCACTTAACACTGTGTAAGAGATATCTGTGAATGCTGGTAAGTCTCTGTACATGGAAAACCAGTCTGCAGTATTGTGTAAAATTACTAAATTGGCTCCTGAACATCAAACCTGTGTTTGCTTATTTTCAATGGTGTTATTCTTTCAGTAAGACTAACAATCTGTACATAAATGGCAAATTTTATCTTCAGTATAATGGTCAAGTTATGTCATCAATTATTTAATGCAGTGTAAAGTAACACAATAATCTCAGAATACTGTCCAAAATTCCAGAGGCACTATAGTTTATATATATGTGGGTATATATGTACAGTATGTGTATCTATGTGTATACACATACATGCACACACACACAAAAATCTGACCAATCACTCCGAGTCCTGTCTAGAAAAGTACAACGTGCCTTCACTGTGTTGGAGATCCTTTGGTACACTGTCTGAAATATTTCCAGTTTTATATAGCACATGACTAGGGATGGACAATTTATCTTGTGGAGATTTCTGTTGGTGTAAGCCACAGTGATTTCAAGCTGCACTCAATTGAAGTCCATTTAAACAGTTCAGAGAAGTCGACATCACATTTCTTCACATTTCTTTGTTGTCACTTTTGTGAAGAATAAATCTAACATTCTTTAGCAATCTGACCAATTTACTGGAAGGACAGATTTCCCATTCTTTCCTATAGTGGCCTATAGGGAAACTGAAAATTGAACATATTTTGTCTCTTAAGTTCCAAATAATTCCCACTCTAACCAATTTTAGATGTAGTTCATCATGCCTAATTTTCAATTGTCCAAAAGTTAGACATCTTAGTATTTGTTGTCTGACACAACAATTAAGTGTGCAGAAACGTGTGAATTTCAGGAGAATGAAAAATCTCATCCTAAAAGAGGTATAAAAAATAGAACAAATGGTTCAGATGAAAAGATTCCTGTTTCTCTCCATTAACTCTGATGATTAGCTAAGATTTAAGCATTTAAGAACTCCTGAACATTTGAGTTCACCTAGGTGAATTCCACCTATGGTGTTCATTGTATCTTGTTGTTTTTTTTCCCCAGTCACCAAAATTAGCATGAGCTTTTCAGCATAAACAGAGACATCAGAGTCTGGATATCACTGAATACTAAGAAACAGAATTACCAAAAAAAGAAAAGATATATTATGAGACATTTCACAGAAAAAATGTGAACACTGAAAATTGTCAATAGAGACTTACGAACCAGAATTTCAAAAATATTTTCTATTTTGCTATTGAAGAGACGTGCAGGTTTGTCCTATTTTTCATATAAACCTCCGCCTTTATAAATAATCTGTAAAAATGCATATTTTTCTTCCTCATTATTCAGAAATAAAAAGTTCAGGTCTTACTGAGAAAAAGATATCAGGCATATAGTTTCACTAAATTGTAATGGTACTAAGTACTATACAATTTGACTTACAACTGAAAAAGTTATAAATGGTGAAGTTAGAAGGCCATGTATCAAATTTGCTGAGTGATAGAAATGTTGAAAATAGGAAATCTATGGACTTGAGAATTTAGTCATGTACTAATAAACACACAAGAAAAATCACTCCTTTCCAGTCCTGTTATATTATTAAAACAAATGCATTGCAAACAGTCAACAAAGAAGAGACTAATTCACAATCTTTCCTCCATTATACTATAGCATTTAATAAAAACATATTTTCCAGAAACATCAAGGCTCAAATGTGAAAGTACATGCAGTGTCCTGATGCATGATTGTTCAGTTTGCCAACTCTTCCAACATCCTTGCAAAAATGATGATCTTCATATTTTTCCCTGTCATTCTCACTAAAAAATTTTTTTGCATGGAATCTCAGACCACTGATAAAACCCAGAGACAAAGCGCTCATCAAGTATCTCGTTTAGGCCTCCTGTGCATACCACAGAGAAAGGTGATCCTCTATTTGAGTCAAAAGTATGATAGGAGCTTTATGTAATTATAATGTGAACAGTAATGTTGAGAAGGTAATATCCATACAAGAGGAAAAGGGAATTTGATTAATTCCTACACTGCAGTGGTGAGATTGAGGAAATAAAACTGCCTCTTTCTTTTGCCTTCCTACTTGCCCCACTAAGTCACAGAAGGGAAAGTGAAATAACCAGTGGCAAATAAAAACATTTGCTCTGAAAACAAAAATAAAGAAGAAATCAGTACTTAATGGAAATACTAGGAGTGTGTTTTTGTTTTAAGTTTTTCTTACTATATTCACAATAATACAATATATCAATTTTAGAATTATATATTTTCTTGCAGTTCTCATAATCTGAATCTTCCTGTGATAGGCAGCTTGAGTCACTATCACAGAGTCAGGGATTTTCATTTATACAAGTTTCATTAACTTCTTTTTAAAATATAGCAAGACCCATTGTTCCAAGACAATAATTTAAATGACTGAAAAATGGAAAGCAAGAGCTCCTTCTCCTTGAAAAGCTGAAAAACATTTTTCTTTCTGTTTCTGTTTTTCTTTTTTTTATCTTTTTTTTCTGGATGGGAGCTGGACTTAAATGTCATTGATGGATGTCTAATAACAACTGGAGCCAGTACTTCTTGGCACTGATTTCCAGTATGGTTTTATAGTCTACCTGACTTACCTTAATAGAAATGAAAAGAATTTGCATAAAAATGAAAAGAAACCACAATCACAAACAGATCCAAAGGCAAAACAATGCAAGACAAGTTTCTGTGCTATGTCCATATCACAAGAATGTTTCATATATCATTCTATTTTGCAGATTGTGGCTCATTCTATTGCTGTCACTGTGAACAAGACATTTCCACTATTGTTTCATTATTATATTTTTAAACCCCTCTCTGTAACTATTAGCTTCATGAAAAGCCTTTTTGATCATGTCACAAAAAAGGAATAGTAGCACACTATCTGTGAAGCTGCATAGATTTATCAAATGCAAGTATCAATGTAGTTGTCCCCAGGAAAAATTTAAAGGACCTGCAAAAAAAAATCCCTGGGTCTGTTTTATACTCCTTTGTTTTAAGTTAAGTTTGTCTTAAGGTAAATAAAACCTACTTATTCTGAACTAAAGAATGGGTACCTTTACCAAGTTTTATGTGTGTGCGAAAAGAAGGATGTTATAATGCAAACGAACAATAGTTTATACGTGTCTCTTGGACTAGGATCCATTTCTTTTTTATACAAAGACCAGAGTCCTTCTTTGCTTTAGAGCAACAGTATTCTCAGCAAATACCAGATCTCACATACACAACTGCAATGAAAATAGAGATTAATAAGGTAAAGACTGTAAGATCTGTGATAAACATCAGAAGATCTGGTGTTGGAAAATATGGAGGAATTACTGTATTTGAGTTATGAAAAAGATACTACTAAGGAACTATGTGAAGCTTAAAAGGCACTGGAAATAAATGGACAAAACAAGTTGTATCAGTAAGTCAATTTGATCTTCAGTGTCTATTTCTGTTTAATCCTCCTGCAGAATTGTTTGTTCCTTTGAAGTTGGCATACTTTTCAAGGGACAAGGAGTAAATTTGTTATGCAACCCCAACCCTTCTCTGGCGAACAAAACAGCTCATCCAATTTCACAAAGGTACCCTATTACTGGACAGAAACGTCATGTCTTTTGGGACAGCATACCCCATGGTTTGAGGCAAGGAGTAATTTAAATTTAGATCAAGTCAACAGGAAATGATTCCTGTCACAGTGCACTCTGTTAGTTGAAGGGAAGCAATAGAAGACTCATTGTTAAATAGATGAAAAATTCAGCTTTAAAACATTTGATAATTATAAATGGCTCCGTAGGATAAAAACCCCTTGTAATTAGTAAATCTTGTCTTTCCATCTCTAGATTGTCAGAAGCATCTCCTTTAACACATTTGTAACAACTGATTACAGGAGAGATTCAAGATAGATTATAGGAAAGATCCAGACCCAAGCTTTTCTTAAGTTGTGTTACATAAGTTAAGACACTACAGTTGTTAAGAAGGAAATCCCAACGGAAATTTCATTTTATCCAGTCTTTGCTTTTAGTATATGGATTACGCAAGGCTAGAATTCCATAAAAATTATACTCCTACTGTCCTACTGTGAAGAGAAGCAGCTAAATTTACAGAAAGGAGATTTAAATAGGATTGGAAGAGACACTGAAGGATCATTTACTCTACCTATTTACATATATTTACTTATACTTTAGCATTTAAATCAAATGTCTACAATACACCATGTTTAGATAAGACTGAAAACTTTTCCTATGTTCAAGAAGAGACCTTTGAATATGGGCCTCTCTGTTTTAAAGATGTCTTTTAGATGATACTCATATGAAAATGCAAAGACTATTTTTTTCTACTAAATAATTATGCTATGTTCCATTTAAAGAAGTCCAACTATGAAAATCACTCTGGATAACAAGAAAAATTGACAAGGAGCTGACTTTTAAGAAAGAGTACTGTGCAAAATAATTTGGTTTCCAGAGAGACTGCAGTATCTTTGATGCTGCCTCCTATTCTCTACCCCAGGTAAGTCTTCACGCTTTTCCCCTAGACAAAAAATGGCTTTTCTATTAATATGAGTATAGGAATTAAATTTATGCTTCAATAATTACTTTGTTTTAAACCAGACAAAGATGACAAGCCAGAAGCTGAGACATGAGACTGATTGTTTCAACAAGAAAATGCCCTACTTCAACTAGGAGTTCAAATTATTATGTCTTTTTATTAGAGGACAAAATGATTACATTCCTCTTCCGCAGCATTTTTAAGACAAATGAAAAAGAGAACACTAGAATGAAACTCTTTCAGGTAGGGTAATATGTATGAAATCTCTATTTAAAAAAAAACCAAAACATCAAAGGTAGCTGAATTTTATACAATTAGAGCTGTGGATACTCACAGCCAGGTTATTGCTTTCCTTGAACAGACATTCATTCCTCAGCACTTCTGCTCCCTTTCATCAGCATTCCAATCTGCAGGCCTCCGGCTGCAGCCACACACAGAGGCACACACTGTGGTGCGGAGGAGCTGATTGTATAGCCTGAAGTGTATGAATAAAGGCTTATTACAAAGCAAATGTGTAAGGGTCTCCTACAGTGTCACTCCCCTCAAGCAAGCAAGGCGGGAAATTGATCATGATTCTGAAAAGTAATTAAGTTTGAAAGGAAAAGTAAATCCTATTTATCTAAAGCAAACTCTAGTTTAACTAAAGACAACATCTCAAACCCTAAAGATACCTTCCTCAAGAAAAATTATAAAAATAAAGCAGTTGTGAAGGGTGAGGCAAAATAGATGTAAATAGAAGGCGTGTAAATCCATGTTATGCAAACAAGGCTTTAAGTTAAATACACCAGACATCCTGACTTTCATACAAGAAGAACACGAAAAGTCTACTGCACTGATAGAAATATTTTATGACATGTATTTGATGACTGTGAAAGATCAGTATCTCACTTATCATAGAGAAATCTGGGAACAAGGCCAGTAATCTTTAAAAAACACAATTAAAATGCTATAGTTAGCGGGTTTATAAATTAAGAGGATAGCACGCTCCACATGCTGGACTTTCTAGATGCTTTAGTGGTAGACACTCAGAAAATATAACATCTGCTCTTGTGAATACTGTTGGGTTTATTTTCTGTTTTTAGAAATCACCACATAAAGAATGTGCAGTGGGGTAAATACTGTCTACAGGAAAGCTTGGTTCCACTTATCCTAACATGTCTAAAAATTTGCACTAATTTCATACAATGTATCTGAAATTTGGTCTCCATCTAGTTCCATGGCTTTTGTTTGGTTTTTATTTGCAACATGACTCGGTTTGTGAGTCCTCTCATAATTGGATCCTCTAATACCTTTTGTAGTTTAGTTTTCAAGTGTTAAAATCAAGCTTATCAAGTTATGACTACAAAATACTTATGCACTTTTAGAAGTCACTCAAAAAAGAAATCAAGAAACCAATCCCTGTGGGCAGTTATGAGGTGATACAATATGTAAAAAGACAACCAAAGACAGTGTTTTATCAAACTGAAATTAGTTCAGTAGGTTTGCTGCTCTGTCTAGAAGGCAGGATCACCTGAAGTAGCCATACCAAGAGAAAGCAGAAGCGAGAACAGCTCTAAACAGGGCATCCAGCCAAAGTCACAAGGTGCAACTCTCCCACCCTGCAGTAATTGTCTTGTGCTATGACTTATTCAGTTCTGAAGTAATCTGATAAAGACATGATTCAGGGCAGTATGATGGGAATCGTGATTGATTTTACATGCACAGGTTTCTGACATATACAAATGGAGAGGACTATTTCGTAGATAATGATTTGATGCCTACAGAAAGCCAGAGACATAATTCATAACACAAGCCACTTTTATTTGTATGAGAGAATATATTACATCATGTAAAAGCTGTGTTGAAAACAGTATTTAACTTGTAATAAACTTTAATTTAATAAAATGTTAACTCTAAACTAGAGAAATAACAAACAAATGTTTTCTGTAAGTTAGTCTCCTGACTATTAGAAAGAATTATTTTCAGCCATATCTTTTATGGCTATTCACTTGCTTGTATTTAATTAGTAGTTTTACCAAGAAAAACAAGAATTTTCAGTTTATGACTTCAAATATTTCAGTACTGCATTATCAGATAGGCTTTGTGAGCTCCAGCAATCTAGCTATTTTTTAAAAGGTCCATCAAATTTCAGGAATAAACCATATCATTTTACCTCATAACATGTCTGAAAGCAACACAATTGAACTGTCACATTGCAAACTGAAAAAAAAAACCAGACCTGAATTTTTTTGATTTGTTTCTTCATTTGTCTTTTAACAACTGTCTGCTTAGAAATTACCAATATGTTTAAGGAAGTCATGAACTTTTGACAGACAATTCACAAACATAAAAACCAGTGGATGTATTTGTCAGACATTGCTAAAAGCGTATTCAACACTGTCACAGAAAAAAGCAAAACACAGCTTTATCTTCTTATATCTCATTGACAATCAAATCTAGAAATCAGGAAACTTTTTCATATGGAACCTCTTCCCTTCTTCCTAGCCTTGCTCTTCTCTGTCCTCCATAGACAGTCATAAAAATACACCAGAAAACGTCAGATGAAAATGTTTTCAAAAATGTTCATGAATTTATGTCAACTTTATTATACTATTTCAAGAAAAATGGAAATAATTGAAAATTTCTCATTTTTTTGACAGACGCTTTATTATATGATATAATATTTTGAAACTCACTTTAATTTTAAATAAGTTTTGGATTGGATAAAGTTTTTATCCAACTTCAAATGCGATTCATTGTGTCTTACTAATTGATAAGTCCCATATATTGTGTGTGTGATAGTATGCATATAATGTGTAAATGTATGTGTGTGTGCACATGTATATATAATAAAACATAAGTATTTTACTGCCTTTTCCCTCATATTTTCAGAACAGTAGAAAAGCACAGGAACCCATAACTAGAGTTTGTCCTCTTCCCTCAATGCTATACCACACTGTGGCAATCTCCACCCCACTGCAGTGACACTCTGGTCATGTGTACATTTCTAACTAAAAAGATCATTACTGGAAACTGCACCAAATCCTTTCTGAATAATTTCTAGTCCCCCTTTCACTCAGCAGCTTCAATTTTGTCTTAATAGCTAATGTCAGTCAATCAGCATAAATAAAATAACTACATTAACTTTGGTGAAGGAAAAAAGGAACGATACAGTAAGGGTCGATATCAGAAGTCACACAAGCATTGGCATAAAAGCTACAGAATGTGAAATCATAGCTTAGTTACTGCACATAGACACCTTTCTAGCTTTCATTCCAAACTGTCAGTATCCATTACAGCTTCAATTCATTCATTATCGCTCCTTTCCTTCTTTCTGCCTGTAATAATTTATAAAGAAAAGCAAACTTCAGTTGCATTTACCACAGCTGCTGAGAACTTGCATGAAACTGTTTTTCACAGCTGTTAGCCACAGTTATTACCTTACCATGTAGAATTATACCGTGAACCACATCTACATTTAGACCACTGGCCAGCATATACACTCATATATCTTTCTCTAAATTAATTAAATTGGTGTAAAACTACACAGACTAGCTGTGTTCTCACATACTTTAACCCAATTCTATACTTATTCCTCTCTGAAACTGTAATGTCAGAATAAGTTAAATTACCTTACATTCTAAGTAAATGGTTTGTAACCTACAGGATAGTTTAAGAAATTGTGTTCCACACTATTCATTTCCATTTATCTGTTCACCTAAGTGATTTTATTTCCATTATTTCTCTTTAAATCTAATTTCATTAGTATTTAATGATTTCCCAAGATTTTTTTCTCTCTCTTTTTACTCAGAAAATTCAGTTGTTGTTCGTTAGTTTGCCACTGGCTAAATTTTATGCCCCATTCACATCTGTCTTTATCAACAGTATCACTGTCTATAATATTGGCACTTGTACAGTGGAGGAAACTGTCCATTCTGATATCTTAAGGCTTCTTGATGAGAGAGTGGAGACATTCAGGAACACATTGCTGCCTGTGCAAGCAATGGGCTATGTCAATGGACTCTGAACAATATCGTGGAAAAAATTACCATCAGCAAGACTTGATGAAGTGAAACCCACAGACTCCACCATTTCTGCATATAAAACTGGCTACAGTAAAAGATGTCTACAGACTGATAGATGTCATATTCCTAATTTTATTCGTCACCTTTCTCAGAACTTTTGGGAAAGCTGAAGAGTTGATGTTCCTTCTAACAAGTATCAGATTTTAGTCAAGGCACTGACATAGTCACTTCCTTAAAAGAAAGGAACATAAATTGTGAGGAGAGGAACAGTTATGCAATGCAGTGAAAATTTAACAGATTCTTTTTTGTCTGTAACCACTGAAACTTCACTTCCTGTCCACTAATATTTTTTCTTATCCTTTCCCCTGAACATCCACATTTTTTAAAGGAGCATTGGGGGTGGAGACTGTCAGCCCCTACACTCATCCAGCTGAAATTTCACAAGCCAGGATGCTCCACAGTTTTGTACATCTTGATGTACACTGTGCTAGTGAGGATTTTAATTAAATTCAATGGCATATAGTCTGAAGCAGCTGAGCCCCATAGCTATAATGTACAAAGGAAAAGTATTGAAAGAATAGATGGAAAAACATATTGAAATCAGGACATGGGACAGGCTCCCATATAGTTATCTAGATCATCAAAACAGTCCCTCAAAACCAGGAAATCCTTGTAAATCAGATGCATTTATGTATTTTTAAGTTACGATGTCAAGCTAGAACAATTTTATATGTGCATTGTATAATTTTAAACCATGTATTTATCCCACAAACCATTTCTTAAAATAAAAACTCCTGAAAAAGTAACCTCATGTTTCTCTGCATCAGGAAGTATCTAAATGCCTCAAATCTGCAAAACAAGTCGTTTGTTATTTTAATGCTGATCTTCCAGTTTCTGGAAAAAAGGCAGAAAAGAAAGGTGAGAAGTCAAGATTTACACAGGTAACTCCACAGTGCGGTCAAAGAAGCAAATAATATTAGGAGGACCTTTGTCATCATTGTGTCGTGATCTCATAAAATTCCAAGACAAGAGTAAAGAACACTGGTGAGGTGCCTTAAAAATGAGTAAAAATGTATATTAAAGAAGCTGATATGTTCTTCAGTAGATGTAAATACCAAATGTTTTGTATTAGGCTGAGTGCAGTGTAGTAGCCTCAGAACTTCAATTAAGACTGAATCTTAAAAAGAAAACCCTTCTGTCAAGTTCAAATAGGAATTTTTGTCATGTATGATAATTACTATTGCTTCACCTCAACTCGTTTCTTTTCCTTTCCTTACAGAAAAATGCCTTTGAACTTATGAAAATGTCTGCTTGTTCATTGATTCTAGATCACTTTACAGTAAATCTGAGGTAGACAGGTGTAATATTCATTTTACATTCAGACTGCCGCAACCACCACAACGGACAACACCTGTCTATAGCACCAGAACTATGTCAGTGATTACATTCATGCCTGTTCCCCAGAGCTGGCAGGAGCATAGGAGCAAGGAGCTCAGTGTTGTTATCGGGTAGAAACAAGGTGCCGGGCCGGATAAACCAAGGTGGAGGGCTGGATTTGGCCCGTGAGCCATGAGTTCTACACCCCTGCTCTAGAAAATTGGATTCTGCTGCCCTGAATGCATCACATCACAACACTTTCACAGAACAGTTTTCTGAAAGCAGGTAGGAGAAGGCAGAGCAGTATTACACACATCTAGCCACGCTGCTCTACTCTTCACTGCTTTCTTTTCCTCTTCTCAAATGATTTCAAACAAAAGTAATTTTAAAAAAAATATGTGCCTCCAACACCTTCAAAGCTGGTGAAGGGGTTGGAGAACAGGCCTTATGAGAAGTGGCTGAGGGAACTGGGGTTGTTTAACCTGGAGAAAATGAGGCTGAGGGGAGACCTCATCACTGTTCACAGCTACCTGAAAGGAGGTTGTAGCGAGGCGGGCATTGGTCTCTTCTCCCTCATGACAGGCAATAGGACAAGACGTAATGGCCTCAAGTTGCACCACGGGAGGTTAAGATTAGACATCAGGAAAGACTTCTCCACCAAAAGGGTTATCAGGCACTGGAATGAACTGCCTAGGGAGGTGATTGATTCACCATCCCTGGAGGTATTTAAAAGACAGATGAAGTGCTCAGGGATATGTTTTAGTAGTGGACAGGTGTGGTCCCCCACTCTTTTTTGTGCAACCTTCCTCCTTCCGTTCCTTGAGACTGCTAGCAGATTTTTTTTAACTTTTGTCTGAGTTAAATCTGATAAAGATTGTGTCTGTAAGAGAAGTTATTTAAGGAACACACATAAATCTGACAACTTCCTGCTGTACTTTCCATACCTATGCTCCCCATCACCCATAATAGTTGCAGTAAGTTTGCTGGAGGGTACATCCCTTCTTTTTTTTTTCAGTATATTTTCATGGACCTGCTGTCCAATGCAGGTATCTGTATCAACTGCAACCACAACCTTCTATGGCAAAAGGTTATAGAATCTCACTAGCAGTAAGTAGAATTATGCTCTTTAATCTGTTTTAAATTTAACTCCTACAATTTTCTTGAAGTATCACCTAGTTTTATTACAGCAAGCTCTTGTACCAAGATTCTTCTTTCCTCTTTCATGTCACCTTGATGATTTTGTAAACTTCACTCACACCTCATGCTTAGCTGGAAAGTCTCTGACATTTTATTCTCTTCTCATAAACCAGCTGTTACATCATCTCCTTAATTTTAATTGTCCCTTTGCCTTCTCCACTGTCCTTGAGATGCAGAGACCAGAACAGTCCATCATGCTCAAAACACAAGCACATTAAAGTCTTGTGTAGCAAACGTCTCTCTCTGTCTTGCTCTTACTAGCATTTTGGATGACGCTAAACACCTTTGAGGTTTTATTTATTTATTTATTTATTGCTGTCACTGCATGCCGATCAAGTTATTACAGACTGTTGTCAGTCTAAGATCTGTTTATTCAGTTAAGTGCTATTTCGAAGCTCAGTACTAAAGAAAAGTAACGTGCAATGGAAAGTTAGATGACTTTCTCTCTTTCACAATAGTTGAACCAGACTTATATTTCAAAGTGTTTCTTGTTTTCTGTTGCAATCATTGGGCAATTCTAGCTTCATATGTGCTAAAAATCAGCTCTTGCTTTTCTCTCCAACTTTCCCATGTAATCCGTTTACTGACTTGTCTTTCTTGATATGTTATAAGGAATGGCTTCATGGTCATCCTTGGAAACTTGATTTACCGTGACATAACTCACTGTGCTCACAGCTGAGACCCTGGCGTAGAACCAGCAATGCTCATGGTTTGTAGCTGCAACAGGCACAGAATCAGAAATCTAAACCAAACAGATAACATAGTACCACAGTGACACGAAAGTGTATTTAAAGAGAAATATAGCATTTAAAATATACTTTGAAATCCCATTCTAAATAGAGAAAACTTCAGAACACTGTTTACAGATATGCTTTCAGAAAACTCTAATAAACATGCTGAAAGTAAAAGCTCTAAAAGATTTAAGCTCTAATCCACACACACACAAAAAAAGCCTGAGCTTTCTCCTTGCCTCATGAGAACAGTTCATGAGAATAGTCCCCTCTGACTAATAGCTTTTCTGGTATCCTAATGAAGCCTTTCCTCATTGGGCCTATTTTAAAATATTTTTATTATTTTCCGTTATGCACATTATGCTGCCTTAGGTAACTCCCTAGTCAGTTTGTGTTCGCTTTTGAAGCAACAGCCTACCAGTAAATAAAAATGTTCAGTTACCAAATGTGATCTGAAACTGCAGCTCTATCACTTCAGACATAATTTTAAAAAACGATTGTGCGAAAACAGGTAATAACACTGATTTGGGATTCATTTTTGAGTACCATTCACTAATTAATAATTCCGAACACTTCAAGAGCCTGAGGGAATCTTCCTTATCTTGGTAGTGGAGAGGCAGTTATTCAAAACTTTTTATTTGTAATGGTCACAAGAGTATTCAAACTAGGAGCTCTGTGCCTGCTAGCAAGGGAATTAAACAGCATCTGAAGTCATACTTCTATATCATGTCTTACAATAACATTCTTCGTGATATCCACTTTAAAAGAAGTTCTTAAAAAGGGGGAAAAAAGTTTTATGAATTTTCTTTTATAATGAACCAAACTCCCTGTAGGTTTTTCATACATAAACAAACAAGTGCTCAAGACTTAGTTTCTTACTATCTCTCAACTCCTCAAATTAAAATAATCTGTATTAAATGCAACATAATAATCTCTAGGTTAAGTAAGGAAGGTTTACATGACTAAAATACATGCTTTCATATTTTTAATGCTTCCTTCACATAGTTCCTTTGACTCTTCCTTCCTGCTGCAATCGGAATTTAAAGGTATTTCTGTCTTTACTGCATTACCATCTCCTATTGGCAGCCCACTAGCTTGCACAGTGGTCCAAACTATTCCTGTCTCTTCAGTTAACATTTATTCATTCCTGTTTTTGCGTAATTGCACCCCTAGACTGTAATCTTTACATTACTTTTACTGGAAACTCTTCTTTTTTTTTTTTAATTTAATATTCTCAGTTTTACCTCATCTTCTGCTTGATGATCTCTAGAATTTTTATTCTGAAGATTTACAAGTTAGTATACTGTGAGTGGCTAGGAAAACTAATCTAAATAATTGAAACTCCAAGTTTAACATCTTGTTTGGTTTCAAATGCACTTTGAATGACAAGAAAATGAAATAACTAGAAAATGTTTTGTTATTTTCCTTCTACAGTATCTGTACTGAAGTTACTTTGATATGCAAGCTGTGTTTGGAGACTGTCATCAGATATCCAATTTGAATTTACCCTTTCTGAAACTGTCAGTCACATGATTAAGATCATGCCTACTTAAGATACTCAATAGTTTTAATACTGGAGTAATTTTATCCACTAATTTTTGAACAGTTTTTATTCAAAAGTAGGCAAGGAAACTTGTCCTGTACACTGACTCAGCTACTTGACACTCAGCTCTGTTAGGCAACAGCACACCTGCAAGCCAAAACAGCACTGATATTGACAGGCAGCAGCAGTCTGAAAAGAAAATACAAGAATAGTCTTCACAAAGTGTAGTGGTCACTCTGCTGCCATCTTTTAAAAAAAGAAGATATACAAATTATTTTTTAGCTAGAAAATGTCAGCTTACCTGCTGCTTCTTTGCTGTATGACTTAATATATGTTTGAAAACCACCTGTTTCCCCTTCATGGCAGCTAATGAAAAATTATCACTTTTATGTCCAAAAGTAGATTATTTACATACTGACAGCAAAGCAGAGGAGAAAATAACAACCCAGTGAATATCTTTCAACTGATTCATTAATTCAAGACTTTTGTAGGCTTAATTTTTTTGTTGGTTTTTAGGTTTCTTAAGTATTACAACTTCCATTGGTTTCCCTATCAAACAAGTAGTATTAATTTTAAGCAGTAAATGTGGAATTTGCAGCTAGAGTTTTATACCGCTGTGGCTGTTTAAATCTTGTTTATAAGGAAACAATTCGGAACCAAGTCTGGTGACTTGCCTGCCTGCATGGTGCTCAGGTGTCCTTGCTGTGGACTGAGGCAAACATTCTTCTATTTTTTGTGCTGAACTCCGTTGACTTTCCTCTTCATTCCTTTCCCCTGTATTTCCTAGATCTGAGAATAATTATCAATACTCACTTGTGATAGCAGGGCAGTAGCAACCTAACAGTGATATCTTGCCAATACCAGCTGTGCTTCAGTATTTGTTTGTTAAGACGCTATGTACATAGGACAAACTTGCTGAGATGGCAAAGGGATGAATTCCAGCTTGACTTTTGAATGGAAATAAACCCCATACCAAGTAACATTTATCTTTAAGAAGAGGAAACCTGAACCTTTAATTCCATTTTCAAATTATGTTTTGCTGTCTCTTGAACTTAGTCTACAGGTGAGGGAGGGCAATCTACTGCAGGGTTTAGCAGATTGAAATTTCTTTGTGCACTACATTTAAACAGCTGAGTGTAGAGATATCAGACGTGCAGGAAAAGGATGCAGTAGTGAAGCAGACATCCCATTCACGTTGCTAGGCTTGCCTGCTCACCGAGAGGAGGGGACCTGAGGGTGACCCCAGCACAGACTGTGCCCTTAGCAGTGAGGCATCATCCCACTCCCACAAGATCTGAGCATGACAGGCAGAGTCATGTGCTGGTAGCAGGGTCCATCAACAGTAAGCCGTGAACCAGCGACAGGGCATCTGGTGAGGAACAGCAGTAGACAGTGACAGAGACATGACCACAGCATACATTCTAGGGGCCCATTCAGGAGCTATAAAGAGAGCTGGAACCCCTTTCAGGTTATCTCAGGCAGGGATTAGAGGGCCCGGGCTGAACTGAAATGGGGTTCCTGGGCCCAAGGGTGGGGGATCCAGGTGGGACTGGTGAGGGCCATTCAGACCTATTAATGCCTTCAGGGCCCTGACATGGAGCCATACTGAAACACGCTGTACAGTGCCACTCAATTGAAGTCCGAGGGAGCTGCATGTAGAAAGTAAAGGAAGAAGTGCACATAATAGAACACTATCCTGCACTGAGACTGTGGACTTCTCGTGACATTACTGAAAGAAAACATAAAGCGACCTCCTTATGCATGAAGGCAAAAGTTTGCCTAAAAAAGTAGTGCATGATCAGGTAATAAATGTCTATATGGAAGAAAAAGTTGGATCTTTTGCTTTGTCTTTTTCTAATTTTTGAGCGCTGAGCCATATAAACCTGACAGACCTAAAAAGTGTAAATACTGTGAATACAATGGTTTCATCTCAATTCCAGTTAACAATGATTCATTCTAGTGCAACTATTTTGCATGTATATTTAAAGATTCTTAGGTTATACTATTTTTCCAAAGTGGGCAGCTTCTCTGATTCTAATCAGAGTTGAGTGATTAGCATTCTTGAAGATACATGTGAGAAACATTCTTAAATACAGTTCACCTGACCTCTCCAGCTATGTTAAGGACGATGTTATTTTTTATGAGCCATGAATACAGAATAATTGACTGCTAGGAGGTAGCTATAAAATCTAGAGTACCCGATCAAAAGTAGTTATCCTTAGTAACTGTTTTTTGGTCTGCATAAAATAAATTGACCTTATATCCTTTTTTCATTAGTGAGCATCAATGTGTCAATAAACGTGCTAGGAAATGTCAGAAATTTTTCAGTCTAACAGCAGCCTCAACATTGAGGCCAAATGATGGCATGAAGCGCTGACCTGTCTCCTGTTGGGTAGCAAAGATTATGTCTTGAGGGTCAGTTCTGGGAGTGATCTCATACCTGTTTTTTGGATTAAGCTTTTTTATGAGCAGTTATAAAAGTGATAATTTTGTAAGAAAGCCTGAAGCCGCTTTTGACTTATTTCATCTTACCTCTCACACAGCCCGGATACCTGTATAAGACAACACTCACAACTTTTCTCAATTAGAATCAAGTCTTTTTTCAAAGCTGTTTTACTGAGGTTGCTGCCTAGCTTGGGATTGAAAAACCTTCAAGCAATCTATATATTAGAGATTATTGTATGTAGAGATATAATGTAGAATCAAAGAATCATAGAATGATTTGGATTGCAAGGGACCTTAAAGATCATCTAGTTCCAACCACCCTGCCAAGGGCAGGGACACCTCCCTCTAGACCAGGTTGCCCGAAGCCTCATCCAGACTGGTCATGAACACCTCCAGGGATGGAGCATCCATGACTAACTATATTAAAATATATAATAATAGATATTTTTTGTGTTTTCCCCATAACAATATTTTG
The DNA here is from genome assembly GCA_033558185.1 of Dromococcyx pavoninus. NCBI lineage: Eukaryota > Metazoa > Chordata > Aves > Cuculiformes > Neomorphidae > Dromococcyx > Dromococcyx pavoninus. The sequence goes on along the minus strand of JAUMJL010001259.1, from coordinate 711,388 downwards.
TTGTTGCATGGACATCAGATCCATTCCCCTAGCCAAGTCTAGGTTGCTAAAATCGTCTTATCACATGGCAGTTTCTTGAGGTATACAGTAAAGAAATTAGAATATATATCTAACGCGCTTTTTTTCTGACTAGATCTTGATACTATAAATCTCTCTTTGCAGATGTCAGATTTAAAAGACTTGCTCAAATCACCAAGCAGCTTGCCTGGGAGAAGAGCAGGGCCTCATTGCTCCTCATTTGAAGCACTCCTGGAGTGTTTCCACAGAGCTAGTGGTCATGGCACAGGACATATGGAGGAGTCACACCTTCTGAAGCAGCAGATGGAGGTTTCATGGCCTTACCTAGGGTTTTTTAAATCACACTAACCCCTATGCTTAGGCAACTGAAGTAGGACTTATTTTGAGATCAGGACATCTCAATGTAGCAGTCTGCATGAAAGTGAGGTGTCCTGGCTGTTCATTTAGTTCAGGATTGATTAGGTCACTGTCCTCTGAATTGATCGGCTCTCCCTTGAGTACCAGAAGACTTAAAGCACCCATGCACAGACACCTACCTGTAGATGCATACATGAGAAGAGATGTAGTCACTTACCTTTTATGTGAATATCTTAGACTGGATCTGAATCCCAAAATATATATCATGATTTCGGTAGTTTTTTCCATTTTATGAAAATAGGTGCAAACTACCTTGATGCAACAGCTGTCTAAGGAATGGGGAGAAAGTAGCTTTTAAATGGAAAATAAGATGGCAGATGCTGAAGTTACAATGTATTTGGCTTGGGTGGCAAGGTTTTGGTAGTAGGGGGGGTTACAGGAATGGCTTCTGTGAGAAGCTTCTAGAGTTTTCCCCTATGTCCAATAGAACCAGTGGCAGTTAGCTCCAAGTCAGACCAGCCGCTGGCCAAGGCCGAGCCCAACAGTGACAGTGGTAGCACTTCTGTGATAACATATTGAAGGGAGGAAGAAAAAGAAGGAGAGGAAAATGTGCAACAGCAGTTACAGCAAGAGGGAGGAATGGGAATATGTTGGAGAAACCACTCTACAGACACCAAGGTCAGTGAAGAAAGAGGAACCATATGCAGCCCATGGAGGACCTCACACCAGAGGAGGTGGATGGCCAAAAGAGGCTGAGACCCTCTGGGAAGGCCACACTGGAGCAGGTTACAGGCAGAACCCATGGACCCATGGAGAGAGGACCCCAGGCTGGAGAAGGTTTGCTGGTAGGACTGTTCCTGAAGGACTGACTGCACCCTGTGGAATGGATCCACGCTGGCACAGCTCATGGGAAGGACTCATGTTGTATAATTTCATGGGGAAACTTTGACTGTAAGAAGGATCCTAAAGTGGAACAGAGGAAGAGAGTGAGGATGAAGGAAAGGCAGATGCAATGTGTGATGACCTGACTACAATCCACACCCTTTGTTTCCCTGTGCTGCTAGTAGGGAGGAGGTAGAGAAAACTGGGAGTAATGGGGGGATGGTCAGAAGTTGTTTTAAGATTTGTTTTTATTTCTCATTACTCTACTCTGATTTTGTTTGGTAATAAATTACTGTCACCTGTGATGGTTAGTGAACGCCCTGTCCTTATCTTGACCTGTGAGAATTTAATTACAATTTCTCTCCCCTCTCCAGGTGAGGAGGGAAGTGATAGAATAGTTTTGGTGGGCACCCAGCGTCCAGTCACAGTCAACCCACAACATACAGTATATTATAAAACTTTAAAGAAACCTGTACACCATATTTGATGTGTGTCTCTACATATATATTATTTAATGTTGAATGAATAATGTGCATATTTAAAGAAGTATGACCTTCAAAAAGAAGAATGTAGCTGTAGGAACATTGTATCAAATCAAACGCATGTTTTTATTAAATATGATCGGTTATCCACCACTCAACAGGAAAAAAGAAAATAAAAAATTGGTCTGGATTATGGTAAAGAATCTTGTAAACTATGTACAATAAATAACTATATACATTCAAACAATTTTAGTAACCCTATTGCTGTCTCTGAATGCATATATTTTTCTTCTCTTGTATGCATACAGCTGGATATTATTGATCCTCATATAAATAATTTTATTTAAATGATATAAGATTACCAGAATGAAAAATTTCTTAACTTTAAATGTAAAAGCACACACATACACCAAGTCTAGACATTTAGTTCTGAAAAAAAGAATTTTTTGACTACTGTGAGTACAAAACATAGAGTGAAAGTCATTATGTAACCCTAATTCTAATGTATTTTTGTGTCTTCTATGACAGTGTGTGTATTAGCAGAGTAAAACACAATGCATGAGATTTTTTAAGTGAATTAAAATTAATTATAAATCTAAATATGAAATAGTTCTTACTTTTAGAAAGAATCCAACAAAATGAATAGCTGTAATGTCATAAAGGCTCTAGGATGTTAATTAACCCTCAGGCAAAATTTTCTTTATTGATATTGAGGAGGTCATGGAATTGCTTAAATATTTCTTAATTAAAAGTGGTATGCAAAACATCTGTCTTGGTACATGTTTACTTCTGCAATATTGTGCTCATGTTAGACAATGTTCTTCAAGACCTTGTAGAGCTTAATAAGGACAAAACAAAGGAAGAGAGCTGTTATAAAAGCTAAAAGACTTATTTAGAATTTGCACTAGAAGATGACAAAATTTAAAAATAGAAGAAATTTAATGAAAATCTTATAGAAAATCTAAAAATGATTCCTAGAAAAGCTCCGAATATTTGCTTTTAATCAGTGGAGTATCTCTAAGTCCAGTTATTGAACCGTCATTAGCTAATAGTTACACTGTGTTTCTAAGCACAGGATTGTGATGTTTATGACAATTTTTTTTTAAAGAGTAAAAATGTAGCTTGACTAAAGGGTCTGGAATGACAGTTACAAACACCCAGTGACATAATTTCTAAGAGATGATCTTTTTCTTTCTGCCATCAGGTAGTGAAGCAATATGTTGTTGTTACTAGAATAGGATTAAGCCTACTGTATTTCAAAGTCACAAATCAATTTTCACAGTGTTTTAACCTATGTGATTTCAAATGAATGGCAATTAAAAGTGAAAGAAATGAATGCTCACTGCAAGGATGTTTTCCATTTCAATGAAACCTATGTGTAGGATATTCACTTGAAAACCAGAAGTGAAGGTTTAAGGACTAAATGATATGAATCATGGGGTTTTTTCCTTCTTTTTTGCTTTCACTTAAGAATGATGAATAGTTATTGTTCTGCCTATACCTATGTACCTACAGAAGCAAAAATAAAAGATAACCATTTACATTTCTAACAACTGAACAGGAAGTATTATTCTTAAAATAGTGATCAAAAGATGTGATCTCATGTCAGCATTGGAAATGACATTAGATGAAGGGGAAAACACAAAAAGAAAACCAAAAAGAACCAAACAAGGGGAGAAATAAAAGCAATATTCAGTCTATGTAAGAAATCAATTATATTTAGTCCTATCAGAAACTAAGCTTCAAGCTTAGTGAACATAGCAGGTTTTCCCTTTGACTCAATAAGCATGAAACTACTTTCAAACCACTGTGCTTTTATGGTACTTTAACTACAGTTAATTAATGTACTCTGGTTATGTTTTTCACATATATAAACTTTGATTACAGAATATACACAATAAACACAATTCGACTTAGCCACAGAGTAAGATTTCTTATTTTAAAAGTGTATACAGTTTAGGTAATATAGAAAATAAGTTGTATGGCTTTTAAACTAATTATGAACTTCACTGATGCAGATAATACAAACTTAATAAACTAATAATGGTGTGATACATATTAATTAAAACAGATCACTTTGTGTGTTTCTGTAAGTGTATACAAAATTAGAAAAGTTTACACAATATGCAGCAAAATGAAATTGAAATAGAAAATCCAGCCAGCACTCAGCAGACACTAGCTGAAACATCAGAGGTTGGTAATTAATTCAGGATTTGTGATAGCCTCTGGTGAGATCATATCAAATCACCATTTAGCAAACTGTTTTAATATTCACATTTAACAGTATGTATATAAATAATTTAAAATGCCAGTGTTTCCATCAATATCTCTCAATAAACTCTTAAATAATAAGCAATAAAATAAGCTTAAAATCTTATTTTTATCTAATCGTTTATTTTATACATATGAAATCATATGAGACTAACTTTGTCATAATGGTTGCCATAGTGTGACAACTACGCACATTGACAAATATCTACAATACTATGGAATTTAGAATCAGCAATGTTAGGAAACAATCACTTTCCACACGTGTCTCAATACCAATGTCTTTATTGCTCCATATTTTCTTGTATACATTGTCTTTAAAGATAAAAATCACCCATAGGAAATTCACCTATAGTTACTTTTCATTTTTGTTTTAGTGCTGAATGTAACCAATTTGTTAGACAACAAATAAGAATAAATATGAAAAGATTGATTTCCATCTCTGGGGTCTTCATCACTTTACAGGTAAAAATCAGTTTTGGTAGGCCAGTACTTTGATGTGTGTATGTCTGACATAAATCCTCATTTGACAGTTACTTATAGTCAAATTTAGAAATCCACCAAAAGCAATCAAGTCTGAGCCTTAATAACCTGCCTCCAAGGCCTAAGTGACCTTAAATGAGGCAGTACTTAAATGCTGCCTGAGCTACTGATGCATTCACCTGCAGAGTGGGATAAGGGTTTCAGTTCATTGAGATTTGGTAAGTGTTTCAGCCACACATTACTACTGTTAGCTGTTACACCTTCAACTTGTCCTGCTGCAGATAGCATTTAAAAAAAGCAGCTCCCTATCATTTTATGAGAATCTTGCATATGTGTGCTACTACTATAGTTTAAATATTGTCATTGATTTTTGCTCCAGCAGTTGACTTTATCTCAAATAGCAATCTGCCAGCTGTGCTTCAGACAGTCACATTTCTTGTATTTTTAAGAACACCCTTTTTTTTTAGTTTTCAAAATTTAAATATGAGAAAGGCATTGGTATTCCTATAGAATGTTCATGGAAACAGATCCAAATATGTGCAAAACCAGACAAGTAATAGTCAACGGGCATGCTGATAGAAATGGGAGATTGAAGTAGGAAGATTCAAATGAAAACTGAGAGTGGTTCCTGTAATTGTCACTGAGTAAAATCACTATTGTATGTTCTATGCAATTATATATGAAGTTGACTTTATTACGGATATCTTTCTGAAGAGGAATGCACTAGGATTTCTCTTTTAATAAAAACAACAGCAAAATGTTTACCTCATAATTTTACAGATTGATTACTGATCAAAATAATTACAAATGCATAGAATTTTTCCAAGTATAGACCAGAAGTATTAATCTTATACAGAAAAAACAGTGACTAGTTTTATCCAAGTACATATACCTCATAAACTATGTACAGTAAAGATTCCAACTTTGACAATACAAATATACCTATACTGGTATTAGTTAATCAGTTATATGAGTCATAACATACTCTCTTCAGAATTTAAATTAAGGAACAGAATATTTTTTTGTATCTGAAATACTTTAAATTGCTATAACATCCTGTTTGCTTCTACCTAATGCACTTTAAATATTCATTGAACCTTTTCACTCATTAAATTTTGACACCTTTACCATGTTAACGATGTTATTAGCCTCTGCTTGAAGTGAATGCTCTTTAGAGCGTAATAAATTATTCTTTAAGTGTCTGATAATGGGTAGAGATAGGCAACATACCAACAAAAATGTAAAATTTGATAGTAAAGTTCAATGAAATCCTTACTAACAGCCAGGTATTAAATATTAAAATATTCTGTGTTTTTTTTGTACAATATTTTCCATAACATTTTACATTTTAGTTACATGAAAACTTATTGACTAAAAGGAGGTATATATGCACAGACTTAAAGAACAATTGGCTATTAACCATGGCTTTTTGTCTTATTCTACCATCCGTAATACAGAAATCTAATTTACAGGACTCTTAAAACTAGTCAGTTAGAGCAAGACTGTAAAATAAAAGATAAATGCAGAAATCAGTTATTTTCAATTCATAAGTGTAAAGACGTTGCAAGTATTATTTAGTAGTTTCTCCACTGTTGACAGAAAAAACCCATGATATCTCATGGAACACACAAGGAGAAAGTTGGTACTGAGTTATACTGAGCTGAAAGCTTAGATTCAGTTAATGTAACAGAAATCTATTATTTTTAAAGCAGCCTATGAGGATTAAAAGGGATTTAATCAGATCTTTGCTATGTAGTAGCTACCTCTTAGAGAGTGATTGATAAGTCCCAGGATACCTCTACTTTGCTAATAGCAATTTCAGAGGAGTTGTTTGGCGGAAGTCAAAAACCTGTAGCAAATTTCACTCTAAATCCAGTTATTGAACGTAACAGTAAAAACACATGGCGTAGGACAACAGTGTGGTGTCTAATTTGTCTGTGGATTTCCCTTGTGAGAGGGAAAATCTTTATTTAAGCAGAGAAAAAGCTAATCTGTTTTATGAAACAAAACCAAAACAGACAATACTTTTTTTTTATTTATAACCAAAGGGAAAGGAACAAGGCAAAGAAAGAATAGTTTTGTGAGTGACGAGAAAGGCCTGAAAAAACTGCATTATGTCCTTTAGATACCCCCTGTAAGTAAACTGTTCTCACTGTTTTTCCCCAGTTGTACTCTATTTGTGCAATTCTTTCTTTTCCCGGTCCCAGTTTGAAAACCAGCACAGATACTATCTACCAACTCATAAACAGTGCAGATATTTCTATCTGAGGTGGTTAACTACTCTCCCTTTGGAGTCAATTAAAAGAAAAAGTCTTCCAGTTTTATCTGAACCTGAGGTGTAGCTCTAAAATGAAATGAATGAATTGGCGGAATTGGCTCCCTTTATATAGCTACTATAGCTCTCAAGAATGTTATGGAGACGTAGGTTGAGACACAAATTGTATAATATCACCTAATTATTGTATAAAATATTTAATCAGTTGATTTAAAAACATTTCAAAAACAAAGTTTGTGGGTTTACTGTTGCCTTCAGTGAAGGCGTGGTGACACAGAGTAAACTGTGTTTTCCCTAGGAAAACTGACCCTTGGACAAGAGAAATCATGTACCCAGGAGAGTTGCAAAGGCCAGGGACCGAGCCAGGCCCACAGCAGCTTGAATGGTCTTTACCAGCAGTCAACACTGACATTTTGGGTGAAGAATATAGACGAGAATTTGTAGAGAAATTAATTCTGGCAAATGTGTTCCTAGTTTTACTTTGAACAGTACATTTTGGGGAAAACATTCCTCTTCTAAACTTTATAGGAGTCTGTCATTATTATTTTTTTTTTTAATAATAACTACTCCCCTCTCTGATTATTCAAAATTCACAGAGATAAGCTGTACTGTAAAATAATTTGCGAGAAAATTAAATGCATTATTCTTCTCATAATAACCACGTCTAGAAACCACAGTATAAATAAATGCAACTTGAATGACAGCTTAAAGTATATACAATGCTAGATTTCAATTTTGATTCACTCCTAAGTTTTCTCTGACTTAGCTTTTGATCTTCTTGTAATCTTGATACTCAACGAGAGAAGGATGAACTTCAGGTGCTGCTAAAAATAAAGTATATAAAAAAAGTGTTTCAACTGACAATACACAAGGTTCCTTGTATTCCTAGAACAAAATGAGTGCACTGAGGAACGCTTAAAGGTCATTTTTTTTTTCAGTATCCAATAATGTTGGAACTTAAAAAATAAACAGAATGTTCTTGGCTGAAATGAGTCAGGCCATTTTCAAATATACAGTATAAAACATTAAGATTTGTTTCTGGCACATGATCACTCAAAAGAATAACGACTTTCACCAAAAAGGAGATTAGTTAATTCCCTAACCTGCATTATACTGCGTAAGAACACTGTAAGCCTTCTTATTGCACTCTTTCCTTAAAGTGTTTTACTTTTTTTGTGAAATTCTTTTCAACTGCATCACAATGGTTTAGGCAACAAGGCTTCACTAAAACTTACTAAGAGGCAATCTAACCTAATTTTGTGCCCTGATATAATAGACTTAGAGGTTGATCCTGAAAAGACTAATGCCTGTCTTAACTTTCTGTGCTGAAACCAGCTCTATTGACATCAATGACACTCCTCAGAGTGTACAAAAATTTTACACATTCGTTAATCTTTGCAGAACTAGAGAACTAAAATCTCTGTAAACAAAACAGGACAGTACTGTGCACTAAAAAACAATGTTTTACAATGGCGAACACTATGATATGACAAGTACAGCTCTATGACTTTACTAAATATTTGTCTGAATTTTTCAATGTTGAGTTTTAGTTATTTTTAACTGCAGAAAGTATCTGTGAAAGTGATATCTTTTTATATGATGTCATAAAGAAATGTGAAATTTTGTATATTTTTTCTCTAAAAATCAATCCCTTCTTTCTCAAGAATGTAATGGAACATTGTGGCATTTAGACTATTCCTCCAACATTCTTTTCTGTTGTTTCAGAACATTTTACACATAAATAAACATATTCTGATTTATAGTAAAATTTCTATAGGTGGAAGCAGTTTTTATTGGATAGTTTCTCATTGCTTGTTATTTCCAACTCAGGCTATAGGCAGATCAAGATAAAATTATCATCCTTATAAGTTATTGAACATAACTTAATTTGGAAGTCAACAGATTAGTACCTACCTTCTCTTGACCTTAAATTCTAAAGAACTGGAGATTGAAAAAGTGTTAAGGATTTTTCCCACTGAAATCTTGCCACTAATAAAGATTGTGAAGAAGTGGAGAATGTCATTTATAATATAAGTTTTTTTCTGAACAGAATTTTTTTTAGTAGAGACAAACCTAGTCAGTTCCAGTGTATTCCAGACTGAGACTAACATGTTTCATTTGTCTTCAGCTGGTATTTCAAGACTTATTTCTTACACACAACCATCTTACACAACTCCTTTTCTGCTAGATATCATTAAAACAGCTTTTCAAGGTGTTGACTTAAGGCTGTTCTATTATCTGAGAAGTTGTCTTTCTTGTTCTCAACACAACAGAGCATATATGGATTATTGCAGAAAGCAAAGTTGTTTATATCCAATAAGTACAAAGCAAAGGCTATTTCAAAGACGTTCTGTTATTAGGCAGATGACTAGAGGGTTTTCTTGGTCTTTAGTTAACCAATATCAAATAGAATAAACCAAGATTTCATATTACCAGAATTTTATTTAAAGAAAAACAACAAGAGGATGAATTGATAAATTTAAGATAACTGATTAACATTCAATACAAAACCAGCATATGCTTGTGCCTGACTTTTTGCTCTTACCTTCCATGAGGCTGGTAAAGTCTGTAGAGCTAAACAAATTCATAAGTATTTTATGGAGAAAGTGCAATGGAACAAATCATCTCTAACATGGCTGAAAACACACATGGAAGAAGAAAAGTTAAACACCAATATCTGAAAATAAAAAGAGGAGTAGGGTATGTGAACTGTACTCAGGGAGGTAAAAGAAAGAAGCTAAGCAAGGAGAAAATTACATTTGTTTGTTGGTTTCCTAAGGATGTGCTTTTATAGAGCTTGGTTCAACCAAAGTCTGAGAATTGTTATAAGCACAACGTTCTTATGAAGATACACAAAAAACATAAAACCTAACACAATTATATCTTTACCACTCCTCATATTGCTAGGTCTTAATGTGACTGTGTTGGAGCAGTCAGTCAAAGACAATTGGTACAGTATCTGCAGATCCCACAAAAGTAGAATAGATAGAATAGATAAAAAGATAGCTGAATACCATAGTTTTCTAATATTGCAAGAAGTTGTGAGCAAGAGAACTGATTTTCTGCTGGGGATTCAGTTAAAGGAACTTCGTAAGATCTTTAGGAAATACTAAGCTTTCACCTAGTGAGAACCAAACCTCTCCAACTCTATCTGAAACCACCAGTCATTTTTTTTAATAAATTGGACAATATTTTCCCTCTTTTTTATATATATTAGCACATATGTTACCTGTCATTGATGAGATATTTGAACATAAAAAGTAACTGAAATTATAAAAAGGCATGTGCTTAAAAATGAGCAATCACATGTCCTGTCATGTTGAAATTTGGAAATACTGTACGAGGTTTGAAAATTCTTTGATACATACATACATTACGTAATTTTGTTATATACTCAACAGAACAATCATTGCATAAAAATTGAATAGACCACATTACGTGACAGGCACATTAAAGCTAAAGCTGAGCGCAGAAGTAGGAAATATAAACACCTAAGTATTGGTTCTTTTGATGATCCTAAGGGCAGTTGCCCCAAATCAGCTTTTCCAACTGACTTGCATCCATCACTTCAGAGCCACAAAACACAGAATACTCTGTATGTATGGAAACCTTTCATTTGAGAATGAACAAATGGTTCAACACTCCATAAAGGCACACAGGTTTCATGAAATGAGCTCCAAATTGAGGCAGCCAAAATAAAAAGGCTCACCTGAAGATTTCTATTTATTCTTACCTTAAAGGTAGGCATAATGATTGATACATCTGGTAAGGCTGGTTTTGTGGGGTAATTAGTGTTTAGAAAGACCGTTGAATATATATAAAAAACCAATGTAAAATGGCATGTCTCATTGTTAAAAGAAAATCAGTTACAACTCTAGAGCTCCCTGAAAGCTTTAATAATCATTGTTGAATTCAAGTACACATCCACATTCATTTATTATCTTTAAGGGAATTCCGGCTTTAAAGGAAAACCCACAGATTTTAAACACCATTTTACTCATAAACAATTCAATAAAAGTTAAGAGGCTTCACTATGTAATAAATCCTGGACACAAGAAGGAGTAACAATTTTAATATTAATACTACTAATGATCACAAGTTCATTATTTCAAGCAATAGTCCATGACTACTTAACTAAATTTTCAGACAAATGTATTTATCTCAACTTTCTTTTCACTTCTGCTGACCTAACATAAACGTTAATGGAGAGTAAATGTTAAAGCCTGTACAGAGTCACAGAAACTGAATGCAAAGGACCCAGTTCTCTGATAGTGCAACCGTAGAATTCTGTCAGCATAGAAATTTGTCTTTACACACATGCACACAAACAGTTGGCTGCCATTTTTTGTGCATGCAGGCAAATGGGGATGTAGTATGTGGCACGGGGAATAAGCAAGAGGACTTAGAGATGTGTGCATGCCTGCAGGTTGATGATCTTACTGGCATCATGGGGATGTGGTGGGATGGCTCCCATGACAGGAGTACTGGAATGGAAGGATACAGGCTTTTTAGGAAGGATAGGCCAGGGAGACGAGGAGGGGACATTGCTCTCAATATCAATGACCATCTGGGGTGCACGGAGCTCCAGCTGGGAATGAATGAGGAGCAAACTGAGAACTTATGGGTCAGGATTAAAGGGACAGCAGGGACAGGTGACATATGTAGCAGACATAATGGTATGCTACAGGCCACCTGACCAGGAAAAAAATGAGCAGATGAAGCCTTCTATAGAGACATAGGAGCAGCCTCATTTTCACAAGCCCTGTTCCTCAAGGTGGACTTCAGCATACTGTTGTAAGGACAATACAGCAGGGCATAAGCAATCCAAGATGTTCCTGGAATTTGTTGATTATAGCTTCATTCTTCTAGTGACAGAGGAACCAAAAAGGAGTGGTGCTATGCTGGATCTTGTTCTCACCAACAAGGAGGAGCTGATGGGGAATGTGAAGCTCAAGGGAAATATTGACTGCAGTGAACATAAAATGATGTATTTCAAGATCCTTAAGCCAGCAAGGAACGTGCACAGCAAACTCACTGCACTGGACTTCAGGAAGCAGATTTTGGCCTCTTCAGGGGTCTGCTTGGTAGAGTACCACGGGATAAAGCCCTGGAGGGAAGAGGGGCCCCAGAAAGCTGGTCAAAATTCAAGGATCACCTCCTCCAGGCTCAGGAGTGATGCATCACAGTAAAGTTGAAGTCAGGCAAAACCACCAGGAGGCATGCACAGATGAAAAGAAGCTCCACCAACTCAAACACTAAAATGAAACCTACAGAGGTTGGAACTAAGAATAAGTAGCCTGACAGGAGTACCATGACATTGTCTGAGAAGCCAGGGATGAAGTTAGGAAAGCTAAAGCCCAGATAGAATTAAATCTGACCAGGGACATCACAGGCAACAAGAAAAGCTTCTACAAGTACAGTTGATAAAAGGAAGACTGGGGAAAATGTGAGCCCTCTCTGGAAGGAAATGGGAGACCTGGTTACCTGAGACATGGAGAAGGTTGAGGTGATCAATTACTTTTTTACCTCAGTCTTCTCTGGCAAGTGCTCTACCCCCACCACTCAAGACACAGAAGAAAAAGGCAGGGACTGAGCGAATGAAGAACTGCTCATTGTCACAGAGGATCAGGTTTGAGACCATCCAAGGAGCCTGAATGTGCACAAGTCCATGGAGTCTGATGAGATGCATATGTGGATCCTGAGGGAACCGGCACATGAAGTTGCTAAGCCAATATCCATCATAATTGAGAAGTCATGGCAGTTCCTATTTACTGGGAAAGGGGAAAAATAACTCCCATTTTTACAAAGGAAAACAAAAAAAACACCCACAAGGAACTAAAGGATAGTCAGTCTCACCTCTGTGCCCATCAAAATCATGGAGCAGATTCTCCTGGAAACCATACTAAGGCACATGGGAAATAAGGAGGTGATTAGTGACAGCCAACATGGCTTCACTAAGGGCAAATTGTGCCTGACAAATTTAGTGGCCTTCTGTGATGGGGCTACCGCATTGGTGCATAAGAGCACAGTAACTGACATCATCTACCTGGACTCATGCAAAGCATTTCACATTGTACTACACAGCATTCTTGTCTCTAAATTGGAGAGGCATGGATTTGATGGATAAACAACTTAGTGGATAAGGAATTGGGTGGATGATCACACTCAAAGAATTTCATTCAATGTCTCAATGTCCAAGTGGAGACTAGTGACAAGTGGCCTTCCTCAGGTGTTGATATTAGGACTGACACTTTTAAACTTCATTGTCAGTGGCATGGACAGTGAGATTGCCTCAGGAAGCTTGCCAACAACGTCAAGCTGCATGATACGGTCAATATGCTGGAGGGAAGTGAAGCTGTTCAGAGGGACCTTGATAGGTGTGAGAGGTGGGCCCATGCAAACCTCAAGAAGTTCAACAAGGCCAAGTGCAAGGTCAGGGCAATCCTAAGGCTGGGCAACAGATGGAATGAGGGCAGCCTTGAGAAGAAGGACTTGGGGCTGGTTAATGAGAAGCTCAACATGACCCAGCAATGTGAACTTGAAACTCAGAAAGCCAACCATATCCTGGGCTGCATGAAAGTGTGACCAGCAGGTCGAGGGAGGTGATTTTCCCCCTCTACTCAGCTCTCGTTTCATCCCACCTGGAGTACTGTGTTCAGCTGTGGGACAACAGACATAAGAAGGACATGGATTTGTCTTGTGGCTGAGGCACACTTGGAATTAAATCTGGCAGGGGATATAAAAAACAATAAGAAGGGCTTGCTCGAGTACATCAGTATCAAAAGGAAGACTAGGGAAAATGTAGGCCCAGTGCTGAACAAGGTGGATGCCCTGGTGATGGAAGACATAGAAAAAGCTTCAGCCTTTACTGCTAATGTTGGCCCTCAAGACCATGGAGGAAAGAGAGAACATCTAGAAAAAGCAAAAATCCCTTTGGTCAAAGAAGATCGAGTTAGAGATCATTTAGGCAAACTCAATACCTAGAAATTCATGGATCCATGAGTGCAGAGAGAGTCAACAGATATTATGGTTAGGCCTATATCTGTTGCCTGTTGAAGTGAGTCCGGAGGACATCCACGAGGATCATAAGAGGACTGGAGAGCCTCTACTATGAAGACAGGCTGAGAGAGTTGGGGTTGTTCATCCTGGAGAACAGAAGGCTCCAGGAACATCTTACAGCAACCTTTCAGTACCTACAGGAAAACTGGAGAGGGACTTTTAACAAGAGCATGTAGTGATAGGATGAGAGGTAATGGCTTTAAACTGGAAGAAGGTAGATTTAGATCAGATATAAGGAAAAAAGGTCTTCACTATGAGGATGATGAGGCACTAGAACAGGTTGCCCTGGGAAGTCATGGATCCCTGGTCGGTTTGGATGGGACTTCGAGCAACCTGGTCTAACAGAACGTGTCCCTGCCCATGTTGGGGGGGTAGATCTAGATGATCTTTAGGGTCTCTTCCAACCCAAACCATTCCATGATTCTGTGAAATGCAGAATGGAAACAATAACACATATGTTAGCTAGGTCCTTATAAGTAAGGGACATGTTCTGATTACAAATAGCAAATAGTCACATAGGTCCAGGCTTAATGCAAAGTACAATTCAGTCACATTCCAAAAATACATTTGTGAAACAAAGGCATTAACAGAAACCTATTTTGAAGAGTCTAATTGTGTCACATTAATTATTCATTGTGCAGTAGTCCTTTATGTGCAGTGCTGGGGTTAGCAATAAAAAAAGGATGAGTTACAGTATATAACAGCAATGCAACACAATCTCCAGCAAAACAAGCAAATATAACAGTAAGGTACACAAAGAGAAAAATCAAAAAGCAGCATGCTGCTGAAGATATAAGCGGTGTTTAGTCCAAATTCAGCAAGATCTAGAAAGCAAGATCATCGTCTGTTACCAAAATGTAGCTTTTTATTCATGGAGAACTTTAATGTCTTTTTTAAACATCAAAAAAAGATATTTTGAGCGTACTCTGGACCTCTGACAGATTTAGTTCCTAGTGTCTGTCATAGCTAGAGAACTACTTGGAAACAAACCATTAAAAATCCCACAGAGCAGCATTGCTAGACATCCAGATAAATTTGAGTTATGCTACTGCTCACAGTGAAAGAGTGAAACAGATGTACAACAGCAACTTGGTCATTCCTTGTGTCACAGCTGTAAATCCATGGTTGCATTGGGCTACTGCAGGAATGCTTTTGGTCCTGGGTACTCTTCCTTTCCTGTTTCAGACTAGCAAACTGGTGTGGGGTCAGCCGCTGGGCCTATGCTCGTGGTGTTAGTGCATCAGATACACAAAACTGAAAGCCTCTGCAGCACTTTGAGGTTCAGATATGGCTTTGTTACTATTCACTCACCTAGATTTCTCTCCTGCTGATGACCTTCTCTGTTTTCATGGGCAGCCATTTCATTCTACTACCATCAGCAAAACGAATTAGAGTGTCTGTTTGGAATACACACAAACAGACCACATCAAGCTGTAAAAAAAAACACAGAAAAATGAATATTATAATATTTATTTCCTTGTGGTAGTCCATTTTTTGGCCTTTGTTTTCCATGACTGATCCTCTTTCACATAGAGTTTGCAGACCTGTCAAGACACAACAGATGGAAGAGGGCTTCGAGGCCGAGGTCTCTGAGATCATAAAAGAGAATAAATCTGGTATCTCTGTAGACTAAACCTCCTATTCCTATTTTTATAAAAAATATCTGTCATCTTCTGTTCTTTCTTTCTCTCTTGTATTTTCTGGAACAGGATGCTCTCCTGTTTTTACACGTGTATTATTTAATCAAGCAAACATCCATTTTAGAACAGAATGCCACAGTTGAGATTAGGCTGGTTTACTGTGTGTTACTGTATTTTAGAGTTTAGTCAACAGAAAAAGTAATAAATTAGCAAGGTTATACTGTATCAGATAGAACTGTCTGAGACTGAGCTGAGACACAGAAACATTTCCTGGAGCAACTCAGTCATATGGAGCTGAGCAGCCTCTGTTCACTGCCAATTATTCTGTTTTTCCCAAAGACATTTATTAATACATAATTCAATGGAGCCAAGGCTCGCTGTGTTCTTTGTTTCCTATGTGATGCTCCTGTTCCTCCAGGAGCAAAAAGAACAGTCTCGTACGACCCCCTTGTATTGTACTCATTTAAGAAGAAGTACAGTCCATTTTTCTGTACTTAAATTATACCTTCTTACTAAATGATCACCTGATCATCTACCAAAGATATTTATATTCTATGAAATCAATAAGAAAGTTTTGGAAATATCGCTTCCTGAAGTGACTTTTCAGCTAGCTGTCTATTGTCAAATTGCACATTACTCTCTAGCGATGAATAATAGGTTATATTGTTGCTCAACATGTATGACAGGAGAAGGGAGTGATAAGTAATGATGAATTTGGATCATTTTGATAGACCAAACTGAATTCCTCAGGCTTTGTGAACAATAGGCTCTTGTGCAGCCAGTGTCATACATCTGAAAACAAAAAAGGAAATTCTGCTTTAGAGGGCATCAACTGCCTATAGTCAGGAGACTTTCGAAGCAAAGCTTTTGCTACAAAGCAAATGAGACCTTCCATATTTAGGCAGTGTGCTTACTTATTTCATTTACTTTGGAAAATGAAATTAGTGAGACTATTATTAGAAACATTTACACAGACACCCTAGGTTTCAACAGTTCAACAATTCATTTCAAAACAGAAATTAGGAAAAAAAATCAGAAATTATGAATGAATTCAGAAAAAAATGTCACAAAACTCAACAGAACATGGCAAAAAATAATAAAACTAAAATAAAACATGACCTCAAGGGTAAAAATTAAACAAATCCATCTATTCTTCCCCTCCCCCAAAAGGTTTACCTCAAAAGAGGATTTATGGTAAGAGAGAGTGAAATAAATATGAAATTAAACAGTACTATGGGGTCAGACTGAGTGGAAGGAGATGTGTTTTTCCAACTGGAAGAGAGTTAAAGTCTGGTATAAACTATCAAAAATTATAATGGCATCTCTATAATTTTAAATCAGGACTGCATATCTTGATAAAAATATTCTACTCTCAAGTTATAGATGTTTTTCAAAATTTATTCAGTAAGGTTATCCAACTGATATTGTACTAAAAATGAGACTCACTTTGCTAACAGAGTTTTCAGGCCCTAATTTTTATAAAAGAGCAATATATATTTATTATCCAGTTCATTCTGCACCAGATGGTAAGGTATACCTGCTTCTGATGGTATCTATGCAGAAAAATATTCATTGATAAATTTAGAAATAGTAGTTTATATATAGAAATGTACAAGCAATCTCATAAGATATTTCATATATGGTGACACAATTCTTTACTAACTTTCTGTATAAGCCAAAAGTCATCCTATAGAAATTAATGTTTTGAAATCAGCTATTTGCATTACCTTACGTGCAGGTGTATAACTAATGTTCATTAAAACACTTCTTATGTATTATAAACCACATTTTCTGAAGTATACAGTGAATGAGACTAGGAGGTCTCTTGATCTTACAAGGTTATTAAGATCTTAAAAATTAATCATTCTTGCAGTCATAAAGCGTCCTTTAGACTTGTTTTTCCAAAATTTCTTTGTCTAGCTTTCACAGTTTTTCACAAGATGTTTAAATGATTACTACATCTTTAATTTGCTATATTAATATAGTACAGCTGTTAGAGCAGTGATGATATAAGGATTCAGGCAAGGAAGATTGTGTCCAGAGAGTTGATACTACTGTTAGATCATTGACATTTCTGGAAAAAAAATCAAGATAAATATGGGCCCAAACTTTATTACTTGGAATTTTCAACAGTCATAGTTTTCATCTTTCTGTTCTATCTGAAAGCTTGAATTTTTTAACATGCTTTTAAAGGTATCTTTTGAGAATATATTTTTGTGTAAGCCAGTCTGTTGCCTTCTACTGTATTCTCCTCTCTTTTTTTAAATTATTATTCATCTCTAATAAAGAAATCATGTAAAAGTCTGAGATCATTTTATACTGCATATCTAAAATCTTACATGATGATTTTGTTCATTGCCTACTGTCGAGACTAAGTTATATTTTAGAGAAAATAAAGAAATATAACAAAACTAATAAGTATAAAATAAAACAAATAGAGAACCAGAATGTATCATCTGGGACATTCATGATGGAAAAACATAAGGATTAAGCTTGATCCCCCAAACTGTAGAAAATATATATGTATTACAGTACAATAGGTTTAATAATTCACCAAGCTTCTACTTACATAGCTGCATTGGGTTTAAAGTAACATTGCGGTTAGTCTGAATTAGAGATGTGTGCAATATCTAGATTTCATAGTTCTAAGTTTCATAAGTGGCCCATTTGACACACCGCTTGGTTTGTTTTCTCTTTGTCGAAGTGGGACGAGCCCCATGTACCGTGGTGTCCTGAATCAAAGCCAGATTTTTCACTAACATCCATCCCTTTGAGGGACACTGTTGTACAAGGAGGTAGAACAGACCTTGTAGCAGAGGCAGACAGATTCATAAGTTCTATGGAGCTAAAGATTTTCACCTTTTCTTGAGCCAGACCATGAAATACCAGGCAGGACTCAACTACCTAAATAGGTATTTAAAGTCATTTGAAAGATCCTTGCACATCCTGTGAGTTGTCAAGTTGCTGTTCCTGAAAAAGGGGAACAAAATAGTGCACTTTAGATCCTGTGTCATGTGTACCAGGCCCAGGTAGATGTTACTCTTAAAACAACGTGTCTCCAGTGGCACTAATTGTCTATATTGAGGCAGCTGAATTGAGCTCAATTGAGTTCAAAGAAATAGACCCAACATCTGTTTCTCTCAAGTCTTTAAGAATTATAACTATAGTCCATAGATCAGACTCCTCCAGGTATTCATGATCCTACACGTGTGATACTTTTCAAAAGTGGGGTCTAGCTACAATATGTCCAAAAAATTTTCTCTTCCTTACTTAGTCATACAAGTTAAAAGGTTGCCTTTAGTATAAAATGAACAACATAAACCCCATAACAATCAAACAAAAATCAACCAAACAAAAAATTCCCCCCCCCAAAAATACCAAACCAAACACCCCCACAGAACCTCCTTTCCTCTTATCTCTTCTGCCAGACTTTAAGTTTTCTAATGCTAGATTCTTCGTTCTATACTTACCAGCCCTCAGAGAATTCTCAGTCAGAAGGTTCCCAAATGAGCATGATTAGGAGATCAAAGTTTTCCAACAGTCAATCTGTTGCTTGGTTACCAACTGTGGATTTATGACTTGACAAACTGCTTTGTCCTGAATAGAAGTCAACATTTTGTCCAAAGCGCTTCAACCTGAAAAGAGGATCATCAAGGTTTAAAAACCCTCTTATGTCACCCTGGATCACCCTCTTTTGAAATTACAGCAAGGAAAACACTTCAAAAAGATAAAATGATGATAAAGTGTGATACAGATCCCACATAAAAAATACGTTTTACAGTCTTACAAGACAGACTTGTAGAGTATCTCTAGTACCAAACAGAAATCAAAAGTTCTGCACAGACAGATTCGTGGTGTCAGATTGCATTTTGATATGGAATTAATATTTGGCCTCCTGAAGATCTAAATGTGAAGGATATCCAAGTTAAATGTTCTGGCACAGACTTATCTTAAATTTAATAGAGAGTTGTTTAATTTAAAATGTTAACATATGTCTGTATGGAACCAAAGACATTTAAAGCTATGATTTTCTAGATATTCATAAATATTTACAGTCTCTGAAACCACCTTTCCCATGCAAATATTTGGGCAATTTTTTTTTTTTAAGTTGTGTCCTGGACATCAGCAAAAAGTCATCTCTTCAGAGTTTGAACAAAAATATGGAAAAGAAAGCACTTAACACAAAGAAATAGTGTAATTTTTTTTCTGCAGAAATATCAGAGTCGACAAAAGGATTTTCATGTCAATATCACCTTTATGACCTGCTCTATCTTCACCTTGCAAGCAAGGTGATACATTTTATTACTTTTCAAAATGAAAACCTGTTATTTCTGCAAGCTATTCTTGATCAATAACAAATTACTCACGTAGTTTTACTTGGAGGACATTTGACATCTGGGTATTTGTCATCCTTTTAAGACTGAAATAAATGAAATTCAAAATAAAATTATATGTCTCCATGCAGCTTTTTTTTCCTAAAAATGCAATTTAATTTTCAGAAAATCATCAAACAAACTACACCTTTATGTATATGATCGTGGACCATAACAGGTTGTATTATATATTCATGTTATGCATCCAGTACCATACACTGACACAGATGTTCTTTATACATGCATCTATGTGTACAAACACACAAATACATACCAATTTACATACACATAATGTAATATATTCTAGAACTACAGATTTGTCTATATCTTAAAAGAGTAATTCTCAAAGAACCCCAAGCTTAAAAAAATATCCATCGGTTTCTCCCTTTCCTTCTCTTATTCTCACCGCCTTGCCATGGATGTAGAATTGCTCCTTGTAGTCTTGCTTATCCTTCACATGTCACCAGACTATTTAAAAAGTGTACTTGTTATAGATATTTTACCAGCATTTCTCAAAACTTAGGTAAATTAAGAAAACAAGGAAACAATCAAAAAAACACCCCAGAAGAAATACTAAAGGCCTGTAGTTTACACAGGGCTTATAAGTTTTATACTCAAGAAAGACTGCCCCTTTGCAGCAACAGTGATCTCTCCTACAGAACTAAACAGGGGGTCTATGTCTGAACTGCAAATTATATTGAAACTAACAACAGAACTGTAAAGAAATAATGAAATAATACTCTCAATTTTATGAATATGAAATGCATCATCTGACAAATCTATGAAAAATGGCAATGCTGTCTTGAAATCAGTCAATGTATGATGGCATTGTCTGCCTCTCTTTACACTCAAATCTACCAAGAGTTCAACAGGCTGCAGGTATGGGGCCTTAGACTTCACTGCAAGAAACAAATATTTATGTGACTAAAAATGAGGTTTTGTCGTCATAGAGGAGAATATTTGCACAGCTCCACATACAGCAGTGTCTTCTGAAAACCCTCCAGTCTATGGCACTTCAGTGGAAGAAACGTGTAACTTTCAGTAGAGTCCCATTGCTTGTGGCGGAACTGGCATCTGACTGTAGCTAATTTGGGTACGTGGCCATTCAGAGTGGGCTGGCCTTGCCAAGACTGATACTCAGCCTGAAGTAGTTTACATGGGTACACAGGTGCACCTCCTGGGTATCATGGACCTTCAGAGACCACAGTAGCACAGGATGTGATTTGCAAATACGGCCTGGCTGGTGGAACGATATTCATGGGGCTGCCATGGAACCGCTCCTCAGCAGGAGGGAGGAATTTTTCCAGCCCAGAACAATACCCTGGTTGCAGAGCCAAGATTATGCCACAGCAGCCACATTCTCATGCAGATTTGGGCCTGTCAGTGTGCGGTGAACCTGAAATTGGTACAAGGAGAGCAAATGTGGGCCTCTTTCAGAACAACCAGCCTTACCCATTCAACTGCTTGGAGAAATTAACTCTGAACTTTGATCATATTTCTTAGGGAAGAAAAACTGATTAACAGTCCCCCCTGCTGTGGTAAAAACCCAAAAATGTCTGATGTAGCCTCAGAGAGCAGCACAATCCACACGATACAGTCTTGTGTGTGTTGTCTATGTAAAAGCTTTCTGTGAAAACACAGCTGCACATTTCAAAACTATTTTATCTGCTTTGTAGAGGAGGTAAGCTTTAACAAGTGCCTACTGTAGAAACGGGGTACTGAAAGAAGATAATTCCATATCATAACAACAAAAATATTCGTCCAGTGGCTCCCACATTCCCACCATGGTTTTGATAAATTGGAGGTGCCATCCCCTGAGGAGGAATAGGGAGCAGAAACACAATGTTTCAGATAAATTTGTCCACAAAGGTTTGGGCTGGTGAGGATTCCAGAAATAAAAAGAAAAATTACGGAGAGAAAAATCTCATCTTGAACATGTCTTAGTGGCAGACTCTCCTGCACGCTATTTTCAAAACACTTATGATTGACATGGTTCATGGAGCTGGACATGGTTCATTAGACAAGTGTTCATAATGGCCTCCTGTTACATCTGCTGAAAGTAAAATGCTTTGATGTTGCATCTAGGAGAAGATTTTGAGACTGCCTACAATATCATGCATGCTGGTGGTAATTTACCCTTAATTTTCCCATTCAGTTTGCATTGCAAAGCAAAAGGAAGGTTGGCCTAACTCTAAATGTTTTAGTGTCAAAAGAATCAACAGAAGCCACTGCCAGCATTCACGTGAACTTCTCTTCAGATTTGGAACAGAAATATTCTATGTTTGTTTATTAATATGCCATAGCCAAGCAGAAAGTCAAAGACTGTATCAGCTTTCTGAGCTTTTATGAGATTCCGGGACACTTATTAAATCAATTAATTGGTTTACTGATTTTCAGCACTCATCTATATATGCCTCTGTCTACTGACTCAAACTCCATATTAATTAAATACAGTATTAATCCATTATCACTCCCATCAGTATATTGCTAATATTTATTGACAAGTTACTTTATATTTGGTTTTAAATGAAGTTTCTGATAGATGGCCAATTTCCATTATTTAGGGGTGGTTTGAATTTTTTTATTTTTCAAAGATATAAATCCATTTTTTTGGAACTCCTCCAACATTTTTATCCACTATTTGTTTCCAAATTCCCACATTAGGGTGGAATCAGAAAACCCCAGAGGGCTTTGTGTTGCTGTTATAAAGAAAATTGTTGAATGCACTTGGTGCACTTTGTGTTATAAAAAAGAAACAAGGTAAGCATTAGTCTGAAATGTTTCAATACACAGTGAATCTAATTTAACAATTTCCTTCAGTATACAAATACAGTCAAAAAAACATTAATTAAGCCAGAATAGTTTTCTGTTTGGGATCAGACATTCACAAGGAGCAATTTAAACTGCAAATAAATGCCAAATTTTGGGTTTTTTTTCTCATCAGAATGAGGATTTCACCCTCTTATCATGGCATCCAAACTCTCCCCATACAGACCCTCAAACTTAATTTCAGTTACAAGCTGCTGCTTCTGCTCCACAGCAACAGGTTCTCTCAGCAGACCCCTCTCAGCAGTTTACAGAGAGAATTTTGTTGCACTTTTCCTTCTGTCTTCTTACTAGGATGAACTAGGATGAATGATTTGGTTGTACAGAAACGTAAGAGCCACTTAAAAATACATACAAACGAAATCCACCTCAACAGCAAATTATTAGCTAGAATCTGCTCCACAGTGAAGGGGAGATGGCAGAGTTAGTTTTAATATAGGGTATTCTTGTGTAAATATCTTTTCCAATCCAAAATATTTTGAAGAATTGTATCATATTTCTACTTCTGACTAATCATGTATTTTTTATGATATGTTATATAAGGATATAATTGCTTATAGTCAATTTCAAAGGACCACCTCTCCAGTAGCTTAATCAACAAGGCCTGATCCTTCTCATTCTAACTTAAGGTAATAAAATAATACTTCTGGAGACTTGAATCACTGTCTAGAAATGTCATGCCTTTTCATTGGCTGCTGAAGGAGGTGAATGAGGCACAAAGCTGGATGGTACCTAGGTTCCTAATAGGATTTATTAAAATGCTGGAACTGGAGTGGAGTGGATGTAGGCTGAGCATCAACGTCAGGAATCAGACAAGAAAAACAAAGCAAGCTACCAAAACATATAAGATAGTAAGATGGTTAATCAAGAATTCTATAAACAAGACCTTTACAAAGAGCAAATGATGAAAATTGAACTAAATTTCTACCACTGTCTTGGATCTTGTTTAAAAACTCACTGGTGTTTCCGCTTGCCTGAGTTTATGTACATGTTATGGAACTCCGTGTCAGCTCCACAGAGGATGTCAATCTATGACAGCGCTCAGTTAGGGACTTGACCTCTAACAAAAAATCTTAACTGGCAGATCAGTGGTGTTAACTGAGGATAACTTCCCAAATGCATGGGATGTGTGAACCTGCAGATGTGATGTGTTGATATCAGTGCTGATGAGGTCAACGTTAAGCCCATCTTCTTGAGAATAAGACTGATGGAATTAGAACCTCTACCTGTATTTGGTAGCTGTGACAGTCAGACTGGCAATCTTACAGAGAA
Source organism: Dromococcyx pavoninus (assembly GCA_033558185.1). Lineage (NCBI taxonomy): Eukaryota > Metazoa > Chordata > Aves > Cuculiformes > Neomorphidae > Dromococcyx > Dromococcyx pavoninus. The sequence continues at coordinate 687,453 of JAUMJL010001259.1, read as the reverse complement.
ATGAGAAATGCAATCAAAAGCTTTTCAGACACATTGAGGCAACAGGAACAGTTTGTAAAATCATAAAGCAATGAAAAGAGCAATCAGCTGCAGGTATAATTCCTGAAAATGCTTCTACTCCATTTATGAAACCTAAATATTATATTTTCCACTACATTTAATCTATTAATAAAACTAAACTTGAGTAAATAAAATTTACAGCAACATAACGTAATTCAGAAGTTTCTGTGACTTCTGATTGAAAAAAATTGTATAGTTCTGCAATTTTACAACTCAAATGCTATATTACTTTTAAATGAAGCTCACAGACAGAACAGCCTGCACAATGAATATTTATTAATCTAGTTTTACTGGACAAAACAAAGCACTCAGTATAAGTGATAATGATTAACGTACTTTTTAAATAATTATTTCAATGTCAATAAGAAAATTCCTACCAATGTCCCTGCCTCTTTATTTTGGCTGGATTACTAGGTAATGTTTGAGATATTTGAAAGGTTATGATCCTGAAGATGTTACAGCTGATCATTTTAGCAAGCTAAATTAAATGGAAGAAGCTTATTTCTTCATGCCTATAGACCTGCCAAAACCTAATGACATTGATAAAGATATTTGTTCATCAAACTTAAACCCACACATTTCTTTAAAATACAGCTAACCATATTCCAAAAGACCCAAGCATGTTCAGTTCCCCATTCTTACCACTGCTGTTTACTGGTCCCAATAACAACAAGAGAAACATGTGTTGCATTTTTAAAGGCTAACCAGAAGAACAGAGCTGTACTGATGAGCACTGCCCCATTTGCAATGGTTAGTCACTTTCTGATTAGACAAAACAGAAGCAGCTCACCATGTAATTTATGCTTCTGGGTATGTGTTTGGACATTGATCTCTTGGATCGGATTATCTTGATTTCTTATTCAGAACTCTTCATGCTACTTTCTGAGAGAAGAGGAAAAGGCAAATATGTCTTTCTTGAAACTAGTAAATGGAAAGGTTAACATTTTCTAGTCTCTGGAATTTTTTATAGAGGAATACGAGGATTTTCAAAAGTAAATGATTGTTCTGCATGCCTAGCAAAATCTTTACCTAATAGTAATGACACTCTGACAGATTAGCTTCAGTTCTTTGACCTGTCATGATTTTAATCCATATTGAAATTACACTGGAATTAACTCAGGGAAATTCCACCATTTCAATGCTATAATGAAAGTATATTCAAATCCACCATTCCAAAATGTTCTATATGTAACTTTTAATGTCCTATCTTTTGGTTTTCCAACAAAGAGAAAGTCCGTCCTGCATGCATGTTTTCACGTGTGAAATGAGCTTTCGTTATTAAAATGCGGTATTTACATGTTCAGGGGTTTAGTGTTTGCTTGTTTGTTTTTTCCTAGCCAGCACTCATCTCAAATTTACATCTCTTAAAGCATTATGAAAATGAGGAGACAGTAAATAGGGAATTGGAAGCATGTCTTTTTTAAATTCCTGTATTTTTTTTCTTCTTTAACATCGATAGGACGCTGTCTTACTTTGCCAAGTTTCTGAAACGAACATTGCCCTGCTGATTCACTGCATGTTCCCAAATTAATAGAGTTACAGGATAAAAATGGAGTTCCTGAATATGGCACAATGCAAAAGAACACATCGCCTTTTTAAGTTCTTGTAATGAATTTTCTAAAAATAAAAGGCAATGAACACAGTTTTCTGAAAAGTGAGAGATTTGTATCGCTTCCACAATTTGAGCTATTGTAGGTTTTTGTTCATTTTCCTCAGGTTTTTTATTTTTTTAAGCTGATTTATGTGTAATATGAAGGTTACCCAACTGTTCAGATGAATACATTACTTTTGCTTTGTAAACAGAATAGAAAGGAAGCAAGACTATGTTCTCTGTCTGTGTGTGTGTAGGGAATAGACTGGATTATATATTATGCTTTATATATAAAGGAAATCTGTTCATTCAGGGAAAGAAGAAGAAAAAAGTGAGAGGAATATATATGAAATATAAATAAGTTGTTAAAGATTTCCCATGCCGTGAAACTTTGATAAAGATTACTAAGTCCTGGGAAACGGGGAAGGACACTCTGGGAAATGAAGAACGACTCTCAGCTTCAACAGTTTTGAAAGCGGATATTGTTCACTAAAAGAAAATAGAAGATGAAGATGGTCTCCTAACATGTATTGAACAACTCTCAAGCAGTGTCTAACACCAAATTAGGAAGTAGAAACAACATCATAGAGCAATATCTGTTGCATTGTTTCTCTGAATTTCCTGCGTAATTTTGCTAATCTGTTCCAAGAATTTGCAAACTGCTTATATTGCATTCTAAAAACTTCCTGGAAAAAGCTTGTTTTTAAAATACAGACTGAATAAGGTTTTGATTGTAGCTGTTTTTCTAACTGGGATCAAAACCTAGTATATGTGTATGAACAAGTCCTGTAAAAGTTAGGGTCCTGTTTAAAACTGACTTCTTTTTTTTATCACAGAATCACAAAATATCTGAGAGAGGAAGGAACTTCTAGAGATTATCTAGTCCAACCCCTCTTAAAGGTTCTTCGGGGACATGTCTAGTTGTTTTTTTTAATAACTCTAAGGATAGAAACTTTAAAATCTCTCTGGGAAACCTGTGTTTGACCACCGTCTCAGTAAACGTTTTCTAATTTGAATCTCAGAAAACATTTTTTTCTATTCTTTGATGGGAGGTTCCTTCATTTTCATTTAGGCCCGTTGCCTCTTGACTTGCACCAGTCAGGCTTTTATATACATTGACACAATCCCCCTGAGGCTGAAGAGTGCCAGCTCTCTGCCTTGCTTTGTGTGTCAGATGCTCTGGTACCTTAACTTCTGTGGCCCTTTGCTGGACTCACTCCAGTTCATATCCATGTCTGTCTTGCACTGAGGAGCTCAGAACTGGATCAAGCTCTCCAGATAGGTCTCACTAGGCTAATAGAGTAGAATGACCACTTTCTTTGACCTGCTGGCACAATTCCTCTTAACAAAGCTAATGAGGCTGTTGACATTCTCTGATATAGTGGTACATTGCTGGCTGTTGGCCAACTTAGTGTCCATTCAGATCCCTGGTCTTCTTCTGCAAAGTTGATTTCTAGCCAGATAGCCCCGAACATGTACTGCTGCATAGGATTATCCTCTTTAGGTGCCGGACTCTGCACTTCCTTTGCAAACTTCATGAAGTTTTTTTTCTGCCTTCTTTTCCAGACGGTTCAGGTCCCTCTGAAAGGTAGCACAGCCATCCGACATATCAATTACTCCTCCCAGATCTATATTGTCTGCAAACTTGCTGACCCAGGATAAAAAAAGTTTCCCTACTTTGGATCCCTGGGGTACACCACTAGTGACTGGTCTAGAGCTGGAGTTTGTGCTGCTGTTTGAAAACTTTTGAGCCCGACAATTTAATGATAGCTTTTCTGTTTAAAAGCATGGTTTATGGAGGTGTGATTTAACCACCTTACCATCTTGCATACTTTGGTAGCTGGGTTTGTTTTTCTTATCTGATCCAGGTGACTTTCAGTCCATCTCTGTCCATTTATCCAGTCTGTACTTCATCAGGTTATTTGTGAGAATGTTACTGGAGTCAATGCTGAAAGCCTTGCTGAAATCAAGATAAAAAAAAGTCAGCTATTCTCCCCTTGTTCATAGAACTAGTCACTTCATCATAGACAGCTATGTCAATAATTCCTAAATTCATGCTGATGATTTCCAATTTCCTTTTTGCTCTTCATATGTTTGGAGATGGTTTCCAGGAAGATTTTCTTTATCACCTTCCAAGTGCTGAGATAATGTTCATCAGCCTGTAGTTCCTCAGACTTTTCAAAGATAATCAATATAGTCTTGCAATGACAATGATCAGATTCCTCAGTTCTCATGTGTGCATCCCATTAAGTCCCTTGGACTCATGTATGTCTCGTTTATTTAAGTGTTCCCTGAAATAATCCTCCACTGAGACTGAGTCTTCCTTGACAGGCTTCCTCACTGGCCCCAGGGGCCTCGAACAGCTGAAGGCAAGTTTTACCCGTAAAGAGTGAGCTGACTGAAGATACTCACTCTTCTTTATGCACTTTTAGTACAAATATGAAATACTTCTGTTGAACCTAGACAGGTTCCAGGTTTCCACTCTTGATTTCCATCTGGCTCTCCTTTCCTTACCTCCAAGTGAAAGGGCTGGTTTCCTTCTCTGAAATTACGGAAAGTTAATTCTGCAGTGAATTCATACCTCAGCAGTCAGAATATAGATTTTGTATGGCTGACTATCTTTGCTTTTCTTGGTCAGCAGTAATACTCTTTCAGTATATTTAGGTACACTACTTACTATAAGATAATATATGATAGCCATTAGAGACAGAGTAAGTATTGAATATGAGCAGCAATTTAGTGTATGAGTCACTATTATAAGCAGCTTTGATATATGAGCTCTAATTAGACAAAGCAGAAATTAGAAGAGTCAGAGCCTTCCAAGGACAAAAGATTAAAAGAAATAGTCCAAGTAGCCAAAATAGTTTTTCCTTTGTTCAGATGATGAAAAAATCTTAAAAGCTCAGTCACAACTAGAGTAAAAGTAAAAACAGAACAAATGAGGCACAAGTTCCCACCTAAATAGGCCTGATTTGTTCTTAAAACTTCATTGCTGAACTTCAGTAAAATAGGTAAAATTCCTACCCTAATAGAAACGCTCTTGTTAGTGGCTTTTTGAATTTTACTTTTGATATTACATATACGCATTTCATGTGTAATGAGTTATTTATTTCATTCTGTATCTACATACATGAAATCATAACAATTTTGTTTATATATATCGCTATAGCATAACATTGGCACTGTCTTTCAGTTCTTGTTTTAACTGTTCAAGTAAAATTTTGCATCTGTGATTACAAAAGACTATGGGTTTTTCCACTCATTGTGATGGGCTCCTTGAATTATTGTGATTAATCACCTCACCTCTGAGGAAGAGGAAGTCAAGGTGAACAATGCATAATCCAGATTTGTCAGTGGGATTTTTTGTTTTCTTATGTTCACTTAGGATCTAAACCTTCATTTGGATCTTCACTCATGTGATTCCAGTTTCACATCTAGTAGGTTGAGCAGAAGAGGTAGCTGGCAAGAGTTGTGGCAGTGGATTATTTGAGCCTTTGACCTCAGATTAGCTGTCCTCAAAACCTTAAGAAAAGAAGAAATACTATGTAAAAATAGAAATGAGCAAGAAAATTTTTTCCAGACTGTGATTTCAAAAGTTTCCCTTTTGCTTACCCCTCAAAAGCTGACCTTTTGAAGTTTTCAGTGAAGAAACAACCAGAAATCCAAAATAAACAATATTGCAATAGCAGCATATTCAACAGTAGTGATATGCCTTGTCAGCATCTGAAACTGATAACTCATGTCCTACAAAAACAATGTAGTGATTTTATTGTCAAAAAAACAGGTTATTGCAGAAAGCCTAAAAGAGGAGAAAGGATTATGGCAATGGGAAAGAACAACTGGACTAGAACAACTGTTTTGTATAGATCTCCAAGAGTACAAACAAAGTTAATTCTAGAAACAGCATACAAAGCGGTAACAGTGACATTTTTGTTAGGAATAAATCGAGCATGGTTTCTCTGGTTATACTTAAATGTTCTCAGCTATCCTGAGTCCTCCAGCCCGGGAATCAAGCAGACAATGTTGTATTTCTCTGCATATTGAGAGAAACTGGGCTGCAGAGGAGACTGGGCAGTGGAAAAGACAAAATGTTTGGAATAGTATATAACTAAGCACATCATTCTTATATGCAATCAATATTTATCTGGGACATGAATGCAGCTCAAAAAGTGATCTCTAAGTCTTGTCCAATTTCTGAAAGACATTGCCAAGTTCTGTAATTTAGAGTCCACCTTGAGAAATATATAGAAACACAGAATTTCCAAGACAGTCAAACATATGTATAAAATGAATACTCCTAAAGAACGTGGGTTTGATTCATCTTTCTAGATTCTTGAAAATATTGTGATAGTAAGCAAATAAGGAATGACCAAAAAACATGGTAATTAAAACCAGTTACAGTAATGTAAACTCCAGAGATTCAATTTCTTTCGTCTTTCATGTACTTTTTTAAGGGGGAAAAAAAAAGAAAATAAAGAACAAATGAGGAACTGGAACTGGTGATGTAGCTACTCCAAGTGAAGGGAGAAAGGAAGAATTAGAATATATATATTTGGTCTAAAAGATAAAGTGAAGTTCCTAGTGTGAGAAAGAGAAAAAGAGAGAGAGATGGGAATAGGAGCTCTCATGAGAAATCATAAGGGAAACCAGGAGATATTTTGATTTCACCTCAGTCCAGAAGAAAGAGAGGACCCCAAGAGGGTGCAACTTTAATAAAAACAGATGGAGTGTTAGAATACTTCCCAGTTCAAATGATGCTTCAATTGCACATGTGTGGGCAATAGGAGAGATAAGAGATAAGAAAGAAAGTGTTAATTAAAGACAAAGAAATAGAATTTAAATTGACTCACTAAGGTTACCTTACCCTTGAAAATGATGAGATGACCTTATAGGAGACACGTATCACCTACCATGGAAGCATTATACAAGACTATGGAGATTAAGTTTAGCTTCAATTTTTTTCACACTAAATTTACCATTTTTCAACCAAGAACATAATATTTTATTTCTCTATATTAACTGTACGTAATTTTCATCATTACCTTTGCCTGGGAATGAACACTTCAAGGGAGATCTCATAGGAATTGAGGATTTCGTTGCTGACTGAGAGGTGAATGCATGGAGTTATGTTCAGGCATAATTTTCCCAGTGGCCCCTACACTCAAAATGGCATTTGATAGTCTCAGGATTCAGGTCATGTTCTCTCACCGTCTTTCACAACAAGTGAGTCTGAGGACCAGCAATGCCTCGGGTCATGCCTAGCACCTGCCATGCTAGGCTGCTAGAAATAGTTTTTTCTGGAAAAACTAACTGGTAGCTCTATTGCAAACTGAAACTAGCAACAAATATCTTTTGTGTTCAGGGATGCCTACAAGCACCTCTGTAGTGGAAGAGTTAAAAGGAAGAAAAAAGTAGCAAAAAAAAAAAATTATGACACAGGGCACTGAAAAAATATCCATACGCAAACATTCAGAACCAAATAAGATAAAATGAATTACTAAATCACAGAATCATAGACTAGTAAAATTGGTCATCTAGTTCAACTGCCCCCTTCCGTGTCGTGTCCCCCCCCGCCAACCCCCCCCGGCCGTTAAAACAATTTCACCTAGAGCAGATTGCACAGGATCATGTCCAGGTAGGTTATGAATTTCTCCAGAAAAGGGGATTTCACAACCTCCCCAGGTAGCCTGTTTTAGTTCTCTGTGACCCTTAAAGCCAAGAATTTTTTCATTATATGCAGGTGGAACTCCCTGTCTTCCAATTGTGCCCTCTTCCCTCTGTCCGTTCACTGGGCACCACTGAAAACAGTCTGGCCTCATCTTCTTGACACTCACTCTTTATATATTCGTAAGCATTGATAAGGTCCCCTCTCAGTCTTCCCTTCTCCAGGGTAAAACAGACCTAGGTCTCTCAGACCTTCCTCACTAGAGAGATACTCCCATCCCCTAATCATCTTCATGGCCCTCTGCTGGATTGTCTCCAGTAGTTCCTTATCTTTCTTGAGCTGGGGAGCCCAGAACTGGACACGATGCTCCAGATACAGCCTCACTAAGGCAGAGTAGATCTCAACCTGCTAGCCACACTCTTCCTAATGGGCCCCAGGATACCACTGGCATCCTTGGGCATGTTGCTGGCTCGTGATTAATTTCTTGTACACCAGATCTCCCTGGTTCTTTTCTGCAGAGCTGCTTTCCAGACAGTTAGCCCCTAACCTGGATTGGTGAATGGAGTTATTCCTCCTGAGGTGCAGAACTCCACATCTGCCTTTGTTGAACTTCATTAGATTAATCTCTGTCCAACTTTTCAGCCTGTCCAGGTCTCACTGGATGGTAGCACAGCCTTCTGGTGTATCAGCAATTTCTCCCGGTTTCCTGCCATCAGCAAAATTGCTGAGAATACACTCCATCCCTCCATCTAGATCACTGATGAATATGTTGAACAAAACTGGGCTGAGCACCTATCCATGGGGAACACTGCTGGCAACAGGCTTCCAATTAGACTTTGTGCCACTGATGACAACCCTCTGAGCTTTGCCATCCAGCCAATTCTCAGTCCACCTCACTATCCGCTCATTTAACCCACACTTCCTAAACTTACCTATGAGGATGTCATGGGAGACAGTGTCAAAAGCCTTGTTGCAGTCAAGGTAGACAACATCCACTGTCTCCCCTCATCTACCCAGGCAGTTATGCTACCACAGAAAGCTATCAGATTGGACAAGCATGATTTCCCCTTAGTGAATCCAAGTTGACCACTACCAATAACCTTCTTTTCTTCGAGATGATTAGAGATGACATCCAGAATGAGCTGTTCCATCACCTTTCCAAGGATGGAGGTGAAGCTGACTGGTCTGTAGTTTCCTAGGTCCTCCATCTTGCCACTTTTGAAAATTGAAATGCTACCGGCTTTTCTCTACTACTCAGACACCTCTCCTGTTCTCCATGATCTTCCAAAGATAATGGAAAGTGGCTTAGTAATAACATCTGCCAGCTCTCTCAGCACTCGTGGGTGCATCTCATCAGGGCCCATGGACTTGTGGACGTCCAGTTTGCCTAGATCATCTCTAATCTGATCCTCTTCAACCAAGGAGGATCTTCCTTTCTCAAGACTTTTTGTCTTTCCTCCAGGGTCTGGGATTCCTGAGGGCTGGCCTTAGCAGTAAAGACTGAAGCAAAGAAGGCATTCAGTAACTCTGCCCTATCTGTACTTCCAGGGCACCCATTTCATCCTACAGTGGGTCCACACTTTCCATAGTCTTCTTTTCGCTACTGAAAATAATATTGGGAAGGCAAAGGTCTTGACTTTCTCCATTTATCCTTTATTACCTTTTTGGGATAAAGGAAAGAGCTGAGACAGTCTGGGGTTTATTAAAATCCTCATTCAATTTTCCTTTGTTAATTAAGAAAAATCAAGGAAGAGATACACAGACTCTATTTGATTAGAAGTATTTATGCAGCTTTGTGTCCTAACAGATTGCATTTCAAAGTCGTTCAGAAAGTCATGAGTGCTTTAAAGCATTTCTCTTCTGATGTTTCAGATTCAATTATTCAGACTTTTTTTTCTGTAGACGTTAGCATCGCATCACATGCAAAGTCTGTCTCATATTTGTCCAATACAGTTTATAATACAAGGCTTTAACCCAGGACATTTAAGCAGTAGTCTCTGCTTTTGTGCAGCAGCCAGACACTCAAGCTATCATCTTCATCAATTCTCTAGTGTTTCTGAATCCCAACATCTTTTTTCAGGAGCAGGTACACCTTCCAGTGCTCCCCACAGATGAACAAATTTTCGTTACATAAACAGGTAGATTAGTGTTTCGAGGACTAGATCCTAGCTAATACCATCTGTACCCTTTAGTCTTTCTTCTCTATGTAATGGTTTCCAAAGTATCATACAGAGAGACATACATGTCCTATCAGTATAGCCTGCATAAAAGGTAAAAAATACACTTTTTACAGCCTGAATTTTAAAATCATGCCTAGCACTTATGCCTGCTCCCTTATTCTGCTGCAACACCTCTTGTGTTAGTATTATTAATTTTCCCATTATATGAATTTCTCCACGTTTCATTGCTGGTTTGGGTCTTATTCTGCAATGTCATTCATACCATTGTTGTGATTTTGAGAGGTCCGGTAGATTAGACTTTTTTCTCCCTCTAATCAGACTTACTAATTGGCAATAAACTGCATTGACAGACACAGTAATTTATTTCTATTTCTATACAGATATAAATTCAAAGCAATAGCTTCAAATTTTGACTTAGTTATAATTGAAGGCAGAATTTATCCTACAGTATATTGATTTTAACAGTCAAATTCCTCTATAATAGTTACAACACATTCTTTTTTTCTGTACAAGGCACCTGTCTCAGGTACCTGTGGGGTTATTAACACTGAGTAATCACTTTAGAATTGCAAAAGCCACAGTGCCTTTTTTTCTTTCACTTTACTATATGAGTACTAACCACGGGTTAACTTGAGTATTATTAACCTTTTTCCTTAGGTAACAAAACCTTGCTACCCCTTCCTGAGCTGGGCAACAAACACTATGTGTCACTATGTGAGCTCTTTCTAGTGTAAATTAACTTAACTCTCTCTTTGTTTATTAAACTTGCTGACATTTGTGCCTCCAGCTTTTTAATGTTCCAGAGGTGATTCTCAGAGCTGCAGTGTATCTCAGCTTTTACCGGTGCACCTTATCTCAGCTTTTACCGGTGCACCTGACTTAAAGTCAATTAGAGAGGAGATATTCAGCAACTCTTCAATTCAGACTTAAGCATCACAGCTATTCAAAATATTTAACCTTTTATCTGAAGGGTGGATTGAAATATAAATATTTCATTTTGGGTCATTCTTTTCATTCTGGCAGGTATAGTTATTTTTCCTTTTTCTTGAAAAGAAAACCCAGTCACTTGGAGTTCATGCAAAATATTTTGTTCAGTCTAAACCAGAATATTTTATTTTGGCACATTTGAAATAAAAGGCAAGAGAAGCCACATTTTAGACAAGAAAAATATGTCCTGATTTTACATCTTTATCTAATAACTTACTGCTCAGGGGACTCATGTAAAGGTATGAATGCACAGAGTCAAGACCTTTCTTGATTTAGGGATCTGAACAGTTACAGCACACAGAGGTTACTAAAGCAGTCTCAAATATTTTGATAGAGGTCGATCTCCCTCAGCCTTTTCTGTCAGACCCATGATATTCTGCACAGACTATTTAAATATTCATTGGGCAAGAGGAAAGCATAAAAATGAGTATGTGGCCTGCTTTTTCAGGTATTCTTCTGGGCAGGATGCATTAATTCAAATCCCTGCTCTGAGCCAGCCAAAAATAGAACTGCAAGTTCACAGTGTTCCAGCATCTCACTTGTGGGGAAAAGCGACTTTGACTAACTGGATTTTATGGCAAATGCTTATAAGTCGTCTTCACATTTCAGAATGCTCTGTCACTCTTGTCTGAAACAATAACAATTGAGTAGATTTCTCTCTGAGTTGTGTTTCCCAGTGAATGACTGATTTGTTGACAATGTAATACCCAGATATACTGGATATCTATTACAAAACACACATATTGAAAAGAAAATGACATCATCGAATGCAGAAGCTATTTTCACTTACCAGACAACATTAGAACTTGAGAACACTAAAATGTGTCTCACTCTTGTCAGTTAGTACTCTTGTTTACTTTTTCTTTTTTTCCCCTTATATGTTATTTTAAAGAAATGTCAGGAAGGAAAAATTCTCATGATCACATCCAACACCAATTCTATTTCAAAGAGGTGATTCCAAAACTGTCTTGCAGCAAAGGTCTGAAGTAATGTTTGAAGAACATAGCTTTAAGAATACTTCCAATGTATGTATTTTCTGGCAGTTTGACTAATGTTTCTATATAATTCAAGGCAATTGTCTGCACTTGTGTTTGTGCTGCACCTAGTGCAACAGAGCTGTGTTGCTACAGTGGATCTCATTCTCTAATCTCTGAGACAATGAAAATATACAATGGGAGCTGATGGAACAAAGCAGCTTTTAAACATCTCTACTAAATCCACCAGAAATAAAGAAAGATAACCATACCTGGAAGACATTCTGCTTTACCTGACCTTAGTGGTCTTCATCAGTAGGACTGTTATAGACCCTTGCAGCCTCCTGAAGTCAAGCCTTCTTGGTAACCACAAGGAAAAATAAGTATCTCTTGGAGCAATTCGCATTTTGTCTGAGCAGTTGTGAGGAAGACCGCAGCCTCTGACAATAAATGGTTTAAATATTTTGGTAAGAATGACAAAGGACTATTGCAAAATTCTTAGGCACTCTACTTCCATAGCCATCATTACCTGCTGTGTGGAAAAGCAGATCCAGATGCAGATAAGGATGTTCATCTCCACTGTGATAGAGGACCCCATCACTGCACTTCCTGACTGGCTGCTAGGGAGAGTGTTTCTTTTCTTTTCTTTTCTTTTCTTTTCTTTTCTTTTCTTTTCTTTTCTTTTCTTTTCTTTTCTTTTCTTTTCTTTTCTTTTCTTTTCTTTTCTTTTCTTTTCTTTTCTTTTCTTTTCTTTTCTTTTCTTTTCTTTCCTTTCCTTTCCTTTCCTTTCCTTTCCTTTCCTTTCCTTTCCTTTCCTTTCCTTTCCTTTCCTTTCCTTTCCTTTCCTTTCCTTTCCTTTCCTTTCCTTTCCTTTCCTTTCCTTTCCTTTCCTTTCCTTTCCTTTCCTTTCCTTTCCTTTCCTTTCCTTTCCTTTCCTTTCCTTTCCTTTCCTTTCCTTTCTTTTTTTTTTAAAAAAAACCCTTTTTTTTTCTCCCCTTTGCCTTCTTTGCACCCCTCCTTCCCCACTTAATTCCTCCATCTCTAGCACACTCGTTTTTTCCCCTCTCTTTCTCCCCTTTGTATCTTTCACTGTTAACAATCCAGGTGTACCATCAGCTATGAGCCCTGTTTGGATTTCTCTGTGTAAATAAATCTGTCCCAACATTTTTTGTGAAGTATAACTTATGATTATGATGGTAAAAGTGGCAAAGAGATAGAATATGTTAGATAAGAGATACTAAAAAGAATTTTAAACAGTAGTGGAGAAAAAGGTAGAGACACAATATCAGACAATGTAAGAGTAAGAATAAACTTTCAGAAGAGAAGGTTCAGAAAGTAGCAACAAAGAAACTATAGTGTGAAAACGTATTCCAATTGTAAAGGCAGTATTAAAAATCCTGAAATTCCAATGACAGCAAATGAAAGTACCAAGTACTAATGCTTAACAATTCATTTGATTATTTCCTTTACCATCCATGTGCATTGCACGTTTTTAAAACTAATTTGTTAAATGAAGCCTGAAGAAAGAGACTGAAACTTATCTATTTGATCATCTTTATAAAATTTTCTGTAGGTGATGTCATTTCCATCTAAATTTCTTTTTTTTCATCCATCTGAATGAATATAAATAAAGAAGAAATAAAGAAATCTTGGTATTTTATCTTTCATTTTCTATTTGTGGGTTTCAGATTTGATATTAAAGTCTGAAAGAAGAATAGCACAGATTTTCTATTTTCCTATTCGTAAGCAGAAGAACTGGGTATTTCTGAAGCACATGAAGCAAATAAACGTCTTTTTTATTATTATTCATAGCTAAAATTCTGGTCTATTTTTATTCTTACTGTAGATTTTATGGAAAGCTATGTATCTGAGTCAGCACCTCAAAGCAAAACTCATTTCCAATTCATGACATCTCTTTTTCCTCCAATTACTTAGGTTCATTTCCTTCTCATTTCATTTTTTCCCTTTTGACTCTCACTCACTCCGATGAAATTGCTACAAAGAGCAATTCTCTATTTGAGAGAGATATATCATATACTTGAGTAGGCTTTAGTTTAACTAGGATTTCTTCTTTGTTTTTTTTAAACTACCATAATTACATGGCCTTGACATATAGAACTAAAGTGTAGGAAGGAGAAAGACCGTATGGGAAGAATGCCCATTTGTGCATTTTATTATGGCTGTTGCGGTTATATCTTGCAAGTGTCATTTTTCACTCTTCCGTGGTGTTGTGTTGATGGCCTGTCAGGTTTCCAAATTTATCTCTTTCATGGTTTTTTTTCACTCTTTGTCTTTCCTCAAATCTTGATTCTATTTTTTTCTAGCTCTTCTACTTCTCTTTTTTTCCTTACCATATATTGCTTTTTTTGTGCTCTAATCTATCATCAACTGTGATTGCCAAAACTTGAGTTATTTTCAGTAATATTAGGGTGCAAGGAGACGTCAGAAGTTTTCGTGTGCAATTCTGCTTTAAAATTCAAGTTACTCAGTGTTCTTTAACAGTAAGAATTTCTGGAGAGGATTCGATAAAACATCTGATGGAAGTGCTAAGATATTCATTAAAAATTCATCCCAATCTGTAAATATAATTCTAATCACTGCCTTTGCAGTGGATTTTCTTGGCACATATCCTGCACTTGCCTAGAAACACATTGGCACTTTTTAGGGTTCCAGTGCGGTAATGTTTTCTATATATGCCTTGAGAGGTATTTCTGCGCATCATCTACCCACAGCCGTACAGAGCAGAAAGATCCTCATCCATATCTATGGGGAGGGAAGAAGTTTTTTCATTGTTTTCCCAAACAAATGTCTTTGTCTTAATGATGGCAGAGCAAAAGGAGTCTCACTTACATGCACAGGAGATTGCTAACTGAGCGTGCTAATGGTTCACCACATTTGATGCCTGGGCATTTCTGCAACCTCCATGACCCACGATACCATAGAGCTCCAGGTGATCAGAAAAAATTGAAAAGTATTTTGTATACTCAGAACGCAAGAATAGAAAAAAAGAATGTTCTGATTGTTACATATACACTATTTTCCACAATAACTGTGGTTGTTTTTTTAAAGACTACATTGCAGGAAGAGAAATAGCAAGTATAGCAGTAAGTCTGCTATTATAAATCATGTGCTCAATGCACTGGAGTGCTTATTCAAAAATAGCTCACACCCAGAAAAATATTGCCAAGGTCAGTGAGAGTCAAGATGATCTGAACAAATGCGGATTCTGCAACCCAAAATTTAAAGTTAAAGAGTAAGTATTTCTGAAGTTTCTCTGAATTTGGGCAAGTCAGATTGTTGCAACTTACTTCTCTTAGCAGGATACTTCTCTCCGGTAACATCCAGACATTATTTAATATTATCTCACTAACTGACATGATGACAATTGTACAAAAGAATCAAGTCTCTGTGTCAGATTCTTCAGTGACATGAAGACAGAATTCTCAATTTACTTTAATTAATGACATAATCAAGGGTCCTAAAGTGGAATTCTTTCTTCAAAACAGATATGCCAAACAGCGTGTGTCCAGCAGCTCAGAGGTGAACACTTTCAAAATAGAGGGTGTCCAAAAGACTGACAAAGGCTCTTATTTGTAATGCAGACAGGAAAAACTGGAAACTTTGAAGACTCTTTTTTAAGGGGAATTTTGATTTAACCCCAAAGGATACACAATGATAAACCTAAAGGTAATAAAAAAATATCTGATCCATCAACCTGTATATAATCATGCATCTGGGAACAAGGAGGAGCCAAGTGCGATTTTAGCACAGTACAATGTATTAATATATACTTGTTCAGAGTATTTCCATACTCCTTTCTTGATCAAAGAAGACTGGCTTAGTTTATTCTTGCTTGAGATGGAAACACCTTAAGTGAGAAACAGCTGAAATATTTCCTGTGGATCTATGGAATAAATACGTTCTCTCAAACCACATTTATACCCGTGTTGATTTTGCAGGACTAAAAGGAGTAAAACTAAAAATACCTTTAAGTTGGTCAGCAACTCCAAATACCTAGGAGGAGCAGAAATATGTTAGGCAGTGCAATTTTTACATAGCCATTTTACACAAAAGTACAGTTGTTCAAATATAAAGATGACGCACTCATAGCAATGTGAAGCTCTTTGAGCATGCCTTTACTTGGATAAGAAGTGAACACATACCCAGAAAGAAGCTGAGAATCAGTATCCAAAGGAATGGTAGTTCCACCAGGAGCAGAAGGTGCCCAAAGAGAGGTGCACTAAAGCTCTTCCCACACTCAAGGTGCAGGACTCCCATTAATAGTTAACGGCAACAATACACAAGGAACAAGGTGAGAACAACTCCTTATACAAGAGTTCGAGAAAGCAATTAAATTTGAATTCCCAAAGAACATTTTTGGCAAGCTTACAATTAGTTCAGATGTGAATATCCTCCTTCCCCAGTGTGTTTACAGATACAAACAGACACACAGCAGAAGCAATAATTGTGACCCTGATTCTGTAAGAATTCATCTATCAGGACTGAGGTATTTATATCTTCCTTGAAAACCTGTACACAGTGCTCTGTAAGTGGTTCTGCAAATATCGGATTCCATATGTTTTATTATACATATGTTACTGTATTTAATACAGACACGCATAACCCTGAGGATAAAGTAGCTTCTGTCATCTGTATATGTTTTTTTGAAAGCTTTTAGCACTTCCATGGCTGCATGACAAGTTTAGACTATTACAGTATATCCTAAGTGTAAACTGAGATTTGGAATCAAAGTACGGCTTCATTTATTCAGTATTTGCTGTTCATTAATCTTTTTTCTTTTTTTCTTGAAAACGCTCACCAACTCTTTAACATACCACAGGGCATTGTAATGTCATATATGAGCTTGTCTTGTGGTTATAATAAATAACATGAAGTCAGTCTCTTGGTATTCTTCAACTGTGTAGTCAAAATGGAGATGTAAAAGCTTCAGTAGTCTGTGTTTAACTAAGTCCTGGTATTATTTATACCACTTTGGGGGTCAGCTTAGTGATTACTACAGATGTATGTATATATGTATGTATGTTTATGTATGGATATATATACATAGAGGCAACATATGTTGGCGTGCAGTGAAAAACCCCTCTACCCATATAGGACCACCCATAAAACTTAGAGTATAATTTAAGAGCATGACTTGGATTTGGATTTATATTTTCCTTAACACTGTTTTCCTGTGCTTTTAACCTCTGTTAGTTACAAAGCCTCCAAAAAAGTCTTCAAGAAGAGATACTTACAAGAACTGATTTTGCCAACAGTAAGACAAAAGTATTTTATCCCATTTTCCAGTGAAAATGTTGACCTTCCTTACTGAGAGATTTTGATCAAAATCTGTCCTACTTTCAAAACTAAAAAGGCCTCTTGTTCTCTGGTCGGAGAGCCAGGGGACAAGTAGTTATATTTTTAGAATAGTTTTATGATGGGAAAGCCCACATCTGCATAGAGTAAATATCTATTTTCTACAGCAGCTGCAGAATCTGAATGCAGTAATGGCAACTGACTTGTGGAAAGGAATGATCTATTTATTCTCGACACATCTGGCTTTCTCAATGGATTTTATAACCAGGCAGCCTATAGAATTATATATAAAAGTTTGGTCCTATGGGCAGATAAGGATAACAGGACCCACAACCAGAATTGAACTGCATTAGAAATTAATGTGAAAACATGCATGCTTCCTAGTTATCAAGAAGATAGCTATGACTTTCTGGGTTGATATATAGCATAAAAGCAAATACTTGAAGATTGTATTCATACAAAAAATGAAAATGATACTTTCATTAATTCATTCTCTATGTGCTTACATTAAGTTATGCAATAGAGTTTGAAGTTCAAAACTGCCTTTTCTTAAGTACACTAGAAAAGAAAAAGACAGATTACACTTGATTTACGTACGCTACAACTAGAAAACCGTGAATATATTTTGCACTATTGGTAAAAACAGAGCAAATACATTAAAATATAGTGCATGCATTATACATTTTGCTTGTTTTCTGTCATGCAAGATGCAATTTACCATAAAATAACATAATATGCTTCAACTTCAAAAGTACTGTGCTTTGGTTTTTTATTGAACAAGAAATCTGGGGGGAAATAGCATCTCTTTCTGACACTTTGCTAAGTTTCTAAAATTATTCCTTAAATTTCAGAACAAAAATAAATATCCAGAAATTCATCCTGTGTTCTGTGAACTAAAAGAGCTTAAAAATAGATATTCTCCAGTAGATCACTGACCCTTGCCCAGACTCATGTGGTAATGAAATATTACCATGACAGAGAAGTTAAAGGAGGTATAGTTACGAAGAATTTGGTAAATTTGACTGGAAAATATCCAACTGCTTCTATTATTAATGATATATGTGCTTTTTATTTTAATATTCCTTTTTCTTCTCATTACTTTTTTATGTTTGTTGGCAGTACTATTCATCTAAGAGATGTTTATAGGCACTTATACCCTAAGGAAACCTAACTGTGAGATACAACTGCAATATGATACTGGAAACAAATACTTCTACAAATTAGAAGGAGCTGATCATTGTACATCAGCTTATAAATTTCCAAAAACGTAAATTATGTTTTCTTGGGTAATTCTAACATTTCACCTGCCCTTCATATACCAGATTAACATACCTTTTCCACTCCAGCTCAAACTCTTGGTAGCATGATCTGATTGACGTATAGGAAGATCTTCCTAAGTCAGACTGCAGTTGTAACTTTGCTATGAGCCCTGAGTAACAGTACAGATGTGAATAATTGCTGGTAATCAAAAGCTTAGCTTCCCATCTCCTTCTCTCTTCCTGCCTGCAGGCTTTCTTTCTCCAGGAGGACCAAAGGAAGGGGGAGAAGGCAAGAGTAGGAAGCCCTCTCTACCCTGTTTTCCAATGCACTAAGGAAGGAGAACAGCACCTCTGTGAAGTCTGCTTTACTTTTATTGTAAATAGAAAGAAAATGCAGCCTTACTTCACTGTACCAAAAAATAAGACCAGCAGCAATGGTACTTATTAAGAGCAGTATCTGCTAAAATAAGTTATGTACATTTTTCTCTCTGATTTTCTCTTTGAAATAGGAGGAAGCTCTAGTGAACAAGGAGTGGAAGACTGGGGCTGAGAAAGATTATCCTACATATCAGCAACTTGGAAAGAAGGGGACGTAAGCCACGTCATGTTCAAAGATGCTGTTAAGTCGTGTAGAAAAGAAATCAGGGAAGCAAAAGCCCAGCTGGGGCTTAAATTGGCCACTTCTGATAAGGAAAATAAGAAGAGCTTTTATAAATATATCAATGGTAGAAAGAAGGGCGGCAGAGACCTCCACTCCTTGTTGGATATGGAGGGAAATATAGTAACCAAAGATGCAGAGAAGGCTGAGGTACTTAATGCCTTCTTTGCCTCAGTTTTCAAGAGTAAGGAAGTCTGTTTGCTAGACAGTTGGTCCTCTGAAGTGGTTGATGGGGGCAGGGTCCAATATGGCCTTTCTGCAATCCATGAGGAGGAAGTTAGAGACCTGCCGAGCCACTTGGATCCTCATAAGTCTATGGGGCCGGATGGCATCCATCCTAGGGTGTTGAGAGAGCTGGTGGATGAGCTTGCTAAGCCCCTCTCCATCATCTTTCAACAGTCCTGGCTCACCAGAGAGGTCCCGGAAGACTGGAAGTTGGCCAATGTGACGCCCATCCACAAGAAGGGCCGTAAGGATGATCCAGGTAATTACAGACCTGTCAGCCTGACCTCGGTCCCAGGTAAAATCATGGAGCAGATAATCCTGGGTGAAATAATGCGGCACCTGCAGAACGGCCAAGAGATGAGGCCCAGCCAGCATGGGTTTAGGAGGGGCAAGTCCTGCCTGACCAACTTGATCTCCTTTTATGACCATGTGACTCGCCTGGTGGATGAGAGGAAGGCTGTGGATGTGGTATACCTGGACTTGAGCAAGGCCTTTGACACTGTCTCTCATAGTAAACTCCTAGAGAAGCTGGCAGCCCGTGGCTTAGACGGGAGCACTCTGTGCTGGGTTAGGAATTGGTTGGATGGCCGAGCCCAAAGAGTGGTGGTGAATCCAGTCGGTGGCCGGTCACCAGTGGTGTTCCCAGGGATCGGTGTTGGGTCCGGTCCTGTTTAATATCTTTATTGATGATCTGGATGAGGAGATTGAGTCCATCATCAGCAAGTTTGCAGATGATACCAAGCTGGGAGGAAGGGTTGATCTGTTAGAGGGTAGGATGGCCCTACAGAGGGACCTGGACAGATTGGAGAGATGGGCTGATTCTAATGGGATGATGTTTAATAAGTCCAAATGTCGGGTACTTCATTTTGGACACAACAATCCCATGCAGAGCTACAGACTGGGGACAGAGTGGCTGGAGAGTAGTCAGGCAGAAAAGGACCTGGGAGTGCTGGTTGACAGGAAGCTCAACATGAGCCAGCAGTGTGCCCAGGTGGCCAAGAAGGCCAATGGCATTCTGGCCTGCATCAGGAATAGTGTGGCAAGCAGGACCAGAGAAGTTATCGTCCCCCTGTACTCGGCACTGGTCAGGCCTCACCTTGAATACTGTGTGCAGTTCTGGGCCCCCCAGTTTGGGAAAGACGTCAGTGTGTCCAGAGGAGGGCAACGAAGATGGTGAAGGGGCTGGAGCACAAGCCCTATGAGGAACGACTGAGGGAGTTGGGGCTGTTTAGTCTGAAGAAGAGGAGGCTCAGGAGAGACCTCATTGCTTTCTACAACTACCTAAAAGGAGGTTGTAGTCAGGCAGGGGTTGGTCTCTTCTCTCAGGTGACCAGTGACAGAACTAGAGGGCATGGACTCAAGTTTCATCAGGGGAGGTTTAAGCTTGATGTTAGGAAAAAGTTCTTCACTGAAAGGGTGATTGGCCATTGGAATGCACTGTCCAGGGAGGTGGTGGAGTCGCTGACCCTGGAGGTGTTTAAGGGGAGACTGGATGAGGCACTGAGTGCCATAGATCATGAGTTGGTGTTGTGTTGGGTTATAGGTTGCATTTGATGATCTCAGAGGTCCTTTCCAACCTTGTGATACTGTGATACTGTGAGCTTTCCAACCCAGGAGTTAGCTTTGCTCTTTGCAGACTGTAGACATTTGAATAAATACCATGAATAGGTGATGTTTGGGAAGGTTTCCTGTAGTTACAGAAACGTGTTTCTTTCTGTTAAAGAAACTCTTGCTATCCTGCCACCAATGTTTAATTCCATTCTCTTTACCAGAAAATACCAACAGAATTAACTATGTCTTGCTTACGGACTGAGGAGGGGAAAATACACAATATATAGTACTGTATAACATGAAGATTATATCAAAAAAGTCATCAAGGTGATATAGATGTTATTTATAACCAAAACAGGAACATCCATGGACAAGAGAAGAATTGAAAACATTGAACCTGGAGCATTTGTAGGGTAGTCTAGAAATGTGTGAAAGGCATGGTTTTTTTTTAAGTAGAAGAGAAAGTACTGGAAAACTGTGGGTAGTCACCATACATAATGAAGTTCACTACTTTTTAAAATGTCAACTCAGACAAGCCTTAAATTCTTCTGAAGTCTTTTCTGTAGACTGTAACCTAAGATAATAACGCAGTGTATTACTACAAGTTGTGTTATCATATCACTAGTCGTGGCACACTAAGTGTTCCAGGGCCAGTCAAAGTAATAATGGTTCTGTCACTTTATAGCACAGTAGACAAACAGTTGCATACATAGCTAGGATCAGTTAGTGGTGAACATTTACATGAGTTATTAAAGATATAACAAGATACTTAAACATTCAATTGTCTGATAGCCATGCGTTATCATTACTGTGTATTAAAGTTCTCATAGTTGAACATGCTACTTTTTATGCCCAGAAAAGAAAAAAACTTGTGTTTTTAGAGCATTTGCAATGTTGGATCTCCTTCTTAGATGGAAGGAGTAAATAAATTCTTTTCGTACTTTGGAGCAATTAATACTCAACTCTTGCCTGATTTGCCACTGAATTTGTCTTGGATTACTTAGAAAATTGTCTTCTTCACAATTTTTTTTGTTATGGGCCTGTAAAGCAGTCTTAATGATCTGGACAAACCCTGAAGTACCTCTAAAACTGTATGGAAAAACTAATTGAGGATTTACAACAAGTGGAGCTTAATAGCTCAGGCAAATTCTCTCCAATATGTTAATAAAGTACTGTGGCACTGTGGTGTTTCTCTCTTGACGTCTCCTCAGTTATTATTCCTGTATCATCTCAATTAGCTGCTACAGGATCTTATTAATGTAATTCCTACCTAATTCCCTTTCTCATTTTTGCTTTCCTATGTCAGCAGTATTTTGATACATGATCTTTTACTGTGTACACCTATTTGTTTCATGTATTTGAGAACATTTTCTAATAGACCCTTCCCATTCTATTCTACCCTGTATGACATATTAACACTAAATCCATAGAACTGCTATGGCTGGTTTGCTGTCTCTATCTCTCTCTTTCCCTCTCTACCTCCCTATCTGTCTCATACACTAAAAAAAAAAAAAGCCTAGTATTTGCAGTTTTAAATAATCTAGAAATACATATTAGGAGTCAGGATGCTCTGGTGTGATATTCTTTTCCCATTGTTCCAATCCTCGACCATTCTTTCGGTAAAGACATTTTTCCTAATATTCAATCTAAACCTCCCCTGACACAAGGCCATTTCCTCTTGTCCTATCACTAGTTACTTAGAACAGACCAATACCCACCTCGTTACAACCTTCTTTCAGTTAGCTGTAGAGAGCAATAAAATTTCTCCTCAACCACCTCTTGTCCAGAATAAACAACCCCAGTTCCCTCAGTCGCTCCTCAAAAGACTTGTTCTTGAGAACTCTTACCAGCTTCATTGTCTTTCTCTGGACGCGCTTCAGCAACTCAATGTCCTTATTGTACTGAGGGGCACAAAATTAAACACAGTATTAGAGGTGAGGTCTCACCAGTTGCCAGTACAGGGGCAAATTCACTTCCCTACTCCTGCTGGCCACACTGGTTCTGATACAAGCCAGGATGTTGTTAGCCTTCTTGGCCTCCTGGGCACACTGCTGGCTCATGTTCAGTTGTAAACCAGTACCCCTAGGTCCTTTTCTACCAGGCAGCTTTCCAGCAACTCTTCCCCAAGCCAGTAACTTTAAATGGACTGTTGTGTCCCAGCTGCAAGTCTCAGCATCTGACCTTTTTAAACCTCATATAAGTGACCTCAGCTCATCAATCCAGCCTGTCCAGATCCCTCTGCAGTGCCTTCCTTCTCTCAAGCAGGTCGACTCTCCTTCTCAGTTTGGTGTCACCTGCAGACTTACTGAGGGATCACTCAATCTCTTCATCCAGATCATCGATGAAGACATTAAACAAGACTTGCCCTAACACTGAGCTCTGGGAAACATCATTTGTGACCAGCTGCCAGGCAGATTTAACTATGTTAAATCACCATAACTCTCTAGGATTGACCATCCAGCCAGTTTTTTACCCAGTGAAGGGTGCACCAGTTTATGCCATGAGACACCATCTTCTCCAGGAAAATGCTGTGGGAGACAGTATCAAAGCCTTTACTAAAGTCCAGGTAAAAAACATTCACAACTTTTCCCTCATCCTCTAGGCAGGTCATCTTGTTGTAGAAGGAAATCAGCTTGGTCAAGCAGGACCTGCCTTTCAGAAGCCCACAATGACAGTCCGTGATCACCTGATTGTCCTGTACCTGTATGAACCACTCCATAATTTTCACTGGTACTGAGGTCAGGCTGACAGGCTCATTTTTCCCTGGATCCTCCTTGCAGCCCTTCTTGTAGTTGGCATTGGCAAGCCTCCAGTCTTCTGGGACCTCTCCTGTTAACCGGTGCGCTGACGATGACAGAGAGTAGCTTGCCAAGCTCCTCCACCAGCTCCCTCAGTACTCTTGGGATCTCATCTGATCCCATAGACTTGTGAGTGTTCAGGTGGGGTAGCAGATCAATAACATTTTTGTATTTCTTGATGTTGTCCCTAAATTTACTGCCTAAAAAGGCAACAGCAACTACAGAAGAGGTAGTGTCTTGAAAAATGACAACTGTGGATGTTTAAATTTTGGCTCAGGATTTCTGCCTGAATACAGACTATGATATTTGTGCCAGTTAAATCTTTATTTTAGTGTCCCAGCTAAAATATATAGTAAAGATAATTGTTAATGTACATTTCTTCATAGACATGAAAGAAGATGTTTCTGATAAATTTTTGCTATGCCTTTATAATTTTTTGAATGGACAAAAGGCAATGACCATGGTCTCATCTTCAAAAACAAGCATTTCTTCAAATAAAGTAAGTAATAACCCTTTCCAATTGAAAGGAAGACCTTGGCAGGGAAACCCACTCCTACAAAGATGAATTTAGTATATAGGCCTGGGAGGCTATTAATTTAAACATGTGACCAAGATTTTGAAAATATTTAATGCTCTCTTTCTCTTTCTTAAAAGCAATCTAGGATTCCACTTTTAATACAATTCCAAATAACCTTTAAATATTTCTTAAAAATCACCTAAATTTTCTGGTGAAATATGCTGAATTTTAAGGAAAAGCATATTTAAACTTCCAAGGTTCTTATTAAATTTAACTCAAGAGCGTTGATACAATCAACAAACAGTAGCAATTTAAAAAGCTTAGTTGAATACTGAGAAATTAAATAGCCTAAGAAATATCCTGTCAAAAAGTGTTATGGGTCATTTGATTTTGAGAGCAGTGATTATAGAAGAAATTCTCAAATGAGAACACTTTTTATGAGAAAGATTTGTAGCTTCTGTGATTAGGAAAGAATGCTCCGAGTTCTAGTCTGCTGAGTCAGAAAAATTAACAGAAATAATGATGACCAATGAGACCAAGAGTATAGAGTAATTAAGCAGAAACTATGGTAATAGAATCTGTCCCCATCTTTCCTGTAGGCCCCCTTGAAGTACTGGACATCTCCCTGTGGCCTTCTCTTGTCCGTGTTGAACAACCCCAACTCTCTCTACCTGCCCTCATAGCAGAGGCATTCCAGCCCTTGGATGATTTTTGTGATCCTCATCTGGACCCACTCCAACAATTCCATGTTGTTCGTGTGCCAAGGACTCCAGAGCTAGACACAGCACTCCAGATGAGGTATCACGAGAGCCAAGCAGAGTGGCAGAATCGCCTCCCTCAGCCTGCGGGTCACACTTCTTGATGCAGTCCAGGATACAGTTGGTCTTCTGGGCAGAGAGCATACATTGTTGTCTCATGTCCAGTTTTTCATCCATCAGTACCCTCAAGTCCTTCTTCACAGGACTGTTGTCAATCACATCATCCTCCAGCCTGTATTGAAACTGAGGATTGCCCAGACCCAGGTGTAGGACCTTGTACTTGGCCTTGTTGAACCTCATTATATTCACACAGGCCCACTTCTCCAGCTTGTTCAAGTCCCTCTGGATGACATCCCATCCTTCAGGAGAGTCAACTACACAACTCAGCTTGGTGTCATCCGCAAACTTGCTGGGGATGTACTCAATCTCACTGTCTATATCATTGATGAAAATATTAAACAGCACCGGTCCCAGTGTGGTCCCTTGAGGGACACCGATTATCACTGATCTCCATTTGAACAGTCTGTCAGTGATGGCTACCCTCTGGATTTGACCATCCAACCAATTCCTTGGTCATAAGATCTTCTTCCAAAGATAATTTTGAAAAAAAGTTACAGCATGGATCTCTCTCATCTCCTTCCTTCCCACGCACAAAAAAGAGTCACAGAAAAGAATACAAATACACTATATTTTGAATGATAACATTTGAAATTCTCAAATGCTCTAAATACTGCCTACTGAAGGAGTTTAAAAAAATTGCCTAAAGCAAATCAATATTCTCCTGCCTTATTCTGTCATACTTGGGCCTTTTGTGCTTTGGCAAAGTTTAATATTGCTGTATCTGAGCCAGTGATGAGATCTGTGAGACTGTATATGGCTAAAGTGCTCCCACGCATGTGATTACCTGCACTTAAAAACAAAACTTAAAAAAACCACAAACCCATAACACAATGCACAACACGTTTTGTTCCCAGGCTTAAACTGAATAAGAAATTCAAATACCCTGATTTATTATGAAGAAGTCCTCAGGAAGCATTTGAAAGGACAGCTCTCTAGCTGTAAACATCCATTCCAAATTTAACCATATGTATGTCCACTTTCATATGTTCTGTCAATTCATGCATTATTGATTGCATTCATTACTAAGCAATGGTTCATATCTTCAGTACAAAATAGATGCCTTAAAATTTTCATGAAACAAGTATTTCAGCTGCTGTTTTGGAGAAAAATATGACTAGACTGTTTTAACCACCTCTATCTCTAGTTTAGCAACTTTATTTGGATTTTTTTTCTCTTCAAAATAAGAGAAAGGAGAAGGATGGAGGCTCTATAATAAGGGCTGCCAAGAGAATTATCTCTCCTACTCCACTAATTCTGAAAGTTAAATTCCTCTTTAACTTTCTGCCCTTGGGTTTTCTTCTGCACATACCTGACTCTGTACACTTGGAGAATGCATCTGACATTGCCAGGGCTAATAACAGTGTTACCATACAGCAATGTTGTTCCTGGAACAGGTTGTCACGGATCAACAGACTGTAACAACAGGCTGATGCAATTATGGTGAATAACAGCAAAAACAGTGAGTTGCTTCCTGACTGAGACAGACTGTTACTCTGTTTGCCTGAGGGATTTTCCCAGTGATACAAGCTCTGACCATTAGATCCCCAATTACAGCAGCTAACGGAGAAGGGGAGCACGTATGTCTGCAGTGGGGGCAATCGAGACTGTGAAGTGAAATAAAATAAAGCAGCCTCTGTGTTGTAGCACATAAAGTTCCTGGAAACCTGGTTGCTCAAAGCACAACAAAAGGCCAATAGAGAGAGGGAATTGGCTTGAGGGTAGGTCTGATATTAGGGAAAAGCTGAACAACAGTGATGTTGGTAAAGGAGGTTCAACCAAGACTCCTGTGACTCTCAGCCAACAGAGCTTGAAGGAAGAAGGCAACAAAGATATATTTTGCCTTCTCATGCATACCTGAAGCTGCACCTGGAAAATGGCTAGTATTTATCACAACCTAAGCTGGTAAGACTCAGTAGTACAATGAGTTGCTCAAAGTTGGTTTCTCGCTACAGACAGCTCAGATTAGCACAGATCCAGAGAAAAAAACCTGTTGACCTTGATCACAGAAACCATGCTTAATTTCAGGTATTCGTTTCCTTCAACAACCCAGGTGGAAAGGAGCAATGGGCACAAACTGGAACACAGGATGTTCCACCTGAACATGAGAAAAAACTTCTTGTCTTTGAGGGTGACAGATCATGGAAACAGGCTGCCTGGGGAGGCTGTGGGCTCTCCTTCTCTGGAGATATTCAATACCCAGGTGAACTCATTCCTGTGCAACCTGCTCTAGGTGAACCTGCTTTAGCAGGAAGGTTGGACTAAATGATCTCCAGAGGTCCCTTCTACTCCTTAATATTCTGTTATTCTGTGATTCTATGATTCTGTGATTCGGTATTTGTTTGCCTTGTTATAATATTAATTACGTCAAAGAAAATGGATGATCTTAAGTGGTTAAAATATGAAGAGTCACATTCAGATTCCAACTATACTATATTTCATTCTTTATATCAGTCTTCAAGGTTTTTAAATATATTTTCAAAACCTAAAGGAAGGAATAAATAAGTTGAATAATACTCTTGCCCAAATAAACTCTTTGACTGATTGTATAATTTTTGCCACTGTTTAAGAACTGAAAGAATGCAAGATGTAAAATCAAAGTAGTTGCTCTGAAAAAAAGCAAAGCAATGAAAGGAAAGAATGCAAAGAAGGTAGAATATGGAGATCTGAACCTAAACTCTGTACAAGCTGTGAGATATTTTTTCCCAGTAATTTTGTCAAAACAGAACTAGATTTACGAAGATTAAAATCTTACAGTTTTAAAGTGTTTTCTAAACTGAGTTTGTATTTCCTGAGATAAGAGGCAGTCAGCTTGTATGTTCCCAGCTATAACTTCTCAGGCTGCATTTAAAAACATTGCCCTTTGTAGACATGGGAATAAATCCTGTATAATTTGCAGATGGAGAAAATAATCCCATCAATTTCTACAAATTACAGGTATGATCATAATTCTAATTTTTTTCCATATTTGTTAGCCCTTACTGCACATGACATTTTGCTTTGTGTTACTGTACCCGACAATATGCACAGGAATACCAAGCTTGTCAGGATGGAAAAATTTATTCATTCTGCACTAATCTTTTAATTCCTCTTTTTTCTAATCTCAATGGTCAAGATTCTTTTATCATGATTTTTATTCATGTCTGAAACTGAATACCCTTTTATTGTTGCATTATGGTTTCTCACCCGAACTGTTCTTTTCCCCTAAATTCAAAGAGCTTGCATGGGCCTATGTTTTAGGTTTGTGACGAAAATAGCGTTGGTGACAGGGATGTTTTAGGTACTACTAAGCAATACTTACACAGCATCCAAAACTTTTTTCTTACCGTCTCACCAGAGAGCAGGTAGGAGTGCACAAGAAGTTGAGAGGGGCACAGCCAGGATGGATGACTCCAAATGATCAAAGGGATATTACATACCATATGACATCATTCTGATGCTCAGCAATAAAAGATGGATGAAGAAGGAAGAAAAAGGGTGTCTTCGGAGTTAGGACATTTGTCTTCCCAAGTAACTGGTAGGTATGATGTAATCCTGCTTTCCTGGAAATGGCTGAACATCCCTGTGTGCTGATGGGAAACAGTGAATCAATTCCTTGTTTTCCTTTGCTTGAGCACACAGCTTTTGCTTTACCTATTAAACTGTGCTTTTCTCAACCCATGAGCTTTCTCACTTTGACCCTTAAAGTTCTTTTCACTATCTCACTGAGGGGGATTGAGTCTTAGATGCCTACTGGGGTTAAACCATGACAGAGACACTTCCCACAGTTGAATTCAGCAGTTATTTATGGAGCTATCTGTCTCTGAAGCCATATTTTTCACAAGGACATACAGTCTTGCTCTACAGCTGATAAAACAGATAGGTGTTCTTTGGATTGAGTACTGTGCAGGTATGCAGAAACACGTCAAGCCATGGAAAACTATTCTGATATTCATTTTCAAAATCTGAGAAATAGAACATAAGAAACGACATTTATCCGAAACATTTTATAATGGTAATAGTAAATAAATATTCTTCACCAGAACAGATTTGTTTCTATCCTAAGCTGTATCTAGCATAATTTGTCTCCTCAACATATTATTTTCTTGGGAAAATTCTTTCTTACATTCTCCTACTTTGAATATTCTTCCCAACACTCATGTATGAACAGTTATGGGATAACCTCTGCCTTCTCCATGGTCTTAATCTCTTTCCTTTCTTAACACTTTACATTTTTCCTAAGCTATCCCTAAATCTGGAACATCACATTATATCTGGCAAGCACTTCCATCTCTGCTTTTGGATTCTACCTTTAAATAAAGACTCCTCACTGTTCTGAAAATACTTAAAATGTTGATCCACTCCAGTAAATATACTGTCTCCAGCCAGCAGTGTTTTTTATTAAATTATTTACATTTAAATTAGAACCATCCTTTGGTTGCTATCTCTAAAGTCCAATCGTGTCTACGATATAATGGAATTAAGTTGATAAGTGTACGTGTTTCCATCTTTCATAGTGCTGAGTCACTCTACTACGAAAAAAATAAGTGTTATTAACCATAAATCAAATTAATTTTATTCAAATGCAGTTCTGGAAATGGAGAGGCTTATCAGGAAAATGGAAGTTCACAGGGTAGATAACAGGAGGAATGTGTAATTAATATGATTTTGGACAAAAAAATACGTGAAGAGGACACACAGGCTCTTATAGCTCTTCCCTCTTGCACAAATGGACTGATGACCCTGGCAGCCTCATTCTACCAAGTGCACCAAGATCTGCTCCAGCAAAGACCCTCAGCACACATTCAGGTCTGGTTTGAAAGTTATCCTGGGGGGCAACTGAAAGCTACACCCATGTCCTGGACTTTGTTGGATCAGAACTAATTCATTAAGTCAATTTTGGTAGAATTTTAAAAGGAATCTAAGAAAACTTGGTGAATTAGCAAAGCAGTAAACACTTGCATATTTAATTAAATTTCTTGGTAGAAAACACAAGAGTGACCTTAATGTCACTTTAATCTTTCAATATTTGAAGCTGTATACTATGACCTTCTTTCTTGATACATGTTCATGCTAAACCTGTCAAGAAGAAAATAAACAAAAGACAAGTTCAAAAAGATGCATTTACACTTCTGCAAACTATTCTGCATTCTTGATTTTAGTTTCAAACAAAGGCGTCAGTTTTCATTTTTTTATATATCCTTCACCAGTTTCTACTTGGGAGGTAACTGCTCAGAGATCTCACATGGGTGCTCTCCTAGGGGAATCTAATTTCTCAGTTTCAACATGCCCATGGCATCTGCTTTCCATACCGACAAGACACAATCTTTCTGTCACTGACGTCAGAGGAATCATCAGCACATTTGACAACAGTGATATTCAGCACTGGATATAGCTATCATATCAGCAAAAATAACATGGCAGTTTAGCAGAAAAGTTGTGAAAAGAAGGACTTGGAAAGATTTCATGTATGAAAAAAATGATTAAAAATCAATATTATTTTAATTTGACTGTTAACATTTTAAGAAGTGGTTTTATAAGACAGAAAAAAGCATCTTGGTCACAGCAAATTCTGCCTGGAGATACCAAGAAGACATGGGAGAAATGACTGCTTGACAGTATTTTACATCAATTATAGATAAACTAGTAAATAATTTGAAAATGTTGCTCAGAGAAAAGTTGATCAGCACATCAAGAAACGACATTTTGATTTTTTTTCTATTCAGAGAAAACTTACAGGTACTTCTATACTTCGCTTCTTTTTAATATTATTTCACTCTTTGAAGAGTGTGCTGCAAGATTCAACAAGCCTTAGGAACTAGAATACGGATCATTTTAAGCTGCATAAGAAGAGACATAATCAAGTTCAAACATTAGCAAATACTTGCAATTAAGGATTTTGCTGTTAGGGTCTTTGACTGCTAACTGGAAACACAAATACCCTGTCAATACCACAGACTCAAATCATATGTTTTATACAAGTATGTGTATTTTAATAAAAGAAGTGGCCAGGAAAGAGGAGGCCAGTTTATGTTAAAGAACTTGTGTTTTTAAGGCTATTTAAGCCCAAGTCTTGGCTCTGAAACAGACTTCAAGTCTATATTTATATAATAAACCACTTACATTTTTCTTTTTGAGTGCATCTAGTATTCAAATACCAATATGGCTATGTAAAAAGTTTTAAGACATGGGAATAACTTTTTCAAATTTATTTATTTATCTGTTTTTACTCTAGAAGCCAAAATTCCACTTTCAAATGTTGGAAAATGGTGTGCAAACTTTAGCAAAATGCCTACAGATTTCTTTTGTTGTTTAAGTGAGCCTGGTACCACTCAAATACGTTCATGCTCAGAAATTAGTGATGGCCTCAGTGTCTGCTGAACTCAACATTTGTCTTCTCATTTTTAATACTGATCACCAGTGCTTTGTTCTCCTAAAGTTTGATTTGAACCTTGTTGTTAAACTAACTTAGGAGACTTTCTTTTATCATTTATTATTGACACTCATAAAAACAAATAACATTATATAACTCATAATATATCTCTTCTCAGGATGAGACAATCAGATTATTGATATCTTTGAAAAGCCACCAGCATTCACAGAAACTGACAAACTTCCACTTTCGAAATACAAGTAAACTTGGAGGAACCAGACATCCTTTTCTCTTTTTGATGGTTAAAATTTTTTAATATAGAAGATTTACCATAAGAATTGTGCTAAAGCATTTTTTCCTTTAAAATTAGAAAACAGTAATAGCAGCATAAGATACTGTGGCTGTTCAGAATACAGCAACAGACTGAAAGGCCACCACCAAAAGATGATGATTTCACAGTGTAAGTCGCTGCTTTATAGGCTGAGTGCCAGAGCTTACAGTTTAACTAGGTGTGGCAGAAGGAACCTGGGTTGATAGTACCATTTTCACTGAGTCTTAGAAGAAGGAAAACCAAAATCCTTGGGGTTGGTTAAGTGCCTGCAATTACTTTGACTTTGCTTCTTGAATCTTTCTCCCTACTAGTCCCTAATTTGAAAATTTCAATGGAAGTACTGTCTCCCTTGCAGTACTTTTCAGCACATTATCAACAACTTCTATTGAGTGAGATGGGGGATTAAACACTGTATGCAAAGCAGATTGAAAATTGCAGTCTGTTTAATATCAGACAGGAAACAAAAGACAGAAAACAATTTAATATTTCTCTTCTGACCTATAGATTTTGTATAGTATATATTAAAAAAACCCCAAAACAACAAACCCCCAAACCCCTCAAGACCCAAATTAAACCAAAAATAATAAAAGAAAACCCTGTAACAGTGTAAGATTTAGGGTGTGCCAAACGGTTTTCTGATTTTTTCCTACAGCAGTGAATGCACATGTAAACTTACTGTCTATTAAAATCCTGTACCTTGAAAATAATCTCACAGAAAAATAAGATAAAAGAAATACCCCTTTGTGTTGTTTGTTTTTTTTTTCCAAGCAGACAGCAGTATCTTTTCCATCTGCTTTATAAGGGGGTTTTAGAGTTGGTTTACTGTGTAAGACTTGTACAGATCAGCACTATGCAGATAAGCGGTAGTGACGTGGTAAGTATATATTCACACCTCAAAGAATGGCATTATACTTTGTCACCAGAATCACTGGATTATGGTCCCAAAGGAATGAAAATTAAATTCACAACCTAATAATTCTATTATCACATTTATTTCATCAAAGATGCTGATGGCCTTTTTTAGTATAGACATTTAAAATCATAAACATGAATTAATATTTATACAAGGAAATAAAAATGACTATCAGTCACTAGTTAATTGTCTTCTATGTCCACTGGAAATATAAGTAGTTAAGATTTTACTCTTTATAAATATAAGGCTAATTTTTTGTGGCTTTGATCTGACAACATAATCTAATATAAACATATCAGAGGAATGGAGTAAACTTCCCTAGGATTCTTTCCATGCCTATGCTTTTTCTTCCTTCTTGTAGATGTTTATCTGATAGGACTTACATACAGTTATGGAATGGAAGGCTGATATACCCATAAAAATTTACATATCACAACATGGACTCTTCAGAGGTAGCTGAAGACTAAATGAATTCTGAAAGTGATTGTGATGTATTTTCTTCTGTTTATTTTTGAGTTTAAAGATATTTGATAATGATAGTAGAATATGACATATTTTGTTGGGTGGCCAAGGGGAAAACCCACAGTATTCCTAACATTCCTTCAAAAGAAATTAAAATAATCTGTCAACAGGATGAATGGCTGATCACTCCTCACGAGGATCGAAGTTTTTAACCACTCTGATAAAAAGAAAATGAGCACAAAGGAGTGAAATCAATCAAATTTTTACCTTTGGGCCACATGGAAATTCCTAAGTAACACAGCTGCCACCTTTGAAAACACAGACAGTGGAAAATATACCTTCTTTCCCACATTCCTCAAAGTTTCCCCTTACCCCAGTCACTCTTTCTCTGTGTCTCACTCAGCACACAAACGAATGAGAAATCCTGTTTCATGCCTTGCTTCCCTAAGCCAGAGAATCCCCCAAGCTTTTGATTCTACTTAAATATCAGTGTGACTCAGAATTCTACCCATCAGG
The DNA here is from genome assembly GCA_033558185.1 of Dromococcyx pavoninus. Classification (NCBI taxonomy): domain Eukaryota; kingdom Metazoa; phylum Chordata; class Aves; order Cuculiformes; family Neomorphidae; genus Dromococcyx; species Dromococcyx pavoninus. The sequence continues at coordinate 654,223 of JAUMJL010001259.1, read as the reverse complement.
AATAGTAGGGATGCTTTGAAAGAATAGCACCCTCAAAGACCCAACAGTTTTGTTTATTCAGCTGATCAGCAGCAGCAAGAAAGCAAATTATGAGTTTCTAGTACTAAACTTAATGTATTCTACAAGTAGTTCCGCTGAAGTCAACAATAAGATTGAAGGAATAAACTGTTCCTCAGTTGGTCAAAGCAAGTTAAATACTGAAAGCAATTATTAACCCTTCTGGTGACATATTGACTTGAATGTCAAGTAAGTTTCTGTATGGAGTCCATCATTCAATATCTTGATTGAACCCTGTATGGGCTATGACAGAACACATACTAAACCAATTCACAGCTGTTTTGAAGCTGGAAGAGAATAACTACTTCAGAGGGTACATACACAGACATCTTAAAAGGTTGCAACTACTATTAATAAAATCTTAATTATTTAATAACTAGAATTTACAAAAGTCTTCTCCAATAGGGACAATTTGTAACTGAAGTGTAAAAGGGAAAGAATAATCACATGTCCAAACATATAAGGCAAAGAGAGTAACAAGATAGATGCACCAGAACGACAGGATGTTGTGCTGATTGATGAAGTACTTATGAGTCACAAACAGCACTTTCATAACAAAAAAAAGGTCAAAGGGAAACAAATGCTACAATGTATTAAACTGTATTAAGAGTAATAAATCTAAAACCAAATGACTTAATCACTCTGTTCTACTTGGTGCTTATTAAGCATCAGTTAGAGTCATCCATCCACTTTTAAACACCACATTTGAAAAATGACAGGTAAAACTGGGAGTTCAGAGAAAACAAAAAAGTTATGAAGCATTTAAAAAGTAGGTCCCACCAGACAGCATCTAGGCAAAAAAAAAAGGCTGATGGAAAGCACGCTAACTGATGTAACAAAAGGGACGACAAGAAATTACTCCTGCTTAGTCCACGTTGACTGATAACCAGCAGGGTTACTAGGTAGCTACAAGGAAAGTATATTTTAGATAAACAAAAAAAGTCTTTATAAGTCACCAGCGTAGGCTGCTTGATCATCTTCACTGGAGGTCTTTATATCTAAATAGATAACATCAATCAACAGGGTTGAATAATGTACAGTCTTGCTACATTGTAAGGAATGGTATTGTTGGCTTGAGAAGTCCCTTGAGAGCCACATCTTTGTGTGGATGTGGATATGCAAATATAGACCTAAATACTTCACAGCTATATATGGAGGAAGATACGTGATGAATAATCCTTCTGTTAAGACACGCATGGACTATTCAGAATCTCCTCATAAGTGAAGGCACAGTAAATGTCAAAACAGGGACTGATCATTTATTATATGGAATGGATTTTCTCCTTTCACTGTTCTGCAGGCTGAAATGATTCTTACTTGACAGCTGTGTAGTGTTGAAGCTGCTTAAACCATATAGAGCAGAGAAATACAAGAATTTAACCTTCACTAGCTTCCAAGATCTGCTAACAAATGGTGCAACTAGACACAGCTCTCAACTAGAATTTCGTATTTAAACAACCTTTTCAGATCTCAAGTCTTTATTTTACAGACTGTGTCTGCATTAAAATTGCAAAACTGCACATAAAGGCTGCTAATTCTTGAAGAGTTGGGACTAGCACAATGTTGGGTGATGCTTCCAGCACAGGCTTAGCTGATGCATGGCTGAAAAGGCTCGAATGCCAGTCACCTCCTCTATGGCTACTTTGTTCTAGTTACTCTATCTTTCCTTTAACATAGTCTGAGCAAGATCCACCCTACAGCTAAGTTCTTTGTTTTGAGATGTTGCTGCCAATGAATTAGTTAGCTACCTTATTCTCAGTCTAGGTGATTGATATCTCGATGTATTCAATTGTGCTGCTAATGAGGAATTTTACTGGAAGAAAGGAGGATAAGATTCAGAGGTGATTGTTAAACACAGTTGTATTTTCAGTCCAAAAACTCTGTGTCCAAAAGCCAAGGAACTATTGACAACCACATGCTTGGAGAGCCCAAGAATCACAGAAGGAAAATCACAAAATTGTTTAGGTTGGAAAAGACTTTTAAGATCATGAAGTCCAACTCCAAACCTAATACTTCCAAGTTCACCAATAAAGCACGCCTCTAAGTAGGTATAATAAAAGGATCAGCTTGAACTAGTAAACATGTGTTGAAAAAGTGAGAATTACAGCAGTGACTTTTTATTTGTGAAAATGAATAAAGGAAGAAACGAGCAGGAAATAGAAGCAACAGGATTTTTAAGCATTTCCCTATTCTTTACCTGATATTTGCTTTTGCAGACGCAGTTTTTTTCATTCCATAATAACCTCAGATTGAGAAGAGAGAGAAAAGAAAAATGTTAAACAGATGTACTAGATATCTAAATTAAGATACCCCATTGTCTTTTGTTGTTTTCACACCAACAAAAATGTCTTTCTTTTTCTGTAGTGCTGAGTACTGCATATGGTTTGAGTTATTTCATCACCTTCACCTGTGGCATATCCAGTTATGTATATCCTCATTTTATATAGGGTAGTATAGCAGAAAGCTACTCCCTTTGTAATGATAGAGACATGTGAACAGCTACAACATATACAGTAAAATATTGCTGTCAGAAATTTTCATTTTACTAGTAACTCTCAGTACTGTTTCAAGTGTGAAAATTCATAAGTCCCTTTTAATTAAATAAGACTCTAAAGCACTATCATTTGATAAAGAATTTACCATAGAACTGTCAGTTATCAGAACACTGCAAAAGAACTAAAAATGTTATTCTAATGTGCAATAATTACTTTTGTTATCTGACTAAGTGGGGAATGGATTCAAGCTATAAATTCCTCCCTCACAACTGAAATCATGTTAGAATCTCTCCTGTTGCTGGAAGACTCCAAGCCACCTCTAGGCATGATCCCTTTACTCCACATGTTGTAAAGTCTAGTGCATGGGCCCAAAAGCATAGAAGTGAAATAGTATGCTGATACAATAGATGAGCTAATAAATGCTGATTCAACAGATGAGCTAATAAAGTGCTTGTATTTTTTCCATTTACTACTTTTTAAACAAACTACTTGATTCTTAGATTTCTTCTTTTCAAATCATTCAGTATGATTCCTAAAGTCTATTTTTCTCTTTTCCTTTTTTGCTATTGGCAATGATGTTGGTTTCACTGAGGTCTGCTAAATCTAACTCTCCCTAGATGTCAAGGGAAGCCACTACAACTAGTCTTACCTACATGAAAAATCCCTCTCTGCCACATTTCTGTCATCGACAATCCTCCTGGTACCTCACCTTCATGTACAAAAGCAGCAAAGAGATCCCTGTAGAGCTGTCGGTGCTGCATCACCAGCTGAAAGACAGACCCTTCTCACTATTGATAAAATTAATTTCCTTTTCATCTTTCCTTCTGGATATTGAGTCACCTTGGAGTACAGCCAGGCCCTCTATCAGTCCACAGATAGGGTCCGAAATCCATTGGTACGGAACAGCAGTCTAATAGGACTTATGGTAGCTACAGTTGCCTTTGACTCCCAATCACACGGTTAAATTTGGCTGTATGCTGCATAGTGCAGATGTTTAGAAAATGCTCTGCTCGCAGAGAGATTTAATGCTAACAGAAAAAAAAAATCCTCCTTCTATGCCTTTGTTACTACTGAGAAAAATGCCTTTAAATTTTTCTTTTCACTGCAGATATCTTTACATGGATTTGAAGATAATAAAGGTGTAGCCTTTAAATGAAGTGTGCAAAGTCTAGATACGTTTTTGAGAATTAAGTCACAGTAAATTAATCACTGATCTTACAAATGAAGATAAAACATGGAGCTCGCGCATGACATTCACAATGCAGTGTAAACAGCACAGGACAGGACTGCCTCTTGCCATGGCAACCTCATCAGTGGATTTCTCCTTACCCTCCTACATCAAAAAGCTGCACCGCTGCTGCAGAGCATTGTGTGAGCGATCTTAGGAAAGGAATGACTCCCACCCCAGCTGAAGGGGAAATCAGATCTGGGGACTGAAGAAGGAAAATTGTGCTTATCTCAGAAACAAGACAACTGTCCATGTTTACACACCTTGCCTAATGTAACAGCATAAACTTCCTGCAGAACTGGAAGGAACTTTTTGGGTTTTTTTTACAAAATCTTTTCAGAGAGCTGCAAGAAGTACACTGCTGATCTGCAATGAAAATGTGATACACCATGTCAGCTCTAGATCTGTCTCAAATCTTACTTAACATAATGTGTTTCTCAATGCTAAAAAGTAACAAAATGCTTAACAATTTGTTCTTGTACACTGTGATATATTGGCAATGAATATTAGTTATCAACAAAGATTGAAAGAATTTAACTGAATGAAGAGCAGCCCTAAACATACATATATATAATTTTTATATACAAGGTCCCACACTAAAAAAACAAAACTAACCCTACAGGCTGGGAACCAAGAGTGAGAGGGGAGAAAGAGTTGGTCACAGAACATGTTCTAACCTGTCACAGTGAGACAAGGCTCACCTTGATCACTTCACTCAGCACAACTGGACGCATGTTCAAGTACAGTTGTTTTCTTACCCTTGCTTGGAAAATGTCAGTATACGAGAGTGACAGCAAGTAAACATCAAGACAATGCGTCAACCCACACTGCATTGTCTATGAAGCAGTTCTTAGCTAATAAAAAATAATTTACAGGCATAGTCTCAATGTTTTTATATGTGTTGGATTTCATATATAAACTTGTACACTAAAAGTGTATATAAAATGTATAAATATGTATATATGTTTTATCTGTGTATATACAGTATGTGCAAAGTGTGTATATGTATTTAATGTATAAATATATATAGATAGCTTACAACTAAATTTAAAAAAATAGCAAATTTGACCATGCAGAAGACCAAACATATTGAACTCATATGAGACTTACATGTTCAAGGACATTTATTCCTGTCCTGTGTTATAACTACACTAGAAACCATACATTCTCATACTTTCTAACCGGGTTACCATTAAAACATGTAGAATGAGAGAGTTTTTGGGTAATTCAAAACTGGGGCAAAAAAGCTTTTATTCTCATTTATATTAGTTAAGTTAAAACATTATATTCCTAATAATACAGTATTCTGACCTTAAAAACCATACGTAATTCTATTATGCCCATATAGAAAAAAACTGAGTGACACTAGATTAGTTGGAAAGGGGGAAAGACTATATATTGTAGTGGTTATGAAGCTCTGCCACACATAGTAAAGGAATATCTAGCTTCTAAGATGAGAAGTGGAGTTTTTAGGATGAAGAAGTAATAAAGACCCTAAGTTAACAAATGAGAAGAAAGGAGCTTCCCTGGAGATGAAACCATGTCTGTGCTTAGTGTTTTACGTATCTGAGATCATAGAGCAAAAACTGCTTACTATCACATGTTCCAGGACAGTTACAGTTTCCTTAATATTAAAAAAAAACAAAACACAAGAGATGTAATATTACAAAAAGCACAGATGAATAGCTAAAAATTTTTCATAAAATTCTATTGAGCATTTTGTTATTTAAAACCAGAACCTTATATTCATTTGGCCGTACACCAGCTGCAGCTGATAATGTTTCTGTTTGCTTTAGAAAGGTAGGATCACAGAAACAATGCTCACTTGTTTTTCATAAAGAGTACAATATATGTAGATTACAAAGAAAAAGTTAAAATTTTTGTCATGATCTTGAATGATAACTGTCGTGAGTGCATTTTCTGAGACATTAATTTCTACCACATTCCAGCAGATATCACATCTCCAGAATTCCTCCTAGTCCAGTGATAAGCCATTCTTCTGTAGATCAGGCAAATACAACACCATCATGTTTCTTAGTTTCTCTAGCAAGTAACATGTCTCCTTGAAAACTAATGTTCCTTTAGTTGCTGCTTAATCGACATGGATTCTTACTATTCACTGGTGAACAGTAATTTTTCAAAATTAGCAAAACATATTAATGCATCTGACAAGTACACACAAATTTGATTGCTGCTTCATCAGCTGCAAATACCAGCACTGTGTGAAATTTAAGAACAGAGTTCCTGCAGGAGAGGACCATTTTAAAAAGGTAAAGAATACACAGTAAAAAGTAGCAGTTTTATTATATTGACAACACTATTCAGAGAGAAAGCATTATAATAGGTTTCTTTTTCTCACTCTAGTTTTTCAAGTGCACAGTATTTATGACAGAACAAAAGACCAGCAGTGAGGAGTCTGTTAACTGTGTATACGTGCATGACTGAATCGTGGACATTTCTTTTAGCAAAAAGTGTCATTTGGAAGAGAAATAAACAACAAAACAAAACAAAAAATTTCTAAATTTAAGCCAAATATAAGGTAATCTATCACAGTATCACAGTATCATAAGGTTGGAAAGGACCTCTGAGATCATCAAGTCCAACCTATATCCCAACACTAACACCAACACTAACACCAACCATCATCTAAATCATGGCACTCAGTGCCTCATCCAGTCTCCCCTTAAACACCTCCAGGGTCAGCGACTCCACCACCTCCCTGGGCAGCGCATTCCAATGGCAAATCACCCTTTCAGTGAAGAACTTCTTCCTAACATCAAGTCTAAACTTTCCCTGACGAAGCTTGAGTCCATGCCCTCTAGTTCTGTCACTGGTCACCTGAGAGAAGAGACCAACCCCTGCCCGACTACAACCTCCTTTTAGGTAGTTGTAGAGAGCAATGAGGTCTCCCCTGAGCCTCCTCTTCTTTAGACTAAACAGCCCCAACTCCCTCAGTCGTTCCTCATAGGGCTTGTGCTCCAGCCCCTTCACCATCTTCTTAACCCTCCTCTAAACACATTCCAGTATCCTAACATCTTTCCCAAACTGGGGGGCCCAGAACTGTACACAATATTCAAGGTGAGGCCTGACCAGTGCCGAGTACAGGGGGACGATAACTTCTCTGATCCTGCTCGCTACACTATTCCTGATGCAGGCCAGAATGCCATTGGCCTTCTTGGCCACCTGGGCACACTGCTGGCTCATGTTGAGCTTCCTGTCAACCAGCACTCCCAGGTCCTTTTCTGCCTGACTACTCTCCAGCCACTCTGTCCCCAGTCTGTAGCTCTGCATGGGATTGTTGTGTCCAAAATGAAGTACCCGACATTTGGACTTATTAAACATCATCCCATTAGAATCAGCCCATCTCTCCAATCTGTCCAGGTCCCTCTGTAGGGCCATCCTACCCTCTAACAGATCAACCCTTCCTCCCAGCTTGGTATCATCTGCAAACTTGCTGATGATGGACTCAATCCCCTCATCCAGATCATCAATAAAGATATTAAACAGGACCGGACCCAACACCGATCCCTGAGGGACACCACTGGTGACTGGCCACCAACTGGATGAGACATCATTCACCACCACTCTCTGGGCTCGGCCATCCAACCAATTCCTAACCCAGCACAGAGTGCTCCCGTCTAAGCCACGGGCTGCCAGCTTCTCTAGGAGTCTACTATGAGAGACAGTGTCAAAGGCCTTGCTCAAGTCCAGGTATACCACATCCATAGCCTTCCTCTCATCCACCAGGCGAGTCACATGGTCATAAAAGGAGATCAAGTTGGTCAGGCAGGACTTGCCCCTCCTAAACCCATGCTGGCTGGGCCTCATCTCTTGGCCGTTCTGCAGGTGCCGCATTATTTCACCCAGGATTATTTTCTCCATGATTCTACCTGGGACTGAGGTCAGGCTGACAGGTCTGTAATTACCTGGATCATCCTTACGGCCCTTCTTGTGGATGGGTGTCACATTGGCCAACTTCCAGTCTTCCGGGACCTCTCCGGTGAGCCAGGACTGTTGAAAGATGATGGAGAGCGGCTTAGCAAGCTCATCCGCCAGCTCTCTCAACACCCTAGGATGGATCCCGTCCGGCCCGATAGACTTATGAGGGTCCAAGCGGCTCAGCAGGTCTCTAACTTCCTCCTCATGGATTGCAGGAGGGCCATATTTCACCCGGCCCCCATCAACTACCTCAGAGGACCAACCGTCTAGTGAACAGACTTCCTTACTGTTGAAAACTGAGGCAAAGAAGGCATTAAGTACCTCAGCCTTCTCTGCATCTTTGGTTACTACATTTCCCCCCACATCCAACAAGGAGTGGAGGTCACTGCCGCCCTTCTTTCTTCCATTGATATATTTATAAAAACTCTTCTTATTATCCTTAACAGAAGTGGCCAATTTGAGCTCCAGCTGGGCTTTTACTTCCCTGATTTTCCTCCTACACGACTTAACAGCATCTTTGAACATGACATGGCTTACGTCCCCTACTTTCCAACGGCGATACATCCTCTTTTTTTTACTTAGTTCCTTCAGAAGCTCCCTACTCATCCAGGCCGGTCGTCTGCCCCTACGACTCTTTTTACAACACATGGGGACAACCCGCTCCTGCGCCTTCAAGATTTCATTCTTGAAGTGCATCCAGCCTTCCTGGACCCCCTTGCCACTAAGAACTATTTCCCAGCGTACTTTCCTGACCAGTTCTTTAAATAATCCAAAATATGCCCGCCGAAAGTCCAGCATCGATGTTCTGTTTCTGCCTTTTCTTGTTACATTGTTTAGAGAGAATTCAATTATCTCATGATCACTACACCCCAGACAGCCTCCAACAACGACATCACCCACCAGCCCTTCTTTGTTTGTAAACAGTAGGTCAAGAAGTGCCTCACCCCTGGTGGGCTCACTCACCAGCTGTGACAGAAAGCAATCCTCAATACACTCTAAGAACCTCCTGGACTGCCTCCTCTCGGCAGTGTTAAATTCCCAGTAGATATCCGGAAGATTAAAGTCTCCTAAAAGAACAAGGGCAGCCGATCTAGAGGCAGCCTCCAGCTGTTTAAACAATAGAAGATCCATCTCCTCTTCCTGGTCAGGCGGTCTGTAACATACTCCAACCAGGAGATCAGATCTGACTGCCCCTCTGACCTTTACCTATAGGCACTCAACCTGGTCATCACCGATCTCGACTTCAACAGCATCCAGGGTTTCCCTAGTATAGTGGGCCACCCCTCCACCCCTCCTCTCACGCCTGTCTCTCCTGAAGAGCCTGTAGCCTTCCATGGCAGCACTCCAGTTATGAGAGTCGTTCCACCACGTTTCCATGATAGCAACTATATCATAGTTGCTATATCTATATCTTCATGTTTCACTCGTTGGTAAATAATCTGATATAACTGGAAAACAAATGCAAGAAGAAGTGTTTATGCTTCAGAATGTAGGACTTTTTTTCATCTGTCTATTAGTGTCTGAATTAATTCTTTCATTGTACAGCTTAATTTCATCTTTGATGGACTTCTCTGGTTACATCCATTCCCCACGTGGTAGGCTTAACTGGTGTATTTTCCATGTAAATATATGTTAGTTTCTGTGGCTTTTTGACAGCTAACCCAAAAATGAGGCCAAATGGTTAAAAATGTTCCTTTGATACTATATATTTTGGGGTTTCTTCCTAGCACTATTAGTCTCCTGATATCCTCTAACACTAAATAAAAGTATATTGTACTATATATCATACAAGAGTTGCTGTTTTAAAGATTATGATGACTTTGTCTCCTTTACAACCAGTTCATTCCTATAATTTTACAACACTGCAGTTAGTTGCTTCAGTCTTAAGGAAAGGCAAGTAACACTTCAAGCTGGACGTGTACAAAACTGAGTTCAGCTGGTTAGAAAAGTCAAAAGAATTGGAAAATAGTTCATAAAGAATAATTTTCTTACTTAAGAACACATTAAATTATGTTACAGGTTCAAGAGCACACAAATGTCTCTGTCTGCATTGCTCTCTTTTGACCAAGCTTTCTTCTTTGCGTATTCTCAAGCTAATCGGTGTTTGAATTATCTTACTACTCAATATTTTTATTTAGCCAAATCTTTTTGGAGTTAATGAATGCATATATAAAAATTATTCCATTGGCAAAAGTAATGGAAGACAGCAGTATGTGCTAATTGACAGAAAATCTTATTATAAAAGAAAAAGGATAGCTGACCTTCTCTCAGAACTGAATATTTTTGCCTTGCAGAAGACATTGTCTTGCAGTGTTTTCTTATTAAGCAATATTGAGGATCAAATGTAGGATACTACTGTTAGACTGGAATAATCAGCTGCAAATACTCTGTGTGTACAGCTGGCTGGGTAGAAGTTTTGTAAAAGGCACTGGCTCTTACGGTCAATCATGAACTGAATAATAAACAAACAAACAAACAAACAAACAAATGAATAAATAAATAAAACTACTAAAATGACGACTCCGGTTTTGGAGACTTCTCGTCAAGAAAGATGCTGAGCGACTGGATAGACTCCAATAGACATCTGTCAGAATATTAGAGGTCTTGCGAGGAGGGAAAATGGAAGAAGCAAGGGATGGATAGCCCTAGAAGAAGGGTAAAAATGAGGAAGGAAGAATAAAATCCTCTTTTTTGCCACAATGAATATTCAGATATTAAGAATAAGATTCTACTGGTAAGGTTAGATAGTTACTATAGCAGACTTGCTGAAGAGATTGTAGTATTTATAACAATAAACCTGGCAAACATTTGTCTTGTTGGGCATGGTGAAAGCAGATTGTTTCATCACCTGGAGAGATAAGCTAGGTGAATTCCTAGCAGGGAACTTTATTTTTTCTGTCATAAATAAGACATCATTTCAAGGAGGAAGGTGAAAACTGAATCCTTATGAATGTCAATTGCTGACAGATAAATAACATCATAAGGTAATTGCATCCCTCTTTAATTAGAGAATGTAACAGCTTTTTATAAATATTAATAAAAAGAGCATCACAATGTTATGTGGTAGGTATAGATCCACACATTACATAAATAAATGGATTTAATACTATCTGATTATGTAATGTATTTTTATGATCCCTTTTCCTCATTTTCATTTGCATTTGCCCTTCTCATAACTCAAGATTTATTTTGTTGATTTTATTTAAATGGAACACCCTATCAGACTATATGTTGTATAAATGCATATGATTCTAAGTATGCTGTACACAGTGTTCAGATCATATCCAGACTCAACAAAAGGTTTTTTAGTCTCTCCAAAGAGAAAAAAGACAGATGTGTTAATGACTTTTCTTGTGCATCCCCAAGCTTCTTTCCATAATCCACATGAGAGTTTAAATATTTATTAATGTATTAAGTTAAACGAATTTCCCCTGTATATTTTTATCTATCTTTCCAAATACTCTATTTTGTCTCCCTTAAATTGCAACTCTATGATCAAAATTTGATTTACACTTAGATTTCTGAAGTTAGATACTAAGATAAATATTTGCTTGTATTTTCTATGGTTGTCACAATAGGTCTTCATGGCCTATATGAGATTTCTGGCTGTGAAATGTTTCTACTTACTTTATTTTAGCTAATATACTTTTTAGTTAGCAAAAATAAAAATGAAAAATATATAATTTTTGGCTCCAGATAAGTACATTTCCTGAAAACCAGAAACTGTTAACTTTGAAACATCAACAAAATCTTTCAACAGATGGCTTCAACGTAGAGTTCAATACATTACATCTTTTATAATTTCAGTGATGCTCAATTGGAAAGAGTTTATCTGTGACCTTTGTTTCACTCTGAAATTTACAGCATTTGATACTCACTACTGTAGATTAAATCTCAGTTGTTCTCTTACAGTAATAATAAAATCCTCTTAAAAATATTTTCCTGTTATTAAAAAATCCATTGTTTACAAATACACAGCATGATTACCTCTTATTATGGATCTTGAACTGTAAAATAATTTTGTGCTATAAGTTCTCCATTTTATTATAAAAATTCACAGGAAACAAAAACTTCATCTACATAACAAAGTAAGTAAAAAATTTACATTAATACTTGGGGGGTGGGAAGTATTTTCCCAATAACAGAGGTTAATACCAAGAAAAATTGTACAATTATCACCTTATTATTCTGATATGACTCAATGAAGGATTCCTAGTTCCAATTACATCTGTACAATGCCAACCTTTGAAAAACAAACATCTGAACTCTGCTAACCTGTCACATTAAAAAGTTCACCTTCATAAGATCTGAAAATAGAAATCCATCCTCAACCTTAGGTTTTCTAACGAACTGTATCTCTCAAAACTTCCTCACTTTTTTTTTAAAGATGCATCTCAGATTTCTGCCAGATTTTCCCCTCTGTGTTATTTTCCATGCTGCCTTTGGAAGGCATGCCTTCCAAAACACAGCAGAGTGTTGGAGGAGCAGTTGTTTTTTCATAGTGGCAAGGTGCAGCACAATTTCTTTCTTTGGAAGGCCTTGCTCCTAGGTCCAAATTCCCATTAAACACTGAGTTGGGAAACACTGCGACTCATGTGATAGAATATTTCTTTTGCTGGGCTACAGGGTCCTAGATAAATATCTTGCTCCTCTGGATGCTGAGCTCAGGATAAACCAACCATGGGACTCTCCTGGCAAGGGGTGGCCCACACGATGCTCATGGAGCAGGACTATATGCCAGGCTCTGCAGCAATATTCTGCCCCTTGAAGGGATTCCTGGTTCCAGCTCCTGCTGATCTCAACAGGTCCTTGGCACCTGAACCCAACTCCTTCAGGGAGAGAACTGCAGCTTTCCCCACTGCCGGCTGTGAGCATTCATGTGGGAGTGTCATGGCAGGAGATGTGAGGATGAGGGTGAGATACTGCAGCTTACAAACAAAGTTAACTGGCTGTAACCCTAGCTGGGCCAATGCAGACGTGCTCCACAATACCTTTGCTCCTTCATTTTGTTCTCAGCTATAGATGATCATTCTTCTCCTAGTCTGGAAAACTTCCCTTTTGAACTGTTTTACCTTCAGCTTGTAAACTGTAATGGCAGAAGCTAAATTGTGCTCCCAACCTGCAGAACAGTCGTGCCTGCTTTCCCCACGTCTCCCTTTAAGAGTACAAGGCTCTTCATTGCTATTTGGAGGACAGTGGCACTGGTTCTGTTTCTACCTAGATTCATTGCAAAACAATACACTCTCTTTTCATCTTGCAACGTACTACTTCAAAGAGGGAAAAGGTTTCTGCCACTTTCAGCATTACTGTAATTATTTTCAAAGGCATTGCTGACTTCTTTGCTGCATAACTGTTGTCCATACAGAGTTCACTGGACATATGAAAAAAAGGTTACAAAGAAGATAGTTTCAGTCTATGTGAAGAATGTGAACATTTGAGAGCATCACACTCAGTTAAAAAAAAAAACCACTAAAAAAAGAGCGATTCATGTTAGCTGAGAATGAGAAGAATGGTGAGAAACCCAAATAAATGGACAAAAAGTATTCACTTATTCGATAAATCAGAATTACAATCATGCCAAACATATGCAGACATATAGCTTTTTCCAGAAAGAGTATCTTTAAGATGTGCTTAGCTTTCTAATCAGAAATTTTATCATGCAGGACAAAAAGGAGATCACATTCTACTGTGAATTTCAGGGTCACAGGAGAAAGACATGTCTTCATTTGCAAAATCCTTGGCATGTAAGTAGCAGAAGGCAGTTCTTTCCATCTCCAGATACATTAGAAAATTTCAATAGATTTGGGAAGAAGGGAGTTAGCAGAAATTTATAAAATAAGTACTTTTAATGAATACTGTGGTAACACAGGAGATGGAGAACTATGATTGTAGCCTCAAGAACAATCTGCAGTCAGCATTAATTGCAAAAATGATCATAATGTTGCCATCTGTTTCAGTAGAAACCATTAACAGTTTGTTGTTCTTTGAATATGTAAGCTCTTTGTGCTCCTGGAAAGTTACAGCACCAAAACTCGATAGCTTCACAAAAGTGAGTCCAAAGTTAGCAGCTACAGCTTAAAGGTTATTTATTCCTCTGCCTCCCACCCCACTCATTTTTTAAAAACCTTTTAAAAGTCATTGCAATTGCCTTATGTATTAGTGCATTAACTCTTCCAATTGCTTCTCACTATTAAAGAGTCATTCACAGTCTCCATTATGACACAACGGACCTTTTTACTCCTTCCTTATGAAGTCGCTGATAGTGTTTACCTTAAAGAAGTCTAACAAATGCTGTGAAATACTTTGTGGAAGATTCACTCTCCTTCTTACTATGACTAAGAGGGATAATCTGAAGAGATCAGCTTTCTTACTTGGATGCCTTGTATTAGTTATTAAAGTTTGTCACAAGCATATTAGTGCTGCCGTGCCAATGGTGAGAAATCTAGATATTCAATTATATACTTCACAATTCTGACAAAAAACAATGCAGGGAAATAATATCCTGCTGCCTGAATCTCTGAAATTAATATTCTCTTTTCAGATTTACATTAGGATTATATTACACACTGGACTATAGATCCACTTCATCCACACTGCTTACCCAAAAGATGATCATCCTTTTTCAAAATGCAGAATAAACACAAACTATGATGATGGATTTCTTGATTTTTTTTTTTTTACTCAGAAGTGTAAGATGTCCCATCTTCTTCCTCAACACTATTTCGGAAGATAAAGGAAAATAGATTTATATTTATATTCTTAACATCATTACTTTCTTGATATGTTGACGCTGAAATGCATATTTTAGTGGCAACAAAATGTGGTTTTGTCAGTTTAGTTCTGTGAAATATAAAATATAGAACCTGACCATAAACCTTTCCTGGGTTTTGTTATACATGTTCTTTGACTTAGTAGAATGCTAATTAATCTTTCCAAATCAATCTCTTCTTACTCATTCTTCCAGAGAGGTTAAACTGATTTTTTGAACCACACTACCACGAGTTCTTCATCTAGAAAAGCTTCTTTGAGAAAACTTGTTGGAAATCAGGGAAGTAGGAGCTGAGAAAAGAAAACAGCATTTAAGAACTCAGGCTAGCACAAATTTCTTTTTCTCTTAACATGCATTTATATATTATTGTTTCCATTCAGAAAGAAAACCCTTTTGTTCTTCCTATCCTTCAGAACCTTTCTGACCAGGAAGGAACCAGTTAACCACCTCCTAAAGAATTTAAAATTCAAAGATGTGTAATAATTATACTTACGGGGAAAAAAACCAAACACAACAACAAAACAAAACAAAAAAAATCACCCGCCTCCCCCAAAACACCACACCAAGAATGATAATTAAGAGTCTGAAGTACAAAAGGGTAATACACTGTCCTCTTCCGCAGTAGGGAAGTTCATTAGCAGCAGAATCATGTCATTTGCCCATCTGTTCATAATTGCATTCACCGCAGGAACTAAGTGACGGAAGTGACATCACCCAGGCTCAGCACAGGCAGCTCTGTAAATCACACATGCCTTCTGCTCTGCTTGGGTGCTTGCTTCAGCTCCAGCTCAGCCTCTTCTCCGGTTTTCTCCATGGCCTGGGGAACCACCTGATTTACGCCCATTGCCTGGCCTGAATCAGGTCTCCGAGAAGGGAGATAGATATTTTAAAGAAAAAAAAAATTGACTCAGAGTCTACATAGGATTAAAGCCATGTTGAGGGCATAATTACCCTTCAACTGATTGGAGGTATACTTCTTGTTTGTGTGTCCCAAACATTGAGAGTTTAGCAGCTGCTGTAGTATCAATGGGCGATTGAAACAGGCCCTCATTAGATTAGCGCTGAGTTTATTGCTTGTGCCAGTCTCATTATTATTGGTGACTAAACTGGCAGATTGTCAGGACGCCTCATGGCAAGATGAGCTTTTGCAGCTCTTTGTTTGTAGTTATTATAAACAATGAAGTGAAAGCAATCCCCTGGGCATAGTCATGTCTCAGATGTTTTTTGCAAGCAGCAATCAGCTTGCAGAAGCAGCAATGGTAAACAACTTCTTATTTTAAGAAGCGATATTAATTAAAGCACGAAGCATGGCTCTGAAAGAGAACTTGTTAATTATTTAATGTCACCTGTGCTATCAAGCCCACCAGTTGGAGATTGTTTCATTTTGCCTCAGATTGGCTCTGCCTGTCATCTGAACCAGAGGAAAATATTGTATGCTTCCAAGTGCAAAAAAAATAGGCAGTGTACACCTGGGAGTCATAGCACGTTTTAGTATACAATCCAGGTTTATTACATGTAAAGAGTTCTAGATGTGAATAGTAGGCCCGATTACACAGTATGTATAAATGCTAAATTTAATTGAGAACATTGCATTCCTCATAAGAATACAGAGAACATTAAGTGGGCTGCAATTGTAGATATTCATGGTTATTGAAATTCCTGGCCATCTACTAATATCACTGCATACCAGTAGTTGGTTTGGAAACTCTGCTCAGCTCTTAAACTAAATAGTGTGAATCAAGGATTTGACATCTGCTAAAATACACACATGTTAACGAAAGAGAAATTTTTCAAACAAAAGAAGTAAAAGCAAAAAAAAAATCATCTTTTTTTGTATCAATAAAAATTTTGGCTTCTTTCAAGTAACAATCAGTAGCTTATTTTCCAAATCAGTAGACACTGTGCTCTTGCCTCTCAGAGAAGAGCATCTGATATATATGTCTACTCCTACCACTATGTAAACATAAATTCAGGTGAGAAAGGACCCTGTAGAACAGGCTTGCAAGACTAGGATTCATCACTAAAATGACTTCAAATGACTAAACTGTAAGGATAAAGCTAGTGCTTTAAGAGTTATTAATCTCTACCGGAAAATTTGTCTGAATAGTCATATCAGTCTTCTCAGTACATATACCTAAATTCGAGCCTGCAACAAGCATGAGTCTGAAAGACAACAGAAGTTCAGGCTTATAAATCCTAGGGAGAGGATATAAACCTCTGATAAAAGTTAAGGAAATAATAGGAGCCAACAGTCTGAGAATATTTTCTGCAGGAGAGTCAATCTAAAAAGAACAGGCAGTACAGTTACAGGTATCAATAGCTGCAGTAAAGAGAAAAGGAAATAAGGGAATAAGCATGCAAGAAAGGACGAGAACATTGATTCACTACTTGCTGATTTGAAAAGCAGGATCACACTTTTTTCTTGCATACACTGTGCAAGAAAAACCTTGGAGTCTTGAGAGTACAGTTTTAACCAAAGTGTTTTTGCAATATTAATTGCAATTCTGATAAACTACAAGATCCATCAAAGACTGAGAAGAACAGAACCTTACTGGAGAGGTTAATTAATTATCTGATAGGCAGAGATAAGACAACAGGAGATCCATATCCCAAGTCGATCTAACCCAAAAGTTGACAGGGTGTGTCAGGAAGGATGTTAGCCCCAGGAAAGAGTATATACTGAGGACAAGCCATCAACATAGTTAGATCTGGCAGTCACTCAGAGCCAACAGCGAAGTAAACATGTGTAAAATGAAGCGCCAAGGAATTTAAAACTAGTATTTCAGATCATGAAAGTGTCCATGGACTATTTATTCCCTTAAGAAAGTTTATCATTTGTGAGAAAAAAATGCTGCTCTAAGTTACAATTCTATTATGACCTTGCAATAGACTAAATTGATTACACAATAATGTTTCTATTTTTTCCTCACTCTCTTAGCCCTTCTCAAAGGTGCCTTAACAGTCAATAGAGCAGCCATGTCTTGCTGCTAGACACCATTTTTGAATGGGATTAATTTCACCTTCAGCAGAGAAGAAGGGGGTGATGAGCATTTTTCTCACAGGCTTAAGGCATGGAAAACTGGCAACCTTAGTTCAGACACATTTTCCTTTTCCAAGGAAAAGAACTAGAGTCAGCAGAGAGTGGGTTGTACAAGACATTTTTGCCATGCATCCACTTCAATATTAACATGAATTATTTTTTAAGCACTGGCCTGCATGAGCTAAAAAAAAATCAAGTCTTATACAAGAGAGCCAACTGATAGCTCCTTACATTTCTAATCAGTCATGAACCAATCTATACTCTGTCACAAAACCTAAATTTACTCAAAGAGAGTTATAATGGTCACGAAGCCAATCAACTTCAGAAGTGGAAGTTGTTTTTCCTACAATGTAAAACGAAGGAAGATTCAACCATTAAAAAAATCTGTCAGAAGAGAAGCCCATTCTTTATCTGTACAAAGACCCCACAACCCAGGCTCCATTTTGTAAAACCATCTGTGTTAACAGTTTAAGTTTTCATTTAAGAAAACATTATTATTAGAAGTAAACAGTGGAACGGCCTAGAATGAAAGAAAGTAAAAACTAATTGGAACCATAAACTGAGCATAGTGCATTCAGCCACAGAGAAAAATAATTACTTTTGCTAGATCAGTAGCTACAACTTTAGCAAGTAAAGGCTAAGAGAATGATTCACAGGATATGCAATACAGGCAGGATAACCAAACAACAGAAGAGAATAAGGTTAAGACACATTTGATTTGTAACTTTGGAGTGAACGGAAGTAGGACAAAGATTCTGAAATGAATGTTTTCATTTTCAATGAAGATTTTTTTTCTTTTTTACCAAAGGTTAATTTTTTTGAGGTATTTGTGTGTGTGTAATGTTTACTACCAGTGAAACATACAACACTCTACCTGAAACTCTATTTGAGGAATATGTGAGTTGCACTATACATCTCAAAGGATCCTTTAACATTCTGGACCTTTGCTAGCATCTAACCTCTGAACCTCTGCTGGTATCTACTCAAGGCGGGCCTTCCTTTCCATTGCAAAGACAGCCAGTTGGTGTGTGCTACCCAACAATGCATACACATGTGTACTGATGAGGTACTTCTGAGATAAACTGATGGCTCCCTTAGGTGAAAAAAAGTGAAAGGCAGCTCGCCAGGCATGGAACCAGTAGGGATACTTATTTAATATCCTGCTTGCAGCTCCAAATTGTTTTGGCACAGCCCTATAATGTAGAACAGCCCTTTTACTAGTTTGCTGCTTCCACAATATCCAAGAAACTAAGCACTTCTACAATAAAAAAACCCATAGATTTTCTTCCTTCATAATACTGGATAATGGCAATAGCACTACAAATGTTTCTTATTTTGAGGGAAAAGGAGTTTTGAAAATATTTTTGGTTTTGTATTTGGTCAATTAGTCAGCAGAATAGGAATGCATCTATTACTTTGCCACTTACAAGTCCTCAAAGTGAAAAACAACATAATGAAGAAATACTTGGCAACTAAGGCAACGATCACATCAACTTTCTTTTAACACTGAGAAAAAATAATTAATAGATATTGATATATTGAAGAGGAAACAAAAGGAATAAAAGCAGAAATATTGAAAGTGTTCATAAGATTGTTATAGAAACTGTGAAATACAATAGTAAATATTCACAGCCTATATTATCTTATGCTTTTCCACAACACTGAATTCTATACCTTCATTAGTCCTCTAAAGGACTTTATAGTTTCAAAAATCCAATAATTACTAGCTTTATTTGAAACTAATTGATATTAAAAATTGGTTTAAAAATGGCCAAAGTTTCACCACCAAGGTTTCACAAAGTAACCTTTCTTGTCTATTTTTTTGTATTGAAAACTTTCTGGCAACATATACAAATGTAGAAAAAAAAATCATTTGGCATTGATTCTCTGCTTTTCTGTGTCCTTTTAAGAGTCTGGCTGTCATATCCCCAAGAAGACAGACCTGAAGTTGGAAGCAAGATTTAGGGACATTTTATTGATATTGTTTTGTAATGAATTGCCTTGATTGTCAATAATCAGGATCATGTTTGTGTTCTCAGTTTGGTTCTGTGTTTCGATTTGTCTCCATCTGTGGCTCTAGGTGGTTGCAGATCACCCCTGAGTTTGTGTCACACCTGCCAGCAGTGTGAAGATTTCCTGAAGCCCTTGCAGTTATGTTTTTTTACTTTTCACTTCTAGGTATTCTTGCTCCTGTTATATCTTTCATAAAAGCATTTTATGACTTCAGTGGCACCATGGGTAATTCAGGGGAAAGGTTCCAGATTTTTTAAAGAGGGTTTAGAGATTTCAGTATATAGTTGACATAGGAACTAAGGTCTGGTAATCCAAGCACTGAAATTTTCAGTTCTTTCCTTTCCCAAGCAATAATGTGCATGTGAAATTTCACTGGATGTGAAACAGAGGCTCTATCAATTGAACACTACTGTAGCACCTAAAACAATATCCAAACCTGAGCTGCAATCTCTTTTATAACTCCTTTGAATTCTGTTGGAATTAATGCCCTTCAAACATGACAGTAATCAGACCAGCATGCCACTTTTGCTCATGCTATTAGTAAGGGACTTCCTTATGGCATTCCAGCCTTACATGACGCCTGACCTGTTTTTCATATAGTTCCTGACTTTCTTATCTTGGAGAAGACAATGATACCTGAGACAAAATGTATGTGCCTTTTAGTTCAACAGGCTGTTTGCATGTTGATGTGGGCATGTTGTTTACCTATAGGTTCTATATGACTGTCCAGAATATTTTTCAGAACTGATCTGAGCTCTGATTGCAAATAGAGATCTTCAGCAGTCAATCATCTGTGTGGTATGGATCCTTGCCTTTTGAAATTGTTTTTGCAGTTGTTTTTAACTGTGCTGAGGTCTGCTCTGTTGTAAGGCCCAGACATGGACAACTAGTGCTTCTGCAGCATTGAGGGGCTGTTTACAAGTATTTCCTCAGTTGCCTTTACTGTTCATATTTTTTGTGCTGAAACAAATATGTATGAGACAGCCTGTATGAGTCCTCCACCTCATCAATCTTTGCTCTAAATTTTCATGCTCAGAAGGAGCATGGAAAGGAGAGTTGTAATTGTTAAGCGTTGTCAGGTAACTTCATCCCTTCTTGTTTCACCTTTTCCATCAATTTCTCTGTTTCTTCAATGCTGGTTCTTCTTTCCTGTTATTTGGTATTTAATTGTCTGAATTTTCCTAAAGTGTACTGTGGCTCATTGTCTGAAGACAGCACGCCTTCAATTTTCTGATCACACTCCTTGCCAAATTGCACTCTCAGAAAAAAAAAAATAGCAGTAGTTGATTGTGACTATCCTGGTGTTAAAATGACTCACTCTCTGCTGTAAGTTCACCAGACTTTTTGATACTTAGCACTTGCACATAGAGTTCATAATCCTCTAATAGTACTTTCAGTGCTTACTTCTTTAAATCTGACTTAGTTCAGAGTATCAACTGCTTCTTGGAAGATAGCCACCAGGTCCTGCCTCATGTGTTACCAGAATGTATTAGCCCTCATTTTTCAGAAACAGAAAGGGACCACGGCATGCTGTAAACTTCTTTCCTAATTCTTAGAAAATGCCAATGTTACACAGGTGCGGACTGCTAAAAAATGTTGTTGCACAAATCTTGACCGCTCCTATTCAAAGACTTTTGATAGATTTGAATCTGGTATGACAACTAGCTGTCATTAGGCATTAATGGATTCCCACAATATCCTTTGATGTAGAGATGTCTTAAAAGACTTGATTTGGAAATAGCTTTAGTCAGTAAACATCTGGCATAAGGGAATTTTATTTTTGACAGCTTCAGTTTGATTGTAGTTCGTCTCAAGTTCTAGTCCCAAAATCTTACCTAGGAGTTGTCACGTTCTTGGTCCTGGACTGACTCTTCCTTGGCCTAGTCAGGTGCTACTACAGAAGAAACGAAGGTTTCCATTCTGTAAAGTTAAGTAGTTGCATTCTTGTTAACACTTGACTTTTACAGCTTGTGTTTCAGTACAAGTTTTCTCAGCCGCTAGTTGTCTGAATCTTACATTCAAACTTACACAAATTCTTATATCAGATGAAAGATGTTCTTGTCCTTTCTAAGGAATGCTGATTTCAAAAGGTGGAGGGCTACTAAAGCATTTTTTTGCATAAGATCCTCCAGGAAAAATGGGTGGAACTGTCTCCCTCTGGTAAATCCTTACTTGGCCACAATACAGCATGGGGCCTGCAGTTCATGTTCTGCTCCTTCTGTCATGCTTTATTGCCAAAGGTTTATATTTTGCTCCTAGTTGTGGTACTATGAACTGTGAAGACTATTTATTGTTTTTTAAATCTCTTGACAGTATGTATACCCCACCAATATCTAATCTCAGATTTTTATTGCAAAATATCAGCATTTGTTAACTATTTTTCCAATCTAAAAGGATTATTAGTATTGTTAGGATTGCAGTACAGTTTTCTCCACAATCCAACTCAAATGAAATATTCCAACTATATATATGAGACTATTGCAGATTTGTAAATACAACCAATGAAAAGCTGTCAGCCTTTTAAGTACAGGTGTACTCAGAAGCTGTTGAGTTCATGGAGGATTTTTTCTTAAATGCAGACATAAAAGCTTTATGTGCAAATGTAAGACAGCTACAGTACTATCATAGAAGATTATGCCATTTGCTAGTTCACGTATACAACAGTTAACTTTCATTCTGAGTTCTTAGGACGAATTTTTTACCTTGACTCTGAACAGGTTCTCTGTTCTTGCTGACTAAAAGCATTTTCCTGTGGTTCAATCCATTTCTGTCGTTAAAACATCCCTCTGGTTTGGTTTCTGAAATTGGAAAGGAATATTTTGTCATATTCATTAGTTATAGGTTAGTGGCAGATTACTCAGTCCAATAACATAAACAACTATTTCACCTTCTATTTCTCATATTAACATTGGATTGTTTAATAATAAAATGAAAATCCTTCCCGCTCCAAATCAAAGCAATCAAAATAGATTTTTCAGTTGCCAAACTGTTTCTGATGTCATTATCTGTCCTTCCATTCACTGACCTCTCACAAGATAAAATGAAAACTTCTCCATTTTTTCAGGCTTACAGTTCATGTTGAGGTCTGCAATCCTTATGCAAGCCTAGAAAGTAAATGCTAACACACATCCAGTTGCACCACTTATAGACTCAGTCACATTTCCCTGTTAAGACTTTCCCTGTTAAGCCTGTTTTCTGATGTGTGTCTCACTAGACTGCCCATTAGCACCATATTTTATTTAATATGCTAAATAAATAATAAGTAAAGACACCAAGAAATAGAATAATGGTAGAAAGGAGAGTGTAAACTCATCAACATAAGCGCTGCAGCTGTCGCTGCCATTCCAGTTTTGAGCGTGTCAACTGATTCACTGGTTCAGAAGAACCTTTCATTTATAACTTTTTTTCCAAGTTCTTTCATGTGTAAGGACCTTCCTTAGGAAGCTGGTTGATTAAAAAAAAAAGGGAAAAACACTGGAAAATATATTCTGTATGTCATTTTGTAATGTCCTACATAAACGTATGCCAACTGCCTCAGGAGAAAGTGTACAATACATGATGGTGAGGGATAAATGGAAGAAAAAGAATAATTCTGGAAATTAAAGTTTAAAAAAAATATGCACCTGTTATTACTTCCAGGAGTAACAACCAATCTTGAAGTGTCTCTGGATTTCCAGTATTATTTGGTTCCCTTTTTGTTTGATGAATCATTCTGTAAATCATTCTTTTTTTGTTATTTAGGGAATAATTAAAACTAAATTACAGTGGAATGAACTGTTAGGTCATAAGACTAATGAATACAATGGTGACAACTTACTTACTGAGGACTCATGATGCACCACACTGCTAATACGTAAACATAATGCCTTCATTAGGAAACATCAATTCTAGACAGAATTTCACAATATGAACATTTCCATCCTGTGAGAGGATAATAAATAATTTGTATTATATTGTGTTGTATTATATTGTAAATACAGGTTTATCAACTATAATTCACAGTGTTTTGTCTTCCCTGCTTCACAGTATTATGCACAGTGGCTCCTATCTCTGACTTAGAGTCATGATTAAGATATAGTAGCAGCAAATAAAAAGCTACACCTGCTCTTTCCAGTGTTGATTTTGATATTATATATTTATTAAAACAGACTTTACATTGTGAAAATTCTACACTAATGCCATCTGTAATAGTATTAAAAAACCAAAACCAAACAACAGAACCTCCCACACACAATTTTCCAAGACTTGCTGTGTAATGTTTCAGAGGTGCTTTTAATGTTGCTGGACGTGTTTGATTTCTAAAAAATAGATGTTGTGAACTAAAAAAAAAGCCAAGTCTAATCACAGATATAGTTTCAGGACATAAACTAATTGTGTTGGAATCACGAAGAAATTTATAGTATAATATTGCAAAATTAGTTGCATGATGTAGACCTTATTATCCTCCAAAGCTTTTGACATTGATTTCTGGTAGAGATAGTCAACTGGATGGACCTACTGGCCTCTTCTGCTGTAGTAGTTGCTGTGTGCATCTCACTACAGAATGACATACAGCGTGCAGAAATATCATCTCTAGCAAAATGGTCCTCACCCTGCCCTCTAATGCATGTCCCATTGACCAAATTTTCCTCTTGTGCATTCCCAATATTATTTCCACTAGTTCAGTAAAAACACAACAATTTTCATCTGGTGTCCCTTTACACTTCTACACCTGTAATTGCTCTCAGATAAGCTGAGATAGTGTGGTCCTCCAACTTTTTATTTTCCATTTTGACATATTTTTTATGTTTTAAGAAATCAGTAAGCTAAGCATAAAAATGAATGGAGAAGGAAGAGTGAAGTTGATAGGACCTGTGTCTTAGTTAAATGCATCATTTAATAGATTTTTTTAACACCTAAGTTGTGGTTCAGAGACACTATTTACCCATGAACTGATCTTTTAATACAGAGAATTCATAAATATTTTTCAAAGTTTGGCCATTTCTATATGAGATCAAAACCCAATACTATTTAGATCAGTATGTAATTCCTAGAACTTGCTATGCAATAAATACAGACATTTTCAAACTATCATCTCCATATCGGAGGTATACTCGCACTGTCCAATACACTGCCATGTAAAAACTACATAGCCAGTTAAAGTTCTAGGACAAATAAAGGACTATTATGGAGCACCTCTGCAAGGCTTAATTAATCCAGGTTGTGCTATGCTGATATCTAAACTTGCATATTTGTGTCTTGTCTATCATCTGGAAGCAAAATGAGGAATATGGACTAGTACTGTAATAAATATGTACTTTGACACAATGTAAGGTGGTATCCCTTATTTTAGAGAACAGGCTACTGCCATTTGAAAGATAACTTTATTCTGTGTAGGGAATCAGTATTTCAAGACTCTTTTTGCCTACAAGTATAAATGGTTTTAGATGTTTGCTGAGGATTCTTTGTTAACATTATTTTGTTGGGGTTTTTTTGTCTTGTGTCTTTTTGTGTGGAGTAGGTTATAAAGCGATGCAAGAAAAGGTTATTGCTCTGCTTTGAGGGTTTTAGAAATTCCATTCTGATGTGCTGTATCTGGTAGAAGCTTTAATTACATCTGCTCTTGAAGGTCCTATGTATTGTCTTATTCAGACTTCCCTTGAAACCATAGTACTCACTGCCCCAGGTAGTTTATACTTTAGAATAAGAAATACTTTAGTTTTTACTGCTGCAGAAGAGCACAATGTGAATTTTTAATGGGACCTACTCACTGTCTCCCTTTTCTTGCTTGGGCATAGCACTGGTTTCAGGGAAAGAAAAGAAGGTGATGGGAGCTAAAACAAATTCAGAAGGAAAACAGAGTAACCATCAATCAAGTAATATCTGCAGCTATCTCCTAAGGGTAAAACTGCTGTGGTCCTGTTATATCTCATTTCAGTAAGAACTGGCTTAAAAAAAAAGGGCTAAAAAGAGCCTAGAAGATGTGTGAGAGAGAGAGGGAGAGAGAGAGGGAAAGAGAGAGATTTAATCAGACTGACTGACAAAGTTAATATATATTCTCTATGAAAGAGGAGTCTCTAGGGTCATGGTTTCAGTGTTGAACAAGAACTCCAGAAAGTTAGAGAGCTGGATTGAGTCAGAATTGATTTTTCTTTGTTTACTACATTCCCTAGGTGAAAAGTCAATGAACCAAGACTAAAGCATAAAAAAGGGATAGGTTACTTGGAGGGCTGTGATAAAAATATCATCCAGGTAGATCAGGGATGAACTTTCATGATGCAGAGCAAGCTTCTCACAAACCTCAAAAAGGAGGAAGGAAAAATGTACTGACAAAGCAGAGTATGCACTGCGATAATATGCTCTTCCAACCAGAAAATACATGGTGATCTCAACAGTGTAAGCGCATACAGATACCTCTTTACCTGTAGAAAAGCAGGTATTTGACTGCAGCCTTTTGACAGGTCCATGAAGCCTGAGGTAAAGGATTTATTACCAGAACTACAATTTCTAGGGAGAAATGCCAGAAGTCAGAAACCTAGGCTGTTAATTAGGACTGGAAATGAGAGATTCAGGGCTCTGAAGCCCACTAGCCCTGTGAAATCTACCTCACTAGCATGACATAATGCTTTCCTCCTTCCTCTTCTCACCCACCCCCAAACTCTCACTGCACAAAAAGACACATGTTCATTGGTCAAAGCATTTAAGATTTGCTCTGCTCAATAGCAATTAGAGAGTAATCTTGAAGGCTTGGACCCTACTTTGCATCCTGTTTATGGAGTTTTTTCTTGTTCCTTTTCCAAAAAAGAAAATGGATCAAAACCATCTGACTCCTTTTACCGTCCTGTCCTTTAGTTACAAAAAGTCCAGAACAATATTTTGCCTCAGCTGTTTTTGGATACAAGAGGAGTGAAGAAATCAGTGCTGTTTGAGCAAAACTGAAAGGGGTCATTTTGGACACTAGAGATAAGCACTGAAAAATTTACTGATGAGGGATGACAAAGATTTTTCGAAGTTTCATTTCTCTTCTATAGAATTGT
This sequence comes from Dromococcyx pavoninus, assembly GCA_033558185.1. Taxonomy (NCBI): domain Eukaryota; kingdom Metazoa; phylum Chordata; class Aves; order Cuculiformes; family Neomorphidae; genus Dromococcyx; species Dromococcyx pavoninus. The sequence goes on along the minus strand of JAUMJL010001259.1, from coordinate 627,666 downwards.
ACTAGTTGTTAATGAATGCTGTCGGAAAATTTGTTCATAAACAGAGTGAAAACTAGAGAACCTGAACAGCACAAGTTCTCTCCACCTGTGTCGAATTATGCTAGTGGTTTAAAAAGCGATTTAAAAGAGATACAAAGTCCATAGCCTGGTGGTTAAGACATTCATACATGATATTAAACTCAGTATACTTTTTCCTCAGAGCACTAAGCTTTCAGTGCAGAGTATTGAGATTTCAGCGTGGTTTTGATGCTGATCTGCCTGTCTGCCTCTCACATTTTTCAGAAAAAAACTTTGTCAGATTTACTTCCATACTTGGCCTAAACTGAAAACTCTTTATTCCCAAAATCTCAAAATCATGCACTGAATTAGAAAGTTGCTTCCCTTTGAATTTTAGATTCCCTTTGAATCTAAAAAAAATAAAACAAGTGCAGTGCTAACATTTTTACATAGAACAGTGACAGGAGAGAGAGAGGGTAATTAAGGTAAATCTTAGGCATTTGTTCCACTGCCTATAGTATTCATATTCTTTTGACTTGTCATTGGCTAGTGCAGTCCACTTAAAACAGCTTTAAGATACTTAAAAAAATTTCAGGGATTAACTACAGGAAAAAATCATGAAGCTTCTCAGAATAGGGTTGAAAAGTAAGAAGCAGCAGGGCTCTAATGCTGATATATATGTCCGTATGAAATATATCAGATCAGCAGTGTGAATCTATTAACAGTATTTTCTTAAAACAAGAAGAAAAACACAAGCAAGAGACTGAAGTGGGTCAAGCAGAAGCTCTTCATTGAAGATGGACAGAGCAGTTAAGAGACAGTGATATCTTCTTTTATTCTAATGTATTTCCTTTTTTGTTTGTGAAAAACTAAACCCTGACTCTTTATAAAGTCATAGGACATATTCAGGGAACAGTTAAACACTCAAAAGCTGGTGAAGTATGATGCTGCTATACTATTTAGCACCCTTGGATTTAGTCAACAGGAGACTAGGAACTTTGAGCACCATAGTTTGGCAATTAGAAAACTGATGTAGGAGTTCAGAAATACGCTGAAAGATGTCATCAAATGTTAAATCTTCCAGTGTTCTGAGCTCTCAAATTACAGAGCAATGGCAAAAGCAGTCAGCTACAGCCAGCCACATACTTTAGGATTGCATGGCCTTTGATGGAAAGCAGATAAAAGCAATAGCCACAGAAAACATTCTGCCTGCAAAGAAGACCACATCCACTGTCTCCCATCCATTGCTCTTTTTTGTTATATTTATTTTATTTTATTTTATTTTATTTTATTTTATTTTATTTTATTTTATTTTATTTTATTTTATTTTATTTTATTTTATTTTGTTTTATTTTATTTTATTTTATTTTATTTTATTTTATTATTTTATTTCATTTTATTTTATTTTATTTTATTATTTTATTTTATTTTATTTTATTTTATTTTATTTTATTTTATTTTATTTTATTTTATTTTATTTTATTTTATTTTATTTTATTTATTTTTTAATTTATTTTTTATTTTATTTATTGTATTTTATTTTATTTATTTTATTTTATTTTATCTTTTCACTTCAATAAATGTGTCTTCAGCAAAAGAACCCGCAATGGCTTACAATGGGAACCTCACCTCCATGTCTAATCATGCAAAAGACATGCAACATGCGGGCTGCTCACTGGATACTGGCTTTTTTTAAACTAAACAACTGTAATATTTTAAAATAATTTTTAAGTCTGTATTGTGACTAATTGCTTTATGATGTCATGCCTGGGCAACTAGAGAGCATAATTGCATAGCTATGACCCATTGCAGACCAATCCAAGCAGTCAGTTTCCTAATGCTATTTTCTACTATAACATTGTTATTGTAAAGGCAGGAATTCTTTAATCATCAGATTGAAATTCTGCCGAGATCTCATTTTATTGACCATTAAACATGCTTCTGTTTAGAAGAAATGCCACAACATCACTGTTACCAATAATGGATTTGTTCTGCAGTGGTTTTTCATAAGACAATATGCAACAAAATGATAGGTAAAAAAAAAAGCTTATCATCAGCAAATGTACAGGATATTCACCAAAAAGTCCTAATTGAAACTGTATTGAAGTCTCTAGTAAAGCTTACTGTTTTTAAAATCATTGTACAAGACCCCATGTAAGTAAACAACAAAATGCATATTTTCATTGGCAAGCACTATAATTTCTCACAGATGACTGTTCTAAAAGAAAAAACTAATATCTATACCTGAACACAACAACTGCACATCTTGGCAATCCAAATATAATATTCAGTGAGGCAACAGTTTTAGAAAATTAAATGGAAACTGGTAAATCCACTGCTGAATACTGGTAACATTTTTAATGACAATATTACAGTTTCCTCTCACTGTCAAAGCATTCCATGTGTGTCACAGCATGATGTTGCTTTATTCAGAGAATAATTTTCTACCTGCTAGAAAGAGGCATCTTGTTGGCAGAGACTTCAATGATCTGAAAATTGAGATGAAATAAAAAATATATAGATTGCCATACCGATTTTAGTGGCAGAATAAAGGGTTGACTCTCAATTTTTGGAAAATCTGTAAAAAACCTTATGCCAGTATCTAAATTTTTTTACAGTTGTAATTTCTGAGAACACTTGCAGTCCCATTCAGAAAAAAATTGCCTTATTTGCAAAAATACATTCTCTCTACAGTAAGACCATGAAAAAAACCCATGCAATTATGTTACCTTTTATCTTTAAACACACAGCAAGTCTAGTGTCCATACAAATAATCTCACTGCCAGTACTAAGTAAAGATTTCCTACTGTTTTCTCTTCTTGATCAGTTTGTCAAGAAAAGTGTGCAGTGAAATTAAAATAAAGCTTTTTTTCAAAGGCAGTTAAAAAACTCATGAATACTCCTTTGCAGGTCCATAAACATCAGTAGAATCATGATTACATTTGTCACTAAATAACTGATTCAATCAATGATAATGGGGAAACAGTGCAGTCTAGTAATGTAAGGATATGCTTATACAACAAAACAAATTTGATTACCCGAGTCTCTAAATAAACAGACGTTTTGTTCTCTACCATTTAGCAAGCTGAGATATCCTTTCAACTGTCATGAAAAGTAAAATAGGTATTATTAGCAATAAGGAAACACAAGAGGTACCAAGAAAAAAGGAAACAGCATTTACACGCTGAAAAAGAAGGGAAAGAGGGGAGTAAGACATGACAAAAGAAGAGTGTGTCTGTGGTATAAATGTACTGACAAACACATACACATTTTAGTGCAGGCATGTCACACAATGACAAACTGAGAGACAAGTTGAGAATTTTCCAGTGAGTAAATGAGTCTTTTGAAATGAAAGTATCAAAAGGCAAGCCAGATCGGCCACTTCATGTGGCAGATTAGGTCCTACATGGTAAAAAACCTAATACATGTGGACCAACAATATACTGCTGAAGTTAATTCGATGATGGTGAAAGTGGTTCTTTATTCAGTTGCTCTTCAGTGAAGGTAGCGGGGCACAGACACTTCCATGATACAGGTCCTGGTGCTTTAGACTGTTCCTTTTTCTTATTTCTCCTATCCAAGAAGGCATAAATCATAGAATCATAGAATTGCCTAGTTGGAAAAGACCTCTCAGACCATTGAGTCCAACTGTACTTGTCCACCACTAAACCATATCCCTGAGAAAGTCATCTACCTGTCTTTTAAACATCTCCAGGGATGGTCGTTACCTCTCGCTCTATCACCTGTCACTTGTGAGAAGAAACCAGCACCCACCTTGCTACAGTCTCCTTTCAGGCAGTTGTAGACAGTGATCACATCTCCCCTCAGCCTCCTCTTCTCCAGGCTAAATAACCTTATTTCCCTCAGCCACTCCTCATAGGACTTGTTCTCCAGCCCCTTCACCAGCTTTGTTGCCCTTCTCTGGATGTGCTCCAGCACCTCCACATCTTTCTTGTAGTGAGGAGCCCAAAGATGAACACAGTGTTCGAGGTTCGGCCTCACTGATGTGGAGTAGAGGGGCATGATCACTTCCCTTGTCCTGTTGGTCAAGTTCTTTCTGATACAGGCCAAGATGTCAGCACACTGCTAGCTCATATTCAGTTGCTGTCAACCAACACCCCCCACTCTGCCAGGCAACTCTCCAGCCAATCTTCCCCAAGTCTGTAAAACTGCATGGGGTTGTTGTACCCTAAGTGCAAGACCAAGCACTTGGACTAGTTAAACGTCATCCTATTGATCTCAGGCCACCAACCCAGCCTGTCCAGATCCCTCTGCAGAGCCTCCCTTCCTTCAAGGAGATCAACACTTCCATCCAGTTTAGTGTCATCTGCAAACTTACTACCAGCTCCCTTAATACCCTTAGGTGGATCCCATCTGGCCCTATATATAGACTGTGGATGTCTAATTGGCTGAGCAGGTCTCTAAGCAATTCTTGGATTGATGGAGTTTTGTTCTGCTCTCTCTCCATGTCTTCAGGTTCAGGAGGCTGAGAACCCAGAGAACATCTTACCTTACTATTAAAGACTGAGGCAAAGAAGATATTAAGTACCTCAGTACTCATCCTTTCTCACTATTGTTTCCCCTGCATGCAGTAAAGGATGGAGATTCTCCTTGGCCTTCTTATTGTTGTTAATATATTTGTAGAAGCTTTTTATTATCTTTCATTGAACTAGCTAATTGAAGTTCTAGTTGGGCTTTAGCCCTTCTAATTTCATCTCTATGTTTTCTCACTTCATCCTTGTAGTCCTCTTCAGATGCCTGTCCCATCTTCCAAAGCTCATATACTTTCCTCTTCTTCCTGAGATCAATACAAAGTTCTCTACTCAGCCAAGCTTGTTTTCTTTCCTGTTGACTCATTTTACAGCACATGGGAATGGCTGTAACATCTGCTCTTGCACCGCCAGGTTTTCCTTCTTGAGCAGCATCCCGCTCTCTTGTGCTCCTTTGTCATTTAGAACTGTTTACCAATGAACTTTGTCAAGCAGCCTTCTAAACTGTTTGAAATTTGCCCTCCGGAAGTCCAAGGTGACAGTTCTGCTGACACCCCTCCTTACTCCTCCAAGAACTGAGGATTCTATCATCTCATGACCACTGTGCCCCAGGCGTTCTCTGACAGTCCCTTCTCCCACAAGGCCTGCTCTATTCACAAACGGCAGATCCAGTGGGACACCTTCTCCAGTCGGTTCACTCACCAGTGTGTTAGCAAGTTATCTTCCATACACTCAATGAACCTCCTAGACTACTTCCTGTCTGCCATATTATACTTCCAACAGACATCTGGAAGGTTGAAGTCTCTTGCAAGGGAGTAATGCTTTGGGCCTGAGTGGATAAGCCACTTTTCTAAGACATCTTGAGGTTGTCCTCAAAACCAAATTCAGTGTCTGCTTAGAAATGAACCAAAAAAGATTCAGCTCTCCTTTCTGAGCATACTTTAGTATCCCAGTGCTTTGTGTCCCAGCAGACAACGATCAGTAGACTGTGAATGCAGATGGAGAATTTGATGTTTGCTGTTAGTCATAGGCCATACTAGGTTACCCAAAGCATTTAAATAATCCATTCTTGCTTGTTCAATTCGATTTTGATATATAACATCCAGTTTCCTCTAATTTCATCCATATGAATTTGGGAAAACACACTTCCAGATAAAGACATATCTAAAAGCAATAGTGTCACGTCAGAAGCTGTACCACAAGTACGCTGGGTGTATCAGTGGGTTACAACTAATAAAACTTCCTCTATATCCCTTTTGAACTGTTGATGTAATTATGTTTCCTCCTTTCTTTGAAAGCTCACAGACAACTTTTGATTATGTACAAAGAAAACTGCATATATCTCTTGAAACATCCAAAGCAAAATTTTCTCAAATGCAGAAAGAATATTGTCACCCCAGTGAGCAGAGCAGAAGCTGAATGAGCAGTAGGGACAATTATTACACACCTCTACTTCTTGCAGCATTTGTCAATACAAACCTTTAATGAAAGACACCAATAAAGGAACTGAGAAAAAAAACAAATTTCTTTATTAGCACACAAACAACCTGGCAAATAAAATATGACAGTGTGATAAGAGTTTGTGAGAGGCTTGTCTCAAAAAGGAACCAACCCTTGTTCTGGTGAAAGAATTCTATAAGGATGTTGTTTAGTGCTTTGCTAGCTGCTGTTGTACCAGCAAGATTTTTGTCTGAAGGCTGTATTATAAAGATAATTGAGCAGAAGGAAATAAAATGACAAGCCAACTACTAAGGCAAAATCAAATGGATGATGGACAACAAGTCAGAGTTCTCAGCATCTAAGCAGCCCTAGCCACAGGAACCAGAGAGCTGCAGATTTTAGCAAAAGGATTATCTTTTTCCTTCCGCTTTGAAAGATAGTCCTCAGAAAAGAAAACAGCCATAACTGCTGTCAGGAGCCTGAGTGCACCCATAGGCATCATTGCCCTGACTGGCCTCTCTGGGACTCTCAGCCCATGACCCAAGAAGGACTCCATTCAGGCTCAGATCAGAGCACTCATGCCTTCCCTGAGATATGTCCCCTGTTGTTCCTGACTTGGTCCTTGGGCTTCCAGCCTGATCTTGGACCAGACTTGTCACCTGCAATTTGCTTGATGATCACAAGATTGTAGACGGATCCTGCCCCTTCCCACACCTTGGCTTGGGTGCTGCAGACAAAGGCTCTGTCTGCATTGTCCTAGCTACCAGCTCAGGCCTCTTCATAGGGCTGTCCCACCCTTGCTTCTCCTGATGACAACTGAGGTAGGAGAGGAAACAAGGAGAGTAAGCCCCATCTTCTCTTTTCCTCTCCCACTGAAAAGTCCCTTGCTGCAGCAGCTATATATGTGTGTGTAGACTAGAGCAGGTACTTTGTGGAATATGTTTGTGTCTAAAGTACTGTTTGGTAGAGTTTGTAGTGGAGAACAGCCAGAAGAAACAAGAACTATATCTGAAAACAATGATGGAGCACGAATGGGGACCTTGAGACATCATGAATGTAGACCTTGAAGGCAGTGCCTAACACAAAGAAAGGAAGAAACCAGGTAGTAGTTGCTTTTAAAAGAAGGAAAAAAAAGTAGCATGAAGGAGAAACTGTCCTAAAATCAGAACAAATTTGATTCTATAAATAATCATTTTCAAGAAAATAAAAAATGCAACCAAACCAACCTAACCAAACCAAACTAACCCCTCCGTAATTAATGGGGTCAGAAGGAAAACTGCAGAGTAACACTCCCAACTGACTCCAATAGCAAGAAAAACATAGGCCATGCGGGTAAAGATTGTGTGTTTAACACTACCAAGTCCATCCACAGAGCAAATCCAGAATGGAAAATTGTGGAAATTATGTTCATACATACAAATAGGTTTCTGAAAAAAGATGCAAAAATACAATAGCCAAACATCAGAACAGGTAAAAGTTGTCATCCTGTTCCCATCAGGACTGATTAAAGCTGACAATATCAAACACGATGAAATGCTTTTGACAACACTCAACACCCATTGAAAGTCAGTTTTCAACGCTTGTTGTCCTCCCAGAGTGGTTGGTTACCTTTTCAACTAATGTTATCCAACCACCACATGACATCCTTAAGTAAATGAGGCATGGTTGTCTTTATTTGCTTCACTAGATCTTTTATGAACATTTTTATTTTGTTTTAGGACCTTTTATGAACTCAAAATTATGCACACTCTTTTGGAAATTTGGATAAATGAGTACTTTGGGAAGTTTTTAAACTGACTTTAAATTTATGAAGATCTAATGATGAATGGGTAACATTAAAATGCATAACAAAATGTACAATGAATCAAAATATGATTCTACAAAAATGCCACCCCTGGCACAGTATCCCAAAGCACCCACAGTATAGCAGGTCTACTATTACAGGAATTGTACAGTCTAGTAAAAATATTTGAGCGGGAATATAGAGGAAAAAATCTGTTAGTGACCAGTAATAAATAGAAAAACCTCTACATCATCTGGACATTAACCTGAGATGTTGAAGGAGTTTGTGATAACTTTACCAGAAAATAGGCAGGGGTCTCATATTTCTCATTGAAATTTTTATAATATCTATCTATAAAATCTTAAAAATTAACAAATATTTAGGAGATCCACAACTACTGATTTAGTAATATGTTTTTTCCTAGTTACAGGCAACTACTTCAAGACATAGTCTTATGATTTTTAATAGTTATGTTCAATATTTGTAACCACATATTTCTCCGCTATTTAGACAAAAATACAAATATCAATTTCTTCTCCTCATAGTCAGGAGGGAGGAAAACTAGGGGAAAAAATCAAAGTTCCCTTGCATTTCATTTACCTCAAAGCATTAGTCAAAACTCAGAGAATTTACCTTTGAAATCGTTAGTGTATGTAATAGAATTTTTGACTACTAATATACTTACAAATGTCCTTTTCACGCCACTTTCTTTTAAAACTCTCAGTAAACAGGCACATCATCTTTAAAGTACTGACAAAAATTAGTGTAGTAACTGGCATATTAAAAACATCTTAAAAAACAGAGTAGGCATACATATGAATTTGGAAAAATCAAGATAAAACATGATAGGATAAGGAAAATACTACTCTGAGAGTAGAGGCCCCTATTATGTTTGTCACAGAGTAGATCAATGCATTTTTCATGTAAACACAATGCTTAGTTGCAAAGGCAAAAGTCCTGAAATTGACTTTGCATAGACAGATTCAGCTGCCTCTTGAAGCCTCATTTACTTCAGTTGTCTCCCACATGGAGTCAGTTGCAGAATCAGAGACTCTTGTAATGACCATGTGACAAGGGCCTAAGTCCTTGTCCATTAAACTCAGCATGAGATATTTCAGTTGACTTCGTGGATTTCAAATCTGAGCCCAAATGCGGATAGATAAGAAAGCATAAGTAGTTTGAAGATATTTTCGAATTAAAAGAGTTTCTTTCAGCCATTGCATATAAGCGTTAAACTCATCATCGTACATACTTTAAAAATTCATTCTTCTCTGTTATGGAAAAGTAAATAAAAAGGAATTCAAGGAAAGCTCACATCCTAACATCTAAAAAAAGGCAAGGTTTTTTTCATGAATTTTCAGAGTATTTATCTCTTCTTTTCTACTATTGTGGTATCGTTCAGTGTGTATCACCTTAAAAAGGTCCACTCATTTTCATTGTTAGTTTTGTACACTTACAATATAACTCAATGTTAATTGAAGTCAGTCAATGCAAGTGAAACAATTGCAGGCTCTCTTTAGGATTTAAATATTCCTCCAGTGAACAGTTAAAATTAAATGCAATTAAATTTTCTTTTTACATAGGCTACATTTCTTGACACTATCATTTCTGTGGCTTTATAGTGGGAGAAAAAAATCCGCCATAGTCCCCAAATTTCCTTGCGTATCTTCATCCTATGTCATTTTCCCAGAAAGAAACACTGATGATAATGCTTTCTTTGATAAGAGCTGAGTCTTTCTCTGCATTTCTTATAATGCAAGCATTGAGATCTGCTCTCGGTGAACCTGTCTCATGAGTTACCTGTTTCAAAAGGTTATTAATACTAATTCTTTCCTTTAAGTAAGCAAAACATATAGATTTTTAAAATCCAGTAACAGTAACAGAGTAAAACCATATGATAAATATTTGTATTTCTTGCGTTAATGCAAATTAATTTTCTGTGTTTGTAAATTTCCTAAATTTTTAAGATATTTGAGACAAGATAATTACCTTTAACTGCACTTGCTCCATGCAATAAATACAAAAGATATAATTATAAATAAAACACAATAGACCAAATGTGGAATAGTTATACTGACTATTTTTAAATTACTGCATTCTAGATTACTTACTGCCTCTTTTAACACTCACACTGCTGTAAAGCACAAGTAATGACATCTGTCCTCAGCGAATAAACCATGATGTAAAATTAATGCATATGTATAGTAGCAGGCATCTTTAAAATAATATTTGAAGGCATCATCTATAACATTTAATTGCTGCAGATGAAGTACTGTCATTTGTATAAGCAATATAACTGAACTTGCCTGATAGAGAACTGGCCCGAAACTTCCAATGTCACAACCTGTTTATCCTAATTTTGCTTGTGTACTTGAAGTTAAATTTCTCATGTTATACATCTACCTGGACTAACTATTCTGGGAGATGTTCCAGAACGAGGTGAGCCATTTTGTTTGAATATTAAGATGAGTGTTGAGTTACTTTTCATTATATCCTGCTTTAGATGATCTGATGATGTGGAAAGTTTCCCAAAATGTGATTTTGTTTAAATATATTTTAAGTGCTTTGCACCATACCCTCAAAATCCATGCAGGTCTAGTAGGTTCTTATGTTTTTGGTAAACTGCAGTTTCACATGTGCCTAGCAGAGGCATTTTCAGTTTTAACAGCAGTAAACCTCTGAGGAAGTTATTCTCCCTTAACGTTATCAAGCCCCTAGTGGTGTTGAGATTGTGCGTGCTTTACTCTCACAGAGCAACCAACCAGACCTCCTGAAGCAAGGAGCTACGGGCATTCAACCAGATGTTGTTGGCTATAGGGCTGGTGCACAGGGCTGGTGCAAGATCAGTAGCTAGGAGAGAGCTAGGAGTCTTTTATTCCTCCAAGCTAGAAATATTTTTCCTAGTATGACACAAACCAGAAAAAATAGGAGGAACTATAGAGCAGGAAAATCACGTTGCTTCAAAAGGCTTTGCAGAATCAAAGCTGGCATGTAGCGACAGGGGGCTCTGGTTGACACAGGACACAGCTCACACAAGGATTTAGATCCCAAAGGGAAAGCATAGCGAGGCTGGGTGAAAGAGAAGGAAGAAGGAGACCAAAGTAAAAACCCATGTGCATCACCAGGGAAGATCTATACCATGTAATGACATAGAAACTCTTGTAGAAACGTGTTATGAGATGAGTAAAAACTGACTTTTTATGAATCTGGATCTCAAGCACCTGATTTGTGTTGACCTTGAGTCCTTCCCTCATTTCACCAAGCAGATTATTTTAATGAAATTTATAAGAATATAACACCTCTGAGATGCTTTGCTGCTGAAATTCAGTTGAGGTGAGCCCTGCTGTTATGAATGGAGCAACAATGGTTTGGACAAGGAAGCCTCATGTCCTTGCAAATTGCATGGGGGTTACTAAACCCATCCAGGCAGAGAAGGACCAAATTAATGATGCATAAGCTCCCTGGATTTCAGTAGTTCCTAATATTTAAATGCAACTTGGATAATGCTTAATGCAGCAGTTCTTTATGCTGCATTTATAATGCACCATTATTGTGAAGTTTAGACGCATTAGCCAGATTAAAATAAAGTTATTTTAAGTGGCACATATCAAACATCTCCAACTACTAATCTCAAATGGAACAGACACGAACTAGCCTTCCTAAGCCCTCCATCATGTTTTGCTGTGGAAAGCACTATTTGTTTGTTGGTTATTACATACAATATCCTCTTGGAAAGGCAGGTTGCAAATATGTGTTCTATATCAACCATATGAAAAACATTTGCCCTGTATTTTCAACTTGCAATTGAACTCTGGAGAATAAGAGCTATGAAATCAAAGCAAACTGAAAGAAGTCCGAAAATGGTGCCACATGTAGAAACTCTGGTAATACATGGAAGTTGTCAAGGCTGGATGCAACTGCAATGTTAAAGTGGAGAAGGGAGGCTGAGAAGCAGCACAGCTGGTACACAGAATTCAAAATGTGCTCCACAGAGCCAGGGCTAATGAAGGCTATTTCTTCATGCACCTTTCAAACAGATCTGCCTTGTTCTTGTGATCCTGTTTTTGAAAATTGGACAAAGGAACTCAATAGGTTCCCCTAGACTAGGGTAAAAAAGCTGTCCTTAAAAATGCATTAAGGAAAAATGAAAAGGGATTTGCCAACAACTCTAAAGTTCCAAGCTAGGTTAAGAAAACCAGAAAAGCAACATCTGGAAAAGGTGAGATATTTTACCAAAAAGTTAAAGACATATGCTTTGTTTGGAGTAGTAAAATATGTTAATTATGATGCTTTTGCTAACCATTTGAAAGTTTAATTTTAAAAGGTACATATAAAGTTAGAGATAAAGATAGAAATATACAGATATAAATGTAAGTTTTTCCAGATGAAGTTCAAGTGGAACAAAAATTGGTGTTTGACTGCGCAACTGGTATATGATGTATAAAGACAATTTTCATGAAATATTTGTACTGTGCACTAATAAATACTTGTAGTTCACCTCCAATGCTATCAGTTTTGGCCATTTCAGTATCCAGACTACACAATCAAGAAAAATAACCAAAGAGAACTGCCATGAATACCAAGACATTATTACCAGAGTCAGAGGAGATGTTTACCCATTTTGTTAAGGATTCTGTATTCATATTTTGAGGGCAGGTCTGTTTATTTAACTCCACTTAAAAAGTCTAGATAGTGAGAGAAAATTATATAATTTCTTTTGAAAATAAACACTAGAAGTTGCAAATACAATTGCAAGTTTGAAGAACTCTTTGATTGTTGAAAAACACACATATTTTCTGAATCTGTTATCTCCATTCTACTTCTTTCCTAATCATACAACTACTTGAAGTCAATAGCGTTAGTGCTTCTACCAGAATAGTAGACTTGCTAATATACCAAAAATATGGGAGAAGGATACTTTCAGGATTATATAAATTCCACATTTATCCCCTCTTCAAGAACAACTAAAAAATGTTGTGAAAACTAAGCTATTCCTGTCCATTAGCTCTCATGGTTCAGAGTAGAATGGACTTCAAGAAGACAGTTAGGAAAAGGGTATTGACAAAACGTAATTTTAACCTAGTATAGCAAGTCTCTTTAGACACTTTCTATAGTTAGCGAGGTGAAATAGTCTCCTATAGAGGATGATTCAGAGCAGAAACCTAATTTAGCTCCTCTGACTCACCTTCCTGAGAATGAATCAGCAAGCACTCTTGACCAACCTTATGCCTGAGAATTGAAAATGCCTTTCCTCTACCTGAGCGCATATGACACACCATTGCCAATCAGGAAGAAACTGATATTCTCTACAGTACTTACATTTACAGTCATATTTTCTTCTGGAAAATGCTAAAAGAAAAAAGATCAAGAAATGAACAAAAGAACAAGACAAAACATATGACATTTAAATAGCTGGTCAAAGCATCCCAAGTCCTTATGGTCACAACCGATACAGGAAAAAGGAGTTCAGGGATAAATTTGTTCCAATTGAGCCATCCCTTTAACTATAGGACCTATTGAATGTGAACAGGTAACATGCTTAAACAACTGTGCCTTTTGGGGTAAAAACTGTGATATTCTGCGTGAAATTTGGCTGTGCTTGATATGCCATAAGCTTGACTGTAAGATGAAGCTAGTTCAGAATGTTAATGTCCAGTGGAAAAAAAGTCAGGTTTATTCAATATCTTGGCAGGAGCAAAATGACAGAAAAAGAAATACCTACAGGTATCCACTTTCCTTATCATACTTTTTTTTTCCAGTAGGAGAATGGGAAAGACATATTCTTGAAGTACATAAAAAGGCAAGAGTTACCAAGAATCATATTACACATTTTTAGACTTTAACGATTCATGGATATATCAACCAAGTATGAGAACTGCATATTAATTGGAATTGGTGACCTTGGGAAAACTCAAGAGAGTACAGAGATTTCTCTGAAAGAAAGAAAATATCCTCCAAATTGACTGGAGTTGTAATACCAGAATGCAAGCTTATTTGAGAACTCATTTTTGCAGTTTTACAAAAATATAAGTGTATATTCCAAAGAGCTATCTCCTTTAAAGATCTTGTTTTATCAGTAGTAGCATTCACAAAATGTTTAAACATTCTTATTTAACATAATTTTTTTTCTTAACTTTTTAGAGTAGACTTTAACACATACACAAAACATTCCCAACAGAATTGTTTTTTCTAATCTACCATGGGTCAGTTAGCATAACAGCATTACAAATACCGATTTTAAGGAAAATTTTGCAAGTGTTTTACCAACTGACTGCAGTTCTGTTTGGCCAAATAACTGAGATTATGAATAAGTCCTTGTACTTTACACCTAGAGAAGAGTAGTTCAGTTACACTCGCTGTATCTACACTAGCTTTAAAGCAGCTTGGTTGCTGCTCGCTGGCTAACAATGGTTCAAAGGCTTTAGGCAGACAATCTTACAGATGTGTGTTTTGCACTTAGCAGCATAAGTGTAGTTCACTGGCAGCAGCAACTGCAAGCTAGACATAGTTGGATTAAGCACTCTTTGGAAATGGGGCATAGTTATTTCAGCATTTTTTAAAATGCTGCCTCATCTATTTCAAATACGTTCTTCAATGTCGAATAGCCGTTGTGAGTCATTTCAACACACATTTGTACACACATCAGTCACCTGTTATGGGTCCTCTGCTATTTTCTCCACTCTGTTCTCTGTTGGTCTCACCACATCATCCTCCGTGCAACATGCTCAGCATGAAACGAGTGATACCTTTTGGAATTATTTTATGGGGAGAGGGGAAGCATTGTAGCTCTTCACTACTGCATCATAACATTTACATATGTGCCCTGTAGCATCTCATCTGGTGATGACCTTGCATTTTTGTGTCATGTAGTCACATTCTGATGCACATCATCACACTATGATGCTGCATTTCAATGCAAATTCACCTCAGGAGGCCTGAAATAACACTGTGGCATTTCTAGATGTCCCGAAGCCTACGAAATTGAAAATCTTTATATAGAGCTTTAAAAATTTGGAATGCGCTGCCAGTATTACCGAGTTCATTGATCTGATATTACTTTATACAGTGAACAATTCAGCCACGAGCAGTGTATGGGAGTTCACTATTAGTTTAGGGAACAATATTTTGTTTGCTTGCTTGCTTTAGACTCACTAGCTGTCATGAGCCTAACAATATAAACCAAACTACTGAGGAAACAGCAGTCAGCTTAAATACTTTGAATGACTTGTTTACAACAGATGCATTATCTAGCTAATAGTTTATGGTTTGTTCCTACTTTAATATGAGTCTAGGTATAAAATCATGGTAGAGTTTTATTCTAAGTGTTTTGAGTTGCTGAATTGAATCCTCATCAATCTGTATTTCTTTCTGCCAGATTAGCTTTGCAGAGGTGTTACAGTTGATGCCCGATGGTGACAAACAAAGAAGGGGCATCTTTATATTATAAGACAGACAAGACTCCAAAGACCCTGGGAATGCATTAGTCAAACCCAATACAGGAACTACCCATGTGTTTTAAGGAGCCGAAGGAAAGCCACCTCCACGTTCACTATATAGGATTTCCTTACATGGCCTTATTAAAGTGTTATTCACATCAGATTTGTGCAGGGAGGTGAGATGGGGGGACTTTCACAGAGAATCTGGACAATTCATGGATGGTTACACAAGGGAAGAAAAATGGGCATTGAAAGGTGTGTTCTCTTTCTGCCTTAGTGTCTTCTCCCTTCTCTGAAAAGGGGTTTGTAGTAATTTCCAAATAAAATCATTTTAATGCTGGGAAAGTATTCCTAGCTCTGTGCTAAATGGTTCTGTGATCTAGTGTTAATTAGGAACTATGTGACAGAAGTGACCTACAAGCATGAATACTGACCAGTCCTGAAGACTATTTACTTTAAATGTCTCTGCTACTAACCACATCCGACCAGACATTCAAGTTTAGCAGATGTTTCAGTTCTTCTTGCAAACATAAACTTAAAAGGACTACTTTTCCTACAGTTTGAAGGACTGAAAAACCAGACAGTTCTACGTCCACTTGCATAACTAGTTAATGTTTAGAACCAGACACCAAAAGAAGCTTAAAGAAGTGTTTAAAGATTGTACTCGCACAGAAATTGAAGAGACTCGTAGACTTACTTACATTCTTATTTCACAGAGTGTCAAAAAAAGTTTACTTCATTCCTTTTTTTTTTCTTTTTTTTTTAATAAAAATTCTGAAAACAGCTGGGGTCAAAGACAAGCAGCTTACTTTGCAGTTACCAGTCCTGTTTTCTCGAATCTTACCAGTAAGTGAGACAAAAATAAGCAGGAGATAAAAGTATTTTGCTTCAAAATTACACTCAACTTATTTGTGGTTGTGGAAAAGAGAGCTGTATCACTTAGAATGTAACATTTTTCTTTGGATTACACAGCTTTTGACATATGTTAACGTCTATTACCTCTCTATGGAATGTTGTATGAAAGTGTATTCAGGTATTCAGACACTGAAATTTTCATTAAAAACCTGTCATGCCCATACGTGCTTAATATTAGAACACATAATGGAGTTACGTTATTCACATAAGTTATTCAGTTGAGAAAAAGTATGAAAGAAAGGAAAGGCAGAAAATAAGTCTTCCCACTCGTTTGTTCAGTTTTCCTTTTAAAGTAATACAATCGCTAAAGTAACCTAGGTGGTGGTGAACACCCTGTGGGTACACTATTTGGCAGCACAGAGATAGTAATCATTACAATAAAATGATGTATACAGAGATGACACCACTCTAGGAATGTGAGTGTGAATGAAGGAAGGAGAAGAAAACAGCCAAACCAGAACACAATATAGAGTGGGAATGTCAACCTCATGGCCCGTGGGCCAAATCCAGCCCTCCACTTTGCTTTATCTAGCCTGGCACCCTTTTTCTACCCAGTGGCAGTGCTGAGCTCCTTGCCCCTACGCTCCTGCCAGTGCTGGTCATGTGTGCAGCGCGTATGACATGTTATGCTGCAGGAGCAGGAGAAGGAGAACGGTGGGAGCTGTGAGTTTGACACCCCTGTTATAGAAGCTGCTGACCGCAGTGCAGACAAGACATACAAACTTTGTTTTGCAAAACTATTTAACTAGTCATGTAAAATCTGGGAAGTCATAGTCTTCAATTTTTCTAGTTTTTTAGAAACAGGAGTAGAAAGAAATGGGATTCAGCAAGGATTTCTTGCTCTTACAGCACCATCAATTTAGGAACAATCACTCTGGACCCATTCCTTTTCTCAATTGTTTTTTCTTAGCAACACCTCTTCTTCCAAAACTCCCACTAGGAGCGTTTTTCTGGTTTATAAATTGTTTTCTGGAATGGTAGCTAACTCCACTACTGCTTGTAAAGAGGGCCGGGGAATATATTTTTCCCCAAAGTACCATATCTATAATTGGCAGCTGCTGTTCTCATCATGCTTCGAAGAAAGATTACACATGCTACTCAAAAAATCAAACGTACACATTTAAAGGATAGAATTGGCTTTATTAGCAACTCAAAAAAGCCCCATGGTGTTCGGTCTCTTCCTTCTTGAAGAAATGCTAGCATTTCTGAGTTTCACCTAATTATCATTGACCAGAAGGTCAGACCATCTCCCTAATATTCTGGATCATTAAAAGACAGCATGGTGAGCTAAGAGCATTTACATGGCATGTTGATGAAGCAGTCTGACTTATGCTAGGCAAGTGGGTCAGTAGAAAAAAATCCTTGTGTGCTTATGTGATCTTATGGTCACTGTCAGTCTGTTAGGGGCATCTCCAAATCACAGCTCTGGACCAAACAAAGTCACAGGACTTCTGCAGTTATTACAGTGCTCGCTGCCCAGGAGGAGTACAGAAATCTGCTGTTAATGTAGGTCATTCAGGGTACCCATGTTTCCATTCTCAATTACATTTGAATGGGATAAGAATGGGTATAATTAGCTGACCTAGGAGGCTGACTAATACTTTCTCCTCTTCACTTACTCTCCTAGACACCCTCCCCCAACATTCAAGCACACATTTTTACTTCATGAGGCTGTTTGCAAGAGCAGTAGCCATTCTCCTGAGATTGTCAGTACATTTGGCTCCATTTTAATTGGTTAAGATGTGCGCATTAGAATCTCCATCACCCTGCAACTCTGCTGCAAATATGCCTCGCCTATTTTCACGATCTTTATTTGCTATGCTATTCATCATCTGTTACGCTTCTGAAATCTGTGCACATATTGCAAATAATATAATGTCTCTATTATTGCAAAACAGTAACCCCACAGAGAGATATTTTGGGTCACTTGTCCATTAGGTCCCATTTCTTAAGACAGTGAAAAGAGAATAAAAATACGACTGTCATTTTCAGCATTGTGCTTTTGTTCACTGCAGCTTTCTTTTTTTAGATTTTGCTGCAGTTCCTGTAAGGAGCTGTGTGACTTTCCCACCTCATGTTCATTTGCACACATTGAAAAAAAGCAGGCAGTAACAGTCCTGCATCCAAATCATGCAGCTTAAAAAAAAAGAAGAAACCATGAAAGATATTTTTTTACCATACACAAGAAAAACGCTGGGAAGACAGAGGTTTTGTACTGCTTTCAACATAAAAAGAGTGGGGTTTTTTCTATACCAAGCCATATTTTAACATGACAAGCAATGACCGGACAGTGGCTGAGATCTGAACATTGCAGCAGTATCAATCAATCATGCATCAGATAAACACATTTCAAAGTGTATATTAAATACAGGCTTGAGCTCATGCAGACTGACACACAGTATTTCATTCTCTTTTCATTTTTCTACCAGCACAGACTTCTTTGTTCTTCAGCTCTGTTGCTTAAAATGCTTCCTTTCTGCAAAACAATTTCTGAATTTCAGAATAAATTCTCTTAAAACTATTTTTGAAAGTTGAAGTTTAGGTCAAATGCAAATATGAATATAGTTTTATCCTGCATGCATAATCTGTAGTCTGTGTGGAACTGACTCATCTATCTTCTGTATCTGGCACTCATGTGATGAACTCTCCTGCTAAGAGTGACCTATTCATCCTTCAAATAAACATCCACAGAGGAAGAAAAACAATATGTACAGTTCCAAATAAGGAACAGCATATTGTGCTTGATGTGATATACTCATATCAGTTCTGTCAACAGTCTTTTGCATTAAGAATCCTGTATTCAGAAAACATTCAGAGATACTGGATAGTATCTTCTGCACTTAAGCAAATCAAAACTCAGAAATATCTGAATTTAACTGCTGATGACGCACGGGCAGTTAACACAATGTCTTGGCTCAGCAATCTTATGCATAATGCTTTGAATAATTAAGAACAAATGTTTGCAGAAATTTCGCAGTTTGAGGAGTCTAGTGGTAAACAAAATATATAATTACCTTGAGTGACTGAAGTCTTTACTTCTTACAGATATGTTTACAAATCATTTTACATTTATGATCAACACAAAACAATGAAAATTTCAGGTTGTGTTTTACAAGACTCTGCTCTTCGGCTAAAGGTTCTCCATTCTGTCAGCATTTAAGACTTACTTAACTTGATTTCAGGAGAAATCTTGTTACATCCAACAGAAGACTAACATTATTGCTATTCATAAACCAATGCGCGTAATATAGGATTAGGTCTTTAGGTATTTTAAGTGATCAGGTACTACAGATACTAGTCTTGCAGAAATCTGATCATGATCACAAACAAATGGAACTGATGTGGCTGAGTGTAATTTTTCAAAATTTGTTAAAAGATTGAGCATTTCTAATCAGAAAATTTGAAAATATTGAAGTATAATAATAGCTTCTAGTCTGAAGATGAGTCTGACCAAACTTTTGAAGTTAAGATAATAATTAAAAAATAGTTTTCTGTAGAATAAGGAAAACTATATGTAGCAAGAATTGATTTCAAGAAATAATCTCTTAGCATTCATACAAACTGTATTTCTGCCTGGCAAATACAGGTGACAAAAAGGAAGACAAAGTTTCTTTAGTTTTTACTCAGCTAAGTACCATTTCAAGATGATTAGATTTCCATTTCTTTTTCCTTTACAATGAACCCTGAATCTAGTGGTCAAGATTGGTTCATTTTATCGTATGATTTACAACATTTGAACAAGAGGTGTCTACATGGAATCATTGGCTACATTCACACTAATCTGTTCTTCAGTTTATACCCTCCCTAAGAGTTTACGTATTCACGGAGATGTCACTAAGAACATAATAAAAATACAAGGGACTGTACAGGTGTCTGAAGAGACCTAAGCTGGTCAGCAGCACCTGCATAACTGAAAATGTTGAATGCAACACCTAAACCAGAACCAACACAAAATCTTGATGTAATTCTCAAATCTAGGAGGTGTTCACAGTGCTGGTTACTGAGGATAGAGGGGACAGGGGGAACAATATTTTTTTTTCTCCAACTGGCAAACAGAACAAATTTGAGATGGAAACCAATAGGAAAATGGATATAGACCCTTATAATGTCATTTTTATTTAATCATTTTATAGGGTATAACTGGCAGGCTCAGGTCGGTTTGTGTCACTTAGCACATTATGAAAATCTGTTTTACGGACAGACGCAGTCAAATTAATCAATTTACTACATGGGAAATTTAGATAATTGAACTTAACACTGTGATTAATTTGATCTTTACCTGCTTTTCTTGAGTTTCCTTTGCAAACAACTCCTGGTAGTTGTTATGGCTTTGCTGGAGTTTTCATGTTGTTTCACTTTGATTTGGGGTCTTGTAACATCACATCCCACCTCCCTGTCTCACAGAAATATCTTGCTCTGAGATTGCTTCTATCACAATTTAATTAAAAAAAAAGGAAAATATAATGTGATTTAGATGACTGATGAGAAGGTTTTCCAGAAAAAAAGGGGTGATGATATCTCTCCTTTTTTTTAATATGGGTGGCAAAGGATAAAGAGAAAGAACAGAGTAATAAGTAGTAAAATTTAATCTTTATGCTGTGCTTGGAAATTAAGTATTTGCTCTTGTCAGAAATCAAAAGTGGTTATAGATTTAAGTATGAAATCTATTATAGAAATAATTCTTAAATTCTGTGTTTGAAGTGCAGTTGTGTCGATGCCTATGTAGTAGTCACTATGGTAAAGAAACCTCACTTGAAACATGTGAAAGTAGGTCAGTTGGAAGCCAAAAAAGCATTTTCAAATTGTTACTGACATGTACTGAGGAGCCTGTTTAACGGGGCATTGCCTGCGCTGCCCAGACCAGAATATAATTCAGGAAAGTAGTATCTGCTGCATTGACCATGATACTAACAATACAAAAAGGTATTGTGTTACAAAGGAATCCAGTGTAAACATTTTAAAGACATAGTAAGGAAGACGGCAGAATTCTTAAGGAAACTATACAATAAGTAAGTCATAAATCTAAAGAGAAATCGTTTTTTCTTAAAAGACGTAACTTGTTAACAGTTGTTGCTAGCTTTAAGATGATTAAAGTATGACAGCAGTAGCTAATAACTGGGAGGAGTCTAGGCAGCAAGATAGTCTCAGGAATTTTTGGGTGAATGGAAGAGATCTTTTTTTGTCAGCAAGCTCCTGCAGCGAAGGGTATCTACATTATATAGAGGGGAAGTCTAATGTAAAGAGTTAGTCAAACCCATGAGATTCACGTAAGGACCATGATAACTGATAGGTGTGGCAGGGGGAGAATCAGCCTGCATCAGGCTGTGTTCTAGAGGAAGAACCATCCTGGTCCTGCTGGGGTGTTTCAATGCGGTCAGTGCAGCATAAGTTCTCTCTTACAGGTTGTTCTAGAATTCCCAATAGTTATTCAAAAAGTCTTGCCTCACTGATCATCGTTAAGTGTCCCAGCACCCAATCCCTCTAACTGATGCCTTACTGCTGAGCTGGAGGCAGCAGCTGCAGACTGTATGCAGCTGCATGCCAGTCACAGAGGTTGCTAAACTTAAGTACATGCATGATGGATGCCTAATTCAGATACGCAGAGGCATCGAAACTTAGTTATTTTTCAGATTCAGACTCTGAGTGTGATAAATAGCCAAGCCTGAGCAAAGTGCAGGATTTTGAGGATCTAATTGTATATTTAATGTGCCTAGCACCTTGTGAATCAATTTATAAAGGTAGTAAAATATTTCTTTGCCAAGCCCCTATTCTACACCAGGTCTTCTTGATATGGCTGATGTATTCCCTCTGCAGGGGCTTGTGCTAGTAGCAGGCTCTAGAAGTGTATGTGCATTTAGAAATACAGCTAAGGAAGACTTGGAGGAACTATGTGCTTGAGGGTACTTTTTGTCTGGAAATAACTCCCAAAGTTGGTTTATCTTTCTTTCTTCCTATAAAGCAGCTCTTTCTTCTATTTTCTGTTGTTGAAAAAACTTTTGCTCTCCAAGAAGTTTTCTGTAGTCCACAGGCATCTAGGGCAGCTAGAAGAATTTGCCTTTTCAGGGATAATAGAAAAGACATCTTTGGAAACATTGCTGAGAATTTTCTTCATTTTGGCAAATAGCTTTTTAGATTTTCACCGTCTCTACTTCTCCACTTTTTCTACCTTTCTAAAATCTTTTTGGACACTGCTGCACTAAGGTGCTTTGTTATGTGTTTATTGTTACAGTGCTGTTGTAGCCTATTCTCCTTATTCATCTTTTGCTTTCAACCTGCTTCTTTCAGTCGTTTGGTTGAAAGCAGCATTTAAGTTGTCTCCAAAGACTGTAGTTCGGCTGCTGGTGCGTTGTGAAACATTTCCATCCATTGCAAGTAGATCCGCATCGTCTACTTTACCTTACCCTGCTGATTGCTCCCTGCTTATGGAGTACAAGGCACATCCTAGAAGAGGCAGAGCAGAGCACAGCATTGAAGTTGGCACGACAGCCTTATTGACTCCCTCTGCCAGCAGTCAGAAATGAAGCTCACGTACCAGTAAGGGAAGGTGACAAGCAGATGCAGGAAAAGGAAGTGAAAGAGAGAAAACACGTGAATGATAGCAAACAGAAAAAAAGCAACTTCCTTTTCCACAAGATCTTAAAATGCTCTTAAAAGAGTCTGAATTAGTATCTTGGTAAAGAAATAGCTGTAATTTAGCTACAATAAATATTTACAAATATCACTTTTGCTACTCCTTTATCTACACTGCTAATGACATAATCAACATCTGCAGATATACAGTTGTAATACTACATTTCTCAGATGTAACTGGCAAGTATACATTTTTACTTTTGTCTTCTACAAAGAAATGTAAACCAGCTGCAAAGGAATTTAACAAGTGAATTTATAGGTGTTTATGCTTTATAGAACAACCTGCTTCCTTTGTGTAAGTGACTATTAACTTTATTTAGTGTGCCTGAAAGGCAATCATGCCTTGTAAGCAAATAATTCAGTTATGCCAGTCTTTGTGTTTACATAAAGTGCTGGCAGGTATTTCAGAAGACCACCTGCTCTGAACTTTCTTACCCTGCGGTTATAGGTTGGCACCATGAGCCCAGCAGGGTAAAGAGAAACTGCCATAGTGAAAATATCCACACAGATAGACCTATTTCTAGAACATAATTCTATTTGCTAATTTTTTATTCTAATTAATTCACCAATTAATTCCCAGCAGTGTCTCAGCATCTCACACGTAATACTCAGTTAGTGCATCAATGGTCTGCAGCTAAACACCTGCATATGGCAGCTTGAGAAAAATATTGATTTTCAGTGACTGGAATTTGTTGTTTAATTCAGCATCAGCTTCATAACTATTCTTTTCTGATCAGCATATGACCACAAGGAGCTTGTCTGTTCCAGGTAGCTGGGAACAAGCCAGTGAGTCAATTCATAGGAGCATACTTCCTGAGTATGGAGTAAGAAAGAAGATGAAAGGACCCCATACACAGCTGTGGGGAGTGGTATAGCCCCATTCTTCCACAGACCACTTTCATGAGTGCAAAGCAGAAAGGAATGGGTGGACCAGTTGTAAAGAATGGAGTGAACCAGCTGCATGATACAACTCAACAAAGGTCTTTTGGGTGGTATGTCCTCCACCAGTATTTCTTCACAGCACCCTTCCCTGGCATAATGAAGCTCACCTGTGCCTGTAGTGATAACAATCATCAGGAACAACATACTAACATTTATTTTCCTGTGTAATTTCATAATAGCTGTAGGGACATTATATAGAGAGGAGTTTCTGTTCTGGGGATGGCAGAACAAAAAAGAAAACAGGGAAAAACACCTCACTGGCAAAGAAGCAAAGGGAATTGTTGCACATATTAAAGAAACAAGATGGAAATGTGTTTATCAGAGAGGAAAAAGTACAGCTGGGAGCTCTGACTTTTCTAGAAGATGTTTGTGCTATCAAATCAAAGAATGAGAGCAATTATTTGATTGTACATCCAACTATATGGAGGAAAACAGCAAATCATAATGTCTATAAAGAAAATCGTGTTAATAGGGGATAAAAGAGGAAGGAAAAAAAGATTGTTTTACTTTTACATTGACAACAGTGCTTTCCTTCTAACATCATTGTTGGTGTATGTACTACTATGTTCCATAAAGTTCAATCACCTACATTATTTTTCTTCAAATAAGGTTTTACACGGTGTGAATAATCTGTGGTCAAATGTGAAGTCTTACCTCCCACATGTAGATCCTCAACTATACAAACTGGAAGGGAAAATCAGACCCCCCAAAAATGGGCAATATAGGATTTTACCACTGGATCTCCATACCGGGCACTAGATGATGTTCTTCCCTCAAACCATGACATATGTGTGTCCTGATATTTTTCATGAAGTGCTATAATGTAACCTGCAAAAGATCAGTGTGAATCATTCAACTCCAAAAATGAGTATAGTCTAGAGTATTGAGTTTGTGGAGTTACAGGACTACATTAAGAGTATTAAGATTCAATACAAGCCATTATGAAAACATACCAGAAACAACACCAGCAGGAACAAATCCAGTGGTCTTTCAAGGAAAAACATGAGAAATCAAGAGAAAGATTATTGTCCCTGTAGAAAAAATCTCTTCACAATGCAAACCAGGTCTTTGTTCTGAAGCTTAGGTGCCACGCGTAACTTTTAAGGAAAAGAAAGTGTGATCATATGGTCATTCTAATGAACTAGTGAAACTACGAAAGTTCTCATTACCTATTTAAATGGATAATCATTTTTTGAATCCCTCTAAGCCTTGTGGCGACTTGTGGCAGTGAATTCTACAGTTTCATTCTATGTCGACTTATTCTACTTTTTGATAAAATGAGACAATAAATAAAGAAATTAATACTTCCTCCTATGTAAATCATTATGAAAATCTGAGGGTTAGTCCTGAAAACTCATTATCTTAGGTGTATTCAGAATTGCACAGTTAAAGACAGGACAGCTGAAAAAAAGGGAAAAAATTATTGTTAAAGGTTGATAATGAACTTTAGCTATCGGCTCCCTTTAAGTAGTACTTAACATACTTTAAAATATTTAGCATACTTTACTGTGTCTTTACGACTGAAAGGGATTTCTGCTTCCAGTTTATATCTCTTTCAACATTAAATCTTCCCTTTCTAATAAATTCTCATTCACATAATGTTAATGTATCAAATCAATCATATACATTTCCAAGTAAATATGCCTTGGTCTTTCCTTAGAATAGGGCAGCTCAGATTTTCTCAGTGAGTATTTTAACTTCTTTAAGCAGCCCTGCCTGTGATAACACCCTGACCCTTCACTTTTTTTGCTCCTTGACCTACTAAATAATCAATTTCTGCATAAAGGGTTGGTACCAAACCACTAAGTTCAAAACAGAGTAAACAACAGATCAATAAAACATGAACTTTTCTCCCACTTTCAGAATGAACAAAACAGTTATTTCAATAACTAAGTTTGTGGCCAATATTGTTACATTGCTGTTTCTAAGGTCTGAATTGTTTCTTAGCTTGAAAAAGATCCAATAGTTCATTTTTTGGTTATAAATGAGAAGATTTTAGTGCCAGAATACTTCTGAGTAATGAAATTCTCCCACAAAGTCTGATTTCTTCTCACACTTCACAAAAAAAAGTGATGAGTACCACTGGCTACATTGGCACACTCCCTATTTAAACTACAGATACAAATGCGATGTGTGAAGTAGTTCTTCCATAGCTTTCATTTCACACAACAAATACATATATCTCAGCAGATATTCCTTCATCTTCTTACTTTAAACCGGAGATATTTATGATTGGCAGCAGTGCCTCAAACCTTGGCATAGACATATGCCCAAGAATCATAGAGAAAAAATGTCCCCTGGCGGAAGGTCTCTGATCCCTCCAAAAGCTCAGCAGAAAGAAGGCCATAAATTTCTGTAGCAAAGATAGGGTACTGGAAGTTAGGAGATGAGTAGATGTAAGACTTAGCCCCGATACTACAAGACTGTATTTTCATTGATAAACCATGAGCTCAAGCCCATACCTGAGCATGGTGAACTTGGGATCCCTATTGTTCCCACTCACATTGCTGGGGTATGTGAAGCCAAGTCAAAAATTCCCCCAAAAACATTTTTCTAAGGAAAACCTGACCCCAAGATACCTTCATATAGATAAGGGAGGCTATTCATAACTCCAAAATATGAGCCTAGAGACATGCAAAATGCATGTTAAGACTCTGTTCCTCCAGAGTGCTGCTGACTATAGGGAAGATCAATGCCTGCCAACCTGCACAGGCAGATGCAGTGGAAAGTAATGTGAACTGTTACCAGATTTGATCTTTATAACAAGCTCATGCTGGCATAAGGATGCCCATATCCTTAGGTGATGTACTTACTGGTACCATAAAAGCATGGGTCGACATCTGTAAGCAGCTGACTAACTGTCCAAGAGTATGTTTGCACGGAAACTGAACACATTCACCAGTGACTGTAAGATCGTGGATGGTAAATTTGCCTCAGTTTCCTCAGTACTAAAACTCCAATTGCAGTGTTTACTTGCTTCACAGGAGGTCCTGAAGATAAAGCTATGAGTATTTGATAGCTATAAATGGAAATAGCTGGAACAGTGCATGGTATCCTTACTATATTCTCTCTGTGGTGTGGGAAGCATCACTATAATAATTTGCATTCCAAAGAAAAAATCCACTTTTGAAGATTTACTTGCATTCCAGAAGATGAATTCCCTCTCAGAAAAATCAAAGAAAAAACAACAGAGATGCTGAGCACACCTTTACACAAGGCTGCATTTCTTCTCTTCAGAGGCTTTACTTTTTTCTTTCTTTTTATTATTATTTTAGGCAGTAAGGAGGGCTGAGTCTGTGGGATGGGTCCTCTTTTTGTTTTCCTTTATAGAATCTTACCAATGACAAGAGATTTAACAATTCATGAAACCAGAAGGTGAAAACAACAGTCCTCTTCACACGCATAACTTTGTCCTTTGGATTATTTTTTCTCTTCAGATTTTTCTCCATTCCAATTAATTTCCAAGGCCACCTTCTCATCACATTGTATCACAAATTGATTCTCCATTTCCTCAGTCAAATACAACAGTAATTTCTTCTTTTTTAAAAAAAAATTCTTTCTGTAAAGCAGTGATTTAAGTTTCTTTTACACAAATGATATTCTGCTTCTTCAGCCCAGGCAACACCTTTAGCCCAGTGGCTGCGTGAGTCCTGTATGCACAATATGCCTTGGTCCTTCTCTTATGCCTTTTCACCTGATTGTATTACATAAAATTTCTGTATAACCCATCGGAGCAAGACTGATGCCCATCCTAGCATCACACATACTCTGGAGGTATTCCTTGCTTTCACTATCTGTGCTACCTGCAAATAGTCACTGGGAGTAGCTTCAAACAGCACTACAGACATAACATCTTCCCTGCCCCAACCCAGACAAAGCCATCATTCTATACTTCAGAATAAAAGCTGGACACAGATACATCTCTCCTTTAGACCTCCGTTTGTTGTTTCTGGATTTGTCAGCTTCTGCTAAAAAAAATTATACCCAGCTATGCTCTTAATTGTTTGCTGAAATGACGTGAACTATCTCAGTA